>CM045462.1:30742021-30819521 GCA_024666655.1 Dascyllus trimaculatus | reverse complement strand
ATGAGAATAAGATGACAAGAGATAACGTGACTATGACATGAAATGAGATGAAACAAAATGTGATCAGACAAGAAAAGTTAACATAAAATGACATAAGACACTAACAAGGTGACATAAGATTACATGAAATCAGAACATGAGATATGAGATGACATGAGATGACACAAAATGACTGAAGACAACATTGAATATGTGATGATACAAGATGACATGACAACACAGGACAACATGAGGTGCTGAGAGAAAACATAAGATGACACGAGGAGATGCAAGACGACACCAGATGAAATGAAATGAAATGAAATGACATGAGATGACACAAAATGACATGGGATGACAAGAGGTGACACAGTACGACACAAAAAAGTTAAAATAAACGATATTAGATGACATGAAATGACATGAAAATTTGTGGGACGCAAAAGAGTGACATGAGGGGGCACAAAACACCACAAAAAGTCAACAGATGACGCATGATAACATGAGATTAGATGAAATGAGAACATGAGATAGGGGATGACACGAGACAATACAAAACGACAACATGAGATATGATTTGACACAAGACAACATTGGATATGAGATGAAACAAAATAAGATTTCATGACATGAGATGACGACATAAACTGAAAGTGCTGAGACAGGATGAAATAAGATGACACAATAGGACACCACATGACATAACTAAAGATGACATTGAATCTCAGATGACATAAGATGACATGAGACGATGAGAATGAGATGACCCGAGATGAAATAAAATGACATGAGATTGGACACGAAATGAGACGACCTGAAATGTAATGAGACAAGTAGAGGTGACATGAGGTGACACAAAATGACACAAAGAAGTCATGAGATGATGATGTCATGATGCATGATAACATGAGATGACAGGAGATGACATCATACCTACAGGAAGTTATTGACAAAATGGTAAATATCTATATCACCGTCTGACTGCTGGCAGGTGAGCTGATATCAGGTGAAACTTGTGTAAATCTCTGCCTGGAAACATATCTGAGTGCTGAAGGCGGGTCTGAAACTAATCTAAATGACTCTTTAGTTTCCATGGCGACACACAATAGCATACCTGTAATAGTCATCAGTTATCGAGGTCAGACGGCAGAGTGAATAAAGAGTCACCAAACAAAAGAGCAGTTAGACATAAAGTTTACACAACAGCACTGGAAACAGGCCCAACAAGTGCAGGAGTGTGTCTAGTGTCCTGCTATGTCTGTGAGGACCGGACTGGGTGTAAGAATGAGGACGGGGCGGTCGGTCCTCACTTTGGGGGGTAAGAGAGTTTATATGATTTATTATAGTAATGAATGTCCAGCATGTAAGTTTCTGTGTGTGTGTATGTTTGTGTATGTCTGTGTGTGCCCACGTGTATATGTTTATGTGTATGTAAATATATGTGTGTGTCTGTGTTTGTATTATGTCTATTATGTATATTGTGTGTGTTATATATGTTGTGTTCATGTGTGTGTAAATATTATGTTTGTGTTTTTCTGTGTGTTATATGTGTGTGTGTGTGTGTGTGTGTGTGTGTGTGTGTGTATTTATGTTTATGTGTGTGTGTAAATATGTGTGTCTGTGTATTATGTGTTTCTGTGTGTGTTTCTGTGTGTGTTTCTCTGTGTTATGTGTGTTTCTGTGTCTTAGTGTGTGTTATGTGTGTGTTTCTGTGTTTTAGTGTATGTTAGTGTGTGTTTCTGTGTGTGTTTCTGTGTGTTTCTGTGTGTGTTTCTGTGTGTTATGTGTGTTTCTGTGTGTGTTTCTGTGTGTGTTATGTGTATGTTAGTGTGTGTTATGTGTGTGTTTCTGTGTGTTTCTGTGTGTGTTTCTGTGTGTGTTATGTGTATGTTAGTGTGTGTTATGTGTGTGTTTCTGTGTGTGTTTCTGTGTGTGTTAGTGTGTGTTATGTGTGTGTTTCTGTGTGTTTCTTTGTGTGTTTCTGTGTGTTAGTGTGTGTTTCTATGTGTTTCTGTGTTTCTGTGTGTGTTAGTGTGTGTTTCTGTGTGTGTTTATGTGTGTGTTTCTGTGTGTTAGTGTGTGTTATGTGTGTGTTTCTATGTGTTTCTGTGTTTCTGTGTGTGTTAGTGTGTGTTTCTGTGTGTGTTTCTGTGTGTTTCTGTGTGTGTTTCTGTGTGTTAGTGTGTGTTTCTATGTGTTTCTGTGTTTCTGTGTGTGTTAGTGTGTGTTTCTGTGTGTGTTTATGTGTGTGTTTCTGTGTGTTAGTGTGTGTTATGTGTGTGTTTCTATGTGTTTCTGTGTTTCTGTGTGTGTTAGTGTGTGTTTCTGTGTGTGTTTCTGTGTGTTTCTGTGTGTTAGTGTGTGTTTCTGTGTGTTAGTGTGTGTTATGTGTGTGTTATGTGTGTGTTTCTGTGTGTTTCTGTGTGTGTTTCTGTGTGTTAGTGTGTGTTATGTGTGTGTTTCTGTGGGTGTGTGTGTTATGTGTGTGTTTCTGTGTGTTAGTGTGTGTTATGTGTGTGTTTCTGTGGGTGTGTGTGTTATGTGTGTGTTTCTGTGTGTTAGTGTGTGTTATGTGTGTGTTTCTGTGTGTTAGTGTGTGTTATGTGTGTGTTTCTGTGTGTGTTTGTGTGGGTTTCTGTGTGTTAGTGTGTGTTTCTATGTGTTTCTGTGTTTCTGTGTGTGTTAGTGTGTGTTATGTGTGTGTTATGTGTGTGTTTCTGTGTGTTAGTGTGTGTTATGTGTGTGTTTCTGTGGGTGTGTGTGGGTGTGGTCTGAGCAGGGCGAGGCTCAGGACTTAAACTGTCTCTGGTTTCCAACAGTCTTCATTCTGTCTGCAGCTTCAGGTGAACTCAGGTAGGTGTCTTCTCTTCTTCTTCTTCTTCTTCTTCTTCTTCTTCTTCGTGTTTTCAGATTCGTCTCTGCGTCTTCAGGCTACAGGTTTGTTTTTTTTTAATAAACCTGGCAGAGTTTCTCTTTTTCCTCTGAGTCAGACCCTGAAATCAGAGCGGCAGCAGAAACAGGAAGCCGCTTTGTTTCTCGTCTGATCCAGAAAAAGGAGAAACTGTTTCTGGACTTGGTTTTAGGTTCGGTTGTTCGGGACGGTTTGACTGTGAACCGCTTCACTCGAGCTTTATTGACACTGTGAGAGCGAACCGCCGGAGTTAGAGATGAGAGTCTGCTGACTGTGACTCATGTGTTGTCTGATGTGTTTGTGTTTGTGGTTAGCGTGGGAATGTTAGCCCCACCCAGCGCAGAGAAAACACTCAGAGAACATCCAGGAAACATACAGACGGCAAACAAACAACACCGAGGAGACCTTCAGTAAACATGCAACAACATCCAGGAAACATCTAGAAAACATTCAGACGACAGCGAGAAACCATCCAGGAAACATCTAGAAACCATACAGGAAACATCTAGAAACCATACAGGAAACATGCACACAACATCCAAGACACATTTAGACAACATCAAAGAAACACAAAGAAAACATCCGCAAAACATCTAGAAAACATTCAGGAAACATTTAGAAGACATTTACGCAACATTCAAGAAACATTCAAGAAATATCTGGAAAAAAATTGGACATCTAGATAACATACAGTAAAGATGCAGACATCATCCAAGAAACATTTAGAAAACATCTAGAAAACATTTAGAAAACATCAAAGAAACATTTAAACAAGATCTACGACAGTGGTTCCCAACTGGTGGGTCGGGACCCAAAAGTGGGTCGCGAAGCCATTTTTAGAGGGTCGCAGAAGCAAAAAAAAGCAGTGGTGTAAAGTCTTTTATTTTGAAGGACGTGTTTCTTATGACACAGTTTGCTTTCAGTAGCAGGATATTTAGTGGTGGTGACACCAGTAGCTGCTCACTATTAACCTCTAGATCTGTCTCTGCCAGCTTATTGGAGAAATTGATGCTAAAATGTGTTAAAAATTAACCAAAATGTGCTCAGAATCTGTCAAAATGGGCCAAAATATGACCAAAACTTGGCAAAAGTGTCCAAATAAACTAAAATGAGCAAAAAATAAGCCAAGATTTTCCAAAATTTTATCAAAATGTGTCGAGACTCCACCCAAATAAATCTTAATCTGTTAACAGGAACAACAAACTTCAACAATTTGGGTCATGACTGTTATTAATAGAGACATAGTGGGTCCTGAGGCTGGACCAGATGAGAACCACTGATCTACGAAACATACAGGAAACATCCAGAAGACATTTAGAAAACATCCTGAACACATTTTGACAACATCTGCAACACATACAGGAAACATCGAGTAAACATTTAGACAACATCTAGTGAACATACAGGAAACCTCTAGACAACATCCAAGAAACATCCAGAGAACCTCTAGGAAACATCCAGAAAACCTTTCGACAACATCTAGAAACCATCCAGACGACCTCCCGTCTTTTTTCCACTGCAGGAACTTTGCTGGTCCTTTGATGGACCTGAATCTTTGTCCCGACTGCAGCAAACGTTCCTGTAGATTTTCTATTTGTGTCTGTGAGGTTCTCTGAGTTCGTTTGTGACTGACTCAACAGTTCACAGACAAACAGGCAGGAAACGAGCCACAGGTGTTATTTCAGTCCACAGGTGTCTGATCAAAGCTTAATGGTTTCTAAAGCTGTGATCATCTGCTGCTGGGCTGGACAGAAAAATGTGAACACCCTATTGATCTGAGCAGGATGTAAACGGAAATATTTCCAACAGTTTCTTGTTGTTTTTCCTCCTCGTGTCGGGACTTGTCTGGACGTTCCTCCTCCGCTGCTTTAATACATTTATTCCCATCTTTGTGTTTCAGGACGACGGACGGCAGCATGAATGTAAGTCTCAAACTCTGAATGGGTTCATCCTCGTTTATTTGTTTGTTTCTTTTTAGTCAGCCTTTCCTTTTCTGGCCTCGAGCTTCATATCAGCAACCAGGAATGTTTCAGACAGGAGTTAATGTCTTTTCAAACTCTTCCAAAGCCGCTCGAGACTCTAAATGATTAAATCTGAGTTACTGAATCGGACTTGTCTTATAAAGGATCTATGTTCTTCAGAGTTCCTTCCAGAGTGTGGGTGTGATTAATTGATCTGTGGGAACAATACCTTCATGCAGAACATTCCCGAAGATTATGTAACCTAACACACCTGAACACACCTGAACACACCTGAACACACCTGAACCCCTGACCCCTTATCTCACTTCACTAACTGCACATCGTCGCATCTCAGCTCCTCCCAGCAGAGATTCCAGCAGAGGAATCGAGGCAGCAAACAACAAACAGTTTAAAGCCACTTTAATTAAATGTATAATATAGATACGATAAACGAGTCAAGCATGTTGATATTCAGTACCATGTACACACATTTGTCAGTTCTTCTGCCAGCGTGGTTTCTATGTTCCAGCTGTGTGTCTGCATCTTTAATTCATTTCTATTATGTATCTGCTGACACTCGATATCATTTATTGACATAAAACATATTTAAACTATAAAAGCCCTCATAGAGCTCAGACCTCCTCCAAGGAGCTTCAGTCCACCCCCAACACAATCTCCTAGTTCACATATTTTCTATGGAACGTTACAGATACTAATGTAATTACAGACAGTTCAAATGTCCTACCAACAATGCGGCCTTCACCCCATCCGACCTAATGAACAGGCGCGGCCTCTAGCGCGGCAGCTCCTAACAGCCTCCCAGCTTCTTAGACAACCGGAGATAAGAATGCCGGCCCAACCGTGCGTATGTCGCTCAGGAAGGAAAGAGAACTCCGTCACTGTTGCTGTCTGTTGCGTGGAGACCCAAAATGTCATGTGGTCAGAGGGGGTTACCCCAAAAACAAGAGTGCCCTCTGGTGGCTTTTAGAGTAAACTGCATTTAATTGTCCACCTGGTTACACTTACACTAAAACAAATCCTGGATCCAGACGGTGATCCGGATCAGTCCCACCATGTCATCATGTGTTCCTTGTCCCATTTCACACATTTCCTGAACATTTCATCCAAATCCATTCATGAGTTTTAGAGTTATTTTGCACACAAACAAACAAACAAACCAACACCGACCATCACATAACCTCCTTGGTGGAGGTAAATATCGTAGATCAGCTGTTGTCCCTGTTTGTTTTTACTGTTTAATACTGTAAAGACCAGAGGCGGCCACTTGCATGTTGGCATGCAGAAAGCATTATAGGGGTTTAGCTAGTAAAGGGGCACCATGACAAAGACTACGAGGCTTACTGGCCTCAGCCCAGCAGACAGGACAGCAGTCCAGCATCATCGTCGAGCATCTGATGGCTGCTTATATTTAGACACAGCTCCTCCAGCAGCCTCCTCAATCCTCCATACACGTTTTAGGAATTGAGACGTCCTTAGTTATGATGCACCAGGATCCACTTCTGGGTTACAGGATGAGGGACTAATGACTGAGGAGGCTGAAATTAATGAAATGAGATGAGTCGTACGTCTTCACTGTGTATACTTATGCTCTGTCTCTCTGCAGCTTGAAGACGCTCTCGGCAGTTCAAACAACCAACCAGCAGGACATGGCCCCTGGCCAGGTAGGACCATCACTTTCTTCTGTGGTCTCCTCCACCAGGAGTCCCCTTTCAAGTCCTACTTGAGACCTCAGTAAACAGTCAGATTCAGAATGAAGTCGGTCACAGGGTCAGGATCAATTACGATCTTTATCCAATGATAGGTCAACCTGCTGCCCACCCCGCCTGGCCTGAAGGTGGAGGTAGCTCCAACCCCATCTGGAATGCAGGTGGAGGTAACTCCACCCCCGCCTGGCTTGCAGGTGGAGGTAACGCCACCCCCGGTTTTCCTTCCCCCAGTCCTCAGCCCTCTGCACCTGGAGGATGGGCCGGTCCTCCATCTGGACCCTCAGCCGGAGGATGGGCCGGTCCCCCAGCTGGTCCTACAGCTGGACCCGGAGGATGGGCCGGTCCTTCACCTGGACCTGGAACTGGACCTGGACCCGCCATGCCTTTTGCTCCCCAACAGAGTCTGGTGAGTCAGACAGAGAGACACAAAGAGACACAGACTGAGAACCAGATGTGGTAAACAGCTGTTTATTTGTTTTACAGGCAGTTCCCTATAGTCTGAATCTCCCTCATGGAGTTTACGACAAACTGCTCATCACCATCAACGGAACCATCAAAGACCACCCTGACAGGTCAGGACCAACACTTCCACAGTACTGATACGAGACAAAATGAGTTGTGGGGAGTTTGTCCAGGAGTCATGCTGTGTGGATAAAACTTACATGATCATGTACATTTATGGTTATAATGGACTCAGGACTGATCAGCTGTGGTCTCTGTTGTCCTTCAGGTTCATGGTGGACATGCACACTAGGTCCGGTGACCTGGCCTTCCACTTCAACCCACGATTCAATGAGAACGGCACGAAGGTGATTGTAAGGAATACCTGCATCAACAAGAAGTGGGGCAAAGAGGAGAGAGAGCTGTCACGCTTCCCCTTCGTTCAGGGTCGGCCTTTTGAGGTGAGACGCCGTCGGTGTGTCCTGAAGTAAAGTTAGAGGGGCAGTCTGTGGATCTGAGCTGGTCAGTAACAGGTTGTGGTTTTGCTGTTGCAGATGAAGATCATGTGCACCAACGCAGGGTTTAAGGTGGCAGTCGACAACTCTCACCTGCTGGACTACAGCCACCGGATCAGGGACCTGAAAAGCATCACGAGACTCGACATCATCAACGACGTCATTCTGTCCAGAGTCCACATGGAAAACATGCCCTGAGACGGATCCCTGATCCAGCAGAGATCTACTGTAGATGTACCGGAGATCTACTGGGAATTCACGATAGATCTACCAGGAATCCACTAGAGATCTCTTGCGGATCCCCAGTAGATCTACTGGGGATCCGCAAGAGATCTACTGGGCATCCACTAGAGATCTACTGTAGATGTGTCAGAGATCTACTGGGGATCCACCAGAGATCTACTGAGGATCCACCAGAGATTGTCTGGTGATTTACTGTTGTCCAGTAAAGATCCTAACAACATCATCAGTGGATCTGAAGTAGATTCTCTGTGGATCCACATGAGATTCTCTTCCAACAGGACCATTTTCACGTCTAAAACAGATTCAGGGAACATTGCTGGTGGATTCACAGCAGATTCTTAGAAGATCTACAGGAACTTTTAACATATATAAAAAAAACATTGTTACAGAATTGCCTGTAATCAACAGTAGATCCACAGTAGATCCCGTCATACTCTTTTTCCTCTACCTGTTTGTACTCTGCTGAAAAATAAAAATAAAAGGTTGATCTTTCATCTGTTGACGCTTGTGTCTGTTTAGGGGACAAACCTGACGTCTGGCCTCTGATAGCGTACATCATCATTCCTTTTCTAATTAAACTAAAACGTTTTCACACCATTAAGCAGTTTTTCAGCAACAAGTGTCGCTTTCTCACCTGAATGATGTTTGATCGAATAGAAAACAGGTTTTTTAATCATGTTTCTGTGGAAGGAGGAAGAAAAGAAGGAAAAGAGGAGGTAAAGAATATGATGTGAATCAATAAGTTATGATAAAAAGAAATCAAAACTACTAATTAACTATAGTAGTAACATGAGAATAAAATAAAAAGTTATAAATGTACACATTAATTATTATTTGTTCATTGCCTTAAAGAACCTCCAAAATAAAAGCAACAAAACAAACACAAATAGAAAAAATGACAACATACAAGGAATGCATAAAAATATTCATAATATATTCTAAAATGTAATTTTGGTATTATCAGAAAATAGAAGGAGTTCATAAAATACATTAAAATGCAATGTAAAGGAGATTATTTCAGTTTAATTTCATTTAAAAATGTAAAAAAAATAGATTTTTTTTTATCCCAATAAACCGTGTCCGAGTTGCGCCTCTTGGTGTCAGTATACGAGCGAACATGCATGTTTTGGTGAGTAGACGATCTTTGTCGGGCTGGTTACGTCATGACGCACAGCTGTAGGCGGACGTCAGGGAGCTCGGTCAGTAGTAGCTCAGAGGAGCAGACAGCCTCAGGAACGGCGCAGCTCCGGTTAAACCGACATTTAACGGTTTAAAAGTGAATTTAATGAGCAGCGAGCTGCAGGAACCGACAGCAGCGGGGATACAGAGCCACCGGACGGACCGGGGAAGAGGAGTTTATCCGCTGTGGTCGCTGCCAGCAGCTTTTTCTCCGTCCAGCGGACAGAGACGGAGAGAGTTCCCCGTCCAGGTTAGTCTGACCCCCGGCCTGTGCGCTGCTTCTGTCCGCTGCTTTTTGCTCTGAACCTCCGTCTATCGGTGAAAAGACACCGAGTTTAAGCTTTATTTAAGGTCACTGAAACCTTTTCTGAGCTGTCTTCCCGCTGTTATCGTCCCCCTCTGCTCTGTGCTGGTTAGCTGCAGAAGCTAGCCAGTTAGCCAGGTGTTTAATGGTTTCAAACGGCTGCAGCTAGTAGCATGCTAGTTAGCGCTGCGGCTGGCAAAGTTTGTTTGTTTGCTAACAACGCACGGGACACTTTGTTTACCGGGTCGCTCGGTAAGCGTAACGGACTGTAGCGGCGAACGGAGCCGTTTTGAGCAGGTCCTCAGCTGCACGTTGGCCGTCAACAGGGTGGAGGTGAAGCGGAGGCCTCCGGTAAAGTTTACAGCAGCTGTTAGCCGTTAGCCGTTAGCCTCAGACTGCAGACTCAGCAGCTGTCTGTCAGACTTTGAGGGCCTGAAGCTGTTTTTCTGCTCTGACCTGCATCTGGTTCACAATATAACTGTTAACACGGTGACTGATGGAGGCCTGAAGGACTGAGGGTCCGACCAGAGGCGCAGCAGAGCAGAGAAGAAGCTGTTAGAGCTTGAAACAGCCCCGAAATCCTGAGCACCATCTTCGGGTTATCTCAGGGGGAAATGAGTAGAAAATGTGCGACACCGGCCTCTCTAAGGTCATCCCACCGTCTTCCTATGCTCACCCCAAGTTCCTCACTAGTATCACAGCCCTGGAAGTGGCCTTGTTTATTCTGATTTACACATAGAACCACAGGTAAAGGTGTTCCACATAGAGCCACAGGTAAAGGTGCTCCACATAGAACCACAGGTAAAGGTGCTCCACATAGAACCACAGGTAAAGGTGCTCCACATAGAACCACAGGTAAAGGTGCTCCTAGTGATAAAAATGTGTGAGAACTTCTGAGCTGCCATTTAAATTCGGGGTTTTTATGCTGTTCTGGGACACTAATGAAAAATATTCTGCACAGCCTGTCGAACAACTGGATCATGTGTTTGAAACCTTTTTTGTTAATTGATTTCATGTCATTTATTATTACTTTTATATTTGGAATCTCATATGAGGCCAGACTGGTGAAGACATGCAGGATAGTTTCTAGAGAAAAGTATTAATTTACATGTTAACTGTACAAAAAAACAAAAACAAACAACCAAAAAAGACAAACTGTGAACCATGTCCACAAAAACAGTAAAACTACTCATTTTTACTTGATATAAATCAGCAAATAGTGTCACAGATATCTGCTATATTTATAATAAAACATATGTATAGGACTGAAGAATATAAACAGTATTTTGAGCTGTTAATTTTCAGTCTTTCATTGTTTTGCTAGAATCACAGAAAAGGTCCACATCAGCAATAACAGCAAAATTGCTCCATTATTTTATTTAAATCAGTAAATATGTCATCATTTTACAGATATTTTCACTGTCTCTGCAGTTTATGAACGTCTCAGTATTCTGCTGTCAGACTTTCACCTTTGTTTTTATTTTCTTTAACATCGTGTTTACACTGTAAATTGGGGTGTTTTAATTTTCTGCTGCTTTATACGTCTCTTCCACTGCAAATAGGTGGTTAATAGTAGATTTTATTTAAAAGAAATGCACTATGTTGCCAGAAGTATTGGGACACCCCTCCAAATAACTGAATCCAGGTGTTCCAGTCACTAAACTCCAGCCCCGAGGCATGCAGACTGCTGCTACAGACATTAGTGAAAGAATGGAGCTCAGTGGATTCATGGTGGTACCATAATGGGTTGACACCTGTGCAGTGAATTTCCTCCGTACTAAATGTTCCACTGGTCAGCTGTTAGTGGTTTTATAACAAAGTGGAAGCAACTGGGAACAGCAGCTCAGCCCTGAAGCGGTAGGACACGTAACATCAGGAGTCAACATCTCCAGACCTCCAGACTTGGTGAGGCCTTCAGACCAGCTCCAGAACAGTGGTAGAGCTTCATTAATGGGTTTCCATGGCCCAGCAGCTGCATCCAAGCCTCACATCACCAAGGTCAATGCAAAGCGTTGATGCAGTGGTGTAAAGCAGCCGCCACTGGACTCTAGAGCAGTGGAGACCAGTTCTCTGGAGGGACCAATCACACTTCTCTGTCTGGACATCCCATGGACCAGTCTGGGTTTGGAGGTTGCCAGGACAACGGTACTTCCTGACTGCATTGTTCCAAGTGTAAAGTTTGGTGGAGGGGGGTTATGGTGGGGGGTTGTTGTTCAGCCCCTTAGTTCCAGAGAAAGGAACTCTTAATGCTTCAGCAGACCAAGACATTCTGGACTATTTGATGCTCCCAACTTTGTGGGAACAGTTTGGGGATGGCCCCTTCCTGTTCCAACATGGCTGCCACCAGTGCACAAAGCAAGGTCGGTAAAGACATGGATGATCCAGTCTGGTGTGGAGGAACTGGACTGGCCTGCACAGAGTCCTGACCTCAACCTGATAGAACACCTTTGGGATGGATTAGAGTGGAGACTGAGAGCCAGGCCTTCTGGTCCAACATCAGTGCCTGACTTGGTCAAAGATTCCCATCAACACTCCTAAACCTTGTGGAAAGCCTTCCCAGAAGAGTTGAGGCTGTTATAGCTGCAAAGGGTGGAACAACTCCATATTAAACCCTACAGATTCAGAATGAGACGTCATTAAAGGTAATGTAAAGGCAGACGTCCTGATACTTCTGGTTATACAGTGTGTTTATATTAAGGATTGAAAGGTGGCAAATGATATTTTAACTGTTCTTAAATGTCCTAAATGTAGTTTTATATCATGAAAAAGCTTTATTCAAACCTCACACAGCCTCACCCTGCAGTCCAGAGAAGTTACTCCTTGGACCGAACTAATCGATGAACCCAGAGAACGATCAGCAGATTAATCAATGGTCAGTTCAGTCTGAGACACTGAAACTGAAACGAGTGTGAACCTGAAAAAACAGCAGGAGATAAAAAGACGCACTTTAGCATCCAGATGTGGGTTTAAACTGGAGAACCAGGAGTCATTGCAGGTTCTGACGCCGCTTTAGACTGAATCTGAATGAAGCTCAGCTGATTAGAAGCCTGATCAGCTGACCGACGTCTGATCAGCTGACCGACGTCTGATCAGCTGACCGACGTCGTTTCTTATCAGAGTCGAACTGTTGACCTGCAGCAGCCTCTCATCATCAGGATGTTTGTTTAACTGGGTTTAAATGGATTTTAACAGCATCAGGAACCAAACCTGTTCCGTTCGTCACTTTAACAATCATTATGTCGATGAGACGCTGCTGTACATTTTAAAATATAAATCATAAAAAGGTGTTTTACAGAAATCCATTATTTAACCCATTTCACCTTATTGCAAAAATACCCCAACTGTATTTTTTATTTTTATTTATTTTGAAAGTAATTAGACTTTTATTTGCTGTGAATAAATATTTGTATTATATATATTTATTTATTTCATTTATTCCACTTGTTTTTCTATTTTATCTAGTTGAAATGAATATTTTAGACATTTTCCATTATTTTATTATAAACAAAACAATTCAAATTATTTTTTTGTTTCTTTCAATTTAAATAATTTATTGAAATATTTATTCTAATTTTCTAATTTGGATTATTCTGTATTTATTATCCTTTTATGTTGATTTTAATGGTTTAAAATATATATTTCAAGTATTTCCCGCGAAGCAGAGCTCTGCAAAAACACCACACCTTTATTTTTATATTTATTTATTTTAGAACTAATTTTATTCTTATGTCTTGTGAGAAATACATAAATATTTATATTAGATTTTATTTAATTTATTCTACTTTATTTATTGTAAATGCATATTTTAGACATTTTCCATTATTTTATTCTAAACAAAATTAATAAAATTAAATATTAATTTGTTTCTTCTGATTTAAATGATTAATTAAAATATTTATTCTCATTTTCAGTATTTGTAAGTGTTTATTTGTTTTATAGTGTATTTATCCTACTTTTATGTCCATTATTTTTCATGAGGCAGAACTTTGCCTCATTATGAACAAAACAATTTTTAAAAAGTTGGTTTACTTTAATAATATCTTTCAATTTAAATAATTTACAGCAATATTTTATATATTTTTACTTCATGTAAATGCAAATTTAATTATTTTCCTGAGCCAGAATGAACATTTAATGCATCTGTGTGACACCTTTCGTAATATGAGCATTTTTTATGATGTTTATTTGTGATATATTTAATTTATTCTACTTCTATATGCTTTAATATGTTTATTTTAAATATTTTCCACCAGCCAGAATAAACCTCTCACACCACCTCAATGCCTTTTAATGAGAAACACAATTAAACTTATTAATTATTTGAATTTTCAATGACTTTATTACGTTTTTAATTATGTGTGACATCTGCTGGGTCAAACCTCACACAGTCATAAGTGTAATATTATTTTTTTGGTTAATCAGTCATAAACCTCTGATCGTGGACGCCCTAAACGAGCTGTTCAGACACTCGTTTCATACACAGATTGATCAGATTCTCACCGGTGGATGATTTTATTTGCAGTCTGATCAGATCTGGGTCACAGCCGACTGTTATTTTTATCACTGGCTGATCGTTCAGTCTGGAAACGGTGGGTTTTCCAGGCTGTCGGTTCAGAATACGTCCCTCCACGTACAGACGCCGAGTCTTCTGAGAGTCTGTCCTCAGGAAACCGTTGAGACGAACACGTGAAGCTGAGTTTCTGCTGCCGCCTGTTCAGACATGTGCAGGAATGTCGGACCAGGAGGACGAATTCATCCTTTCCTCTTTGTTTCAGTCCCAAACTGAAGACGCTGATTAAATGATCTGAGCGTGGTGTGAACAGGAGGAAGGGGACTGATAGTTTACTGGTCTTTGAGTTTCTGGGTGTTTTCACTTTTTAGAGCTGTGTTGTCTTTATTTTACTGATCCGATGTCATTTATTTCCCTCCCAGTCTAAAATTGTCGAAAAGTGATTTGAAATTCAGCAGAAGAAGAGTCCAAAATGGCTGAAAACTGTCCAAATGTACCTGAGATGTGTTAAAAATGATAATTCTCGAGTCATTTTGGACAATTTAGGTCCAGTTTTGAGTCTCGGCACTAGAAAAAATGATGTTTCAGCCTCTCCAGACTCATCAGCTACCATCTCCTCTGTTTATTTATTGATCCAGTAGGTTTGATTGTCCTCTCTAGTCTAGAGTCTAATCTAAAATTGTGGAAAATTAATTAAAACCTAGGGGTGTAGCGTTACACAACAATCACGTTTCGGTATGTACCTCTATACGGAAGTCAGTTTGGTTCGGTACGGAGTCGATGGACACGATTTAAGATGACGTAGCAGCAAGACGCCTCGCTGAGTCTCCGTTCCAACTTGTGTCCAAAGCGTGGATTTCTAACTATCTACCAGTCTTTGAATCGTGTTGATCGGCCAAGTAAAACCAGAGTTATGACAGATAATAAACACCATACTTTCTCCACGTTTGGAGCTCCTTACAGCTTTGGTCTGGTCCACTTGTTTTACTCCTTTTTCATACTTTACCAGGAAACCCAAGTGATCCCAGACGGGTGGTTTTAACCACGGCGGAGCGTCTTCCAGCTGTTAGCATTAGCATCCCATTAGCATTAGCCATACGTCACAGAAGGAGAATAAACGGTCCGACTGGAAACTCCTACTTGTTTTTAGTTCCACAATACTGTGCAACTGTGAGACAGAGAAGGTCCAACACAACTGTGGGAACTACGAGGTTCATAGTTAAAACTATTCTGTGCATCGGCCATTCTTAGTAGTCTGAAAATGTTCATACCGTGGTACAACTCTGTACTCTGAAAGTGGCTGTGTTGAATGGTTTGGTTCAGTTTGTTGTTACAGCCCTATTAAAACTTATCCATGTAACAAAAAATGACCTAAATTGACTCAAAAATTGTCAAAAATAACTTAAAAACTGTTCAGAATTACCTGAAACCTCTCAAGAATTACTCAAAATTTGTTAAAAATGACAATTTTGTGGTCTTTTAGCCCAATTTTGAGTCTCACCGGTGAACTATAGGAAGGAAAGCTGAAGCTGTAGGAAGATGTTCCTCCATGCTGGATGCATCTCCAGCTACTGTCTCCTCTGTTGCTGCATTTATTCATTGATCCAGTAGGCTTGATTTTCCTCTGTAGTCTAAAATTGCCCATAATTAATTAAACTTATCCACAGTAACATAAAATGAGTCTGATCCTGGTTCTAAGTGGAACCCTGGAACCGGCTCTGACTCTCCAGTGGATCTTTGTCCCACACTGAGGACGTCACTCTGAAGCTTACAGCACTGGGAGACTCTCAGCCTCTCAGGAACATGGTGCTCTCCCAGCATGCCTTGTGGCTGAGGTAGTGGAGGGTGTGGTCGTCTGGCCGAACGCGCTGAAACAAGGCTGCCTCCCTTCTGACCAATCACGGGGCTGGGATCTGGTCACGTGACCCGGACAGCTGCAGGGCTTCAGCTGTAAAACGTGAGACTTTAAAAACAGGAGTGTGAGCAGCAGGAGGACAGACGCAGCGGCTCTTGGCGCGCTAACACCGGAGCCTACGTTTCCCAGAATGCACCCGGACGCTGTGTTTGATCAGAGCCACCTGTCAGGTAAACGGTCTGAGAGTATCCGGAGCTCGGTTGTTGTTTCCTTTATGTCTTCAGGTCATTTGGAGGCTGTGGGTTGTTGCCATGGTTACATTTTCTAATAGGACTCTTATTTACGTTAGTGTTGGGGCTCAGACTGGTAACCAGACGGCACCAGTACAGACCAGTACGGTGGTTTTATCTCCTTTCTCCAACACCTCCAGTCGACCTGCTCCTCATCTGTAGTTGGACTCTAAGTATGAACGTCTCAGTGTTGCTGTAACCGACTCTGGTTCACTCTTAAAGCAAAAATACGAGCCAGTGTTGTCCCAGTGTCGCCAGAAGTGTTTGCTGGTCTTCATAGCTCTGTGGTTTGACTGGTTTAACTGGTTCCAGTGGCTCCTCTTGGTAGAAATATCTTTGGTTTGGCTGCCGACTGGTTTCTGGAGGCATCCATTGGTTCTTGTTTTGGTTCTACATGATTTTAAAAAAGCTGCTGTCTGATGTTCAGTTTAGGGTCATGAAGGAGGAAGGAAACCAGGAAATATTCACGCCGTGGTCGTTTTAAATCACCGGGGCTCCTCTGGGTTTTTAAATCGGTATTTTATCAAACACTTTCTGGGATAACATTTTTAAAAACTGCCCGTCGACACTTTCAGCAGGTTTTTTCTCACTTTTAGATTTGTCTGTTTGAACGAAAACATCTCAGGAACTGTTGAAGATAGAAACCTGAAATCTTCACTGTTATTTATCATCATACCGTTGATTCTAAGTCTATATTATCGGACAAGTAGATCCCATGATTTCTTATTATGGGTGAGTTAAAATATGGAAAACGCCATCATGAAAAGTGTCATCTTTGAGCTCATATTAACTAAAGAACTGATGACACAGAAGTCAACTAGTGATGTTTTCTGAACCATCTGTAGCTGAATGTCACAATAAGACAAAACTAAACATGTAGAATACTTTAATATGAAATATTTGGTCACAAAAATGAAAGAAAAAGACGTTTTTTGTTTAATTTCCAGCTTTTCTGTTTTGCAGACGACACAACTCTATTTTTCTTAGAGCTTCTTAGAGTCACTCCGTCTCAAATCCTTAAGTTTATTTTCCTCCATCATCTCTGATTGACCTAAAACCTTATTATGATAAAACTCTGTATATTTAACATAATATCTGTGAGGTTTTACTGTAATTAATGAAACATTTTCCGGGGTAACATTTTTAAAAACTGCCCGTCGACACTTTCAGCAGGTTTTTTCTCACGTTTGAATTTTTGTCTGTTTGAAAGAAAACATCTCAGGAACTGTTGAAAATAAAAACCTGAAATCTTCACTGTTATTTATCATCATGTCACTGATTTTGAATCTGCAATATCGGATAAGTAGATCAAATAATTTCTGATTATTGGTGAGTTGAAATATGGAAAACGCCGTCATGAAAAGTCTCATCTTTGAGCTCATATTAACTAAAGAACTGATGACACAGAAGTCAGCTAGTGGTATTTTCTGAACCACATGTAGCTGAATGTCACAATAAGACAAAACTAAACATGTAGAATACTTTAATATAAAATATTTGGTCCCAAAAATGTAAGAAAAAGACGTTTTTTGTTTAAGTTCCAGCTTTTCTATTTTGCAGACGACACAACTCTATTTTTCTTAGAGCTTCTCAGGGTTTTTGCGTCTCAAAACATCAGGATTCTTCTGCTCCACCATCTCTGATTGACCTAAAACCTTATTATCATAAACTCTGTATATTTAACATAATACCTGTGAGGTTTTACTGTAATTCATCAAACACTTTCTGGGATAACATTTTTAAAAACTGCCCGTCGACACTTTCAGCAGGTTTTTTCTCACGTTCGAATTTTTGTCTGTTTGAAAGAAAACATCTCAGGAACTGTTGAAGATAAAAACCTGAAATCTCCACTGTTATTTCTCATCATGTCACTGATTCTGAATCTGCAATATCGGACATGTAGATCAAATATTCTCTGATTATTGGTGAGTTGAAATATGGAAAACGCATCATGAAAAGCCTCATCTTTGAGCTCATATTAACTAAAGAACCGATGACACAGAAGTCAACTAGTGATGTTTTCTGAACCATCTGTAGCTGAATGTCACAATAAAACAAAACTAAACATGTAGAATACTTTAATATAAAATATTTGGTCCCAAAAATGAAAGCAAATACACTAGTAGATGATCTAATCCAAGTAGAACAGAGTTTTGGAGGTTTAAAGTGGACGTCTTTGATAGTTCCTGAGTTATTGTCGTTCAAACGGCCTCGAATTCAGAATGTGCTGAAAGTAGGTCGACGGACAGGTTTTAAATATCAGATACTACTTGAAATATATTCTAATACTTGACAGACATCCCTATAAATATACATATTTTATGCTTTATAGATTCCATGCTAGTCAGAGTCGGTGGAGGAGGGATGATTTCAGGTGGATCGACCCTTTTAATGAGCTGGAATCAGAGAATGTAGACTGGCAGTTATTCAATCAGTGTGTTTAACATTCATTAGCTGTTCAGTTTCAGCCACAGTTATTTGAAAGTACATGATAAAAGTCAACACAGCGGCAGAAACGCTCCATTGTAAGTTGGGTTTTGGCTGCGCAGATTCAACAGAGGGTTTGAATTTGTGGTTAAATGTTTTTTTTGCTGATCAGAATGAAAGTTAACAGCTGTTTGATGCCTCTGAATAGATAGAAACTCTTATTTTAACTGCATGTTTGTTGGACATGACGGGTTAGTCTGGAGCCCTGCAGAATAAGAAACCTGTCTGGTGTTTTATTTGCTGTTTCCTGCGGCTTTCACACGTATTTAATACAGAACATTTGAGATATTTGCGCTAAACTGGCAGATATTTGAATGGAGTTCGGCGTCGATGTGTCCTCGGTGTTCCTCCGTTTACACACTGATGTTAAATCAGCAGATATCTGAATGGAGTTTGGTTCCTCGGAGAGAACAGAAAAGCTGAGCTGCTCCAGTTTAGTGCCGTCGTCAGACCAGACTTACCTGCTGAGACTCGTCCAGGATGAAACACCTTGTTGGTTTATGGTCCGGAGCTTCCTTCCTGGTTGTTCATTTGGTTTTATGGTGGGTGGTTTGTGAGTTTTCGCTCTCAAGTGTTCATCCAAGACTTTTAAAAATGGCCTGACGGAATAACCGACAGTCATTTTAGTTGTTTTTTTAAAGCACACGTCGAATATTTCCTGGTTCCAGCTTCTTAAATGTGAAGATTTTAAGCTTTTCTTTGTCATATGTGAGATTAAACCAAGTCCGAAGATGCCACCTTGAGATATGTGAACTGACAAAAGATGTTTTATCGCAATTTTTACATTTTGCAGAGGAGAAAATAATCGTCAGATGAAACAATAATTAAACTGACTGCTGGTCTCACACAGTCATCGCAAAACTGACGTCTTTAGATGATTTATTTAGTAGAGCTGCGACGATTAATTGATCAGTTGTGGACTTTTGAGTTATTCACCAGCTTTTTTGGTAACTCATTAATCATTCTGAACCCTCTGGAGTCGATGGACCGACACGTCAAAATAACAAGACCAATTTAAGATGACGTAGCATCAAGACGCCTCGCTGAGTCTCCGTTCCAACTTGTGTCCAAAGTGTGGATTTCTAACTATCCACCAGTCTTTGAATCGTGTTGATCGGCCAAGTAAAACCAGAGTTATGACCGATAATAAACACCATACTTTCTCCACGTTTGGAGCTCCTTACAGCTTTGGTCTGGTCCACTTGTTTTACTCCTTTTTCATCCTTTACCAGGAAACCCAAGTGATCCCAGACGGGTGGTTTTTATCACGGCGGAGCGTCTTCCAGCTGTTAGCATTAGCATCCCATTAGCTAGCCGTACGTCACAGAAGGAGAACAAACGGTCCGTCACATCCTGTGTTCCCCTGGAAACTCCTACTTGTTTTTAGTTCCTTAATACTGTTCAACTGTGAGACAGAGAAGGTCCAACACAACTACGAGGTTCACAATTAAAACAATTCTGTACATTGGTCATTCTTAGTTGTCTTAAAATTTTCGTACCCCGGTACCAAACAGTTTGGTCCGGTTTGGTTCGGTCTGTTGTTACAGTCTAGAGCTAGACACCAGTGTTATTAGAGCAGCTTGAAAGACAGCTACTGTTGATAAAGCTGGGCTTGTAGCACATTGTCTACCTGACAACGATGGAAAGAGGCATCGATTATGATTTGACAACGTGTCACTAATGAGTTATTGATGCTGGAAGTCTGAATCTGTGAACATCTTTCCAACTTTAACGAACTCTCAGTCGGTAGTGTGCAGCGGTGGCAGAGCTCCTTCTGGTCTGGAGGGTTGGTTTCACTTTGGACCTCACCGGGAAATTAAGTCGTTATAACGAGAAAACAGCGAAAAAATGAAGTTGGACCATGGCCGCTTAGGGCCTCCGTATGTTTTAAACAGCTTTCAGGTTTTTACTGGGACATTAACTGGATCAAATGTCAGAGGATGTTTCATTTTCCATCAACTACTGAGTCAGAATCAAACTTAAATGTCTTGTTTGTCTCTTTGCGGTTTTACAGATCGTCTTCTGCAGTGTTAGAAACATAAACCAGACTCAGATTAACACATTTCTAGGGAAGGTCTCCACGTGAAACACCGGCTTCACGCCAGCTGTTAGAGAAGGTGGAAACTCTGCAGGTTTTTTCAGAGAAGATGCTGACTGTTGAGCAGGTGTAGCAGAGCCTGTGTGTGGTTTTTGCCTTGTTAAGGAGTTTTATTTAAACCTCACATGTTTAAGAACTGCTCCATTTCACACACCAGCCTGTATAAAAGTCCTCTAAACTGCTTCCTCGATTAAAATTAGGCGTTTTATTTATGCAGGTGTGGATGATTCAAACATATGAATTTGTTGACATCGTCTCGTTTTCCTGCAGGATTCGTGTTTTCTGGGGAGGCCTCAGCGTAACACGGAGGACGAGCAGCTTCGGTTTCCTGTGTGGGCGGAGTCACGGCGAACGTCTGAGAGATGTGAAGCTGACGGGCCGGAGGAGCTGTCACTCAGACCGGGACCACGCCCTCAGCACCGCCGCCAGCCAATCAGCGCGCAGCCTGGAGGTAAACAACGTGCTGCCGACAGACAGGGGGCACAGCTGGGGGGTGGGGACTACAACTCCCAGAGTGCACTTCAGCGGCAAACGTCCAATCAGAGTTCAAGGCTCTGATTCTGGACTCAGGAAACTTTGACAGAGGCTGAAAACTGGTGTTAGGTTGAGTTATTGAGGACTTTAGGATCAGTTAGCTACGATTTTATTATTCAGGGCTGCTTTTTAGCTCCAGCATCGACTTTATGATGTGGAAAATTAACTCAAACACATCAGACCTGAACTTCTTTGGCGTGTGATTAATCATTATTTGCTTTGATTTAAGGATTCTTGGATACCATTTTTCATAACTTCATTTAAACGACGGAGTTTGTTGACCTGCTGGCTGCTCATGTTTACAGCAAAACGAACAGAAGCAGGAGAAAAACACTGAAAAGGAAGATTCAGCTGCAAAAACAAACAGAATTAATTGAATATTAATCACGATTTTAACTTCATGCATTTGTGATATTCACGTTTAAAATGCTCTGTGGGGATAAAATCACCTGGTTTCAGGTAAATCAGACTTTTGAACAGCTTATTTCAGTCTATTTTAAACTCATTGTTGGTCTCTAATCTGATGGAGACTAGAAGCTTCTACTGTGACTCCATGTGAGGATTTTAGGGGACGTCTGTAAATTGTAGCATCCATTGATAAGCAGACAATCAGCCGGTGAAGGGTTGCATGTGAGATCTTATTTATATTTAACCTCCAGGAGATGCTTCAGACCCAGGTGAAGATTATTTTAACTGTATTTAAAAGACACTCATGCAGGCTGAACATCAACAAAAAGTTTGGAAGTATTTTGGCCAAAAATAGCCGTCGCAAGTGTCAGCAGGTAGTTTGACTGTTTAAATCAGCAGCACAAAACTCAAATGACGAGTGTAAAGTCAGAATGTCTTTTTAAGCTTTATTTTGAAAGGGTTTTTCCGTTTTCTATACAGGTGCTCCCCTTCAAAATAAAGCCAGTCGTGCTAGAATGATTATTTACTTTCCAACTGAAGTTATAAAAGTCATCCTGAATAATTTCTGTATTTTTATGTCACAGAAAAGCTAAATATCCTACAGTAGCTGCTAGCTTAGCTCATACCAGTGTGCTAGCAGCCCAGAGTTCAAACACACAGTTGATTAAATGAGTTAGTGGTTTGTTTAGCTGTGGGTGAGTGGAGTGTTTTCTGTCTGATTGTTTTAAAGTAAAACTATCAACACCTCGAAGTAAATCAGTTTTTCAACTCAAACTGAGAAGTGAAAGTTAACGAAGAAAGAAATAAATCCATGTTCAGTAGAGCTGTAATGGTACACAATAATCATGTTTGGTTTGGTTTGATATGGAACCATCTGGAGTCGACAGGTGCATCAAAATAACAAGACCGATTTAAGATGACGTAGCATCAAGACGCCTCGCTGAGTCTCCGTTCCAACTTGTGTCCAAAGTGTGGATTTCTAACTATCTACCAGTCTTTGAATCGTGTTGATCGGCCAAGTAAAACCAGAGTTATGACAGATAATAAACACCATACTTTCTCCACGTTTGGAGCTCCTTACAGCTTTGGTCTGGTCCACTTGTTTTACTCCTTTTTCAGACTTTACCAGGAAACCCAAGTGATCCCAGACGGGTGGTTTTAACCACGGCGGAGCGTCTTCCAGCTGTTAGCATTAGCATCCCATTAGCATTAGCCATACGTCACAGAAGGAGAATAAAGGGTCCGTCACATCCTGTGTTCCCCTGGAAACTCCTACTTGTTTTTAGTTCCACAATACTGTGAGACGGAGAAGGTGTATTAAAACAGTTCTGTACATTGGTCATTCTTAGTAGTCGTAAAATGTTCTTTCTGCGGTTCACCTCTGTACCGAACGGTTTGGTTTGGTGTGTTGTTACACCCCTAGTATTAATTTATGTCTTAGTTGATCTCTCCTAAAACAAACAGCAAAAAGAACCTCCAAAGCCCCGGATCGCAGAGCTGTATCAGTAATAGCATAGACATATATACGTAGACGCCGCATTGACTGTGGAGGGACGTGCCTAAAGCTCCGCCATCTTGGTACAGGGCTAGCAGAGGGGGGAGTGAATGTAAGTCTATGGAGGTAAGAGGTACTCCACAATCTTAAAGTAGAATTATTCACTGAATTTTCGACCGATTTCCAAACGGTTTGGTTTGTTAAAAACGTCACACATGTAGCTTTGACACAGGATGCTTGGATGCTTTTGTTCTATTTATGTCTGCCTGTCCGTCCTCCATGTCTGACGTTTGTAACAAACAATATATGTTGACAACTGATGGATTTATGATCACTTTTATAGTGCAGACATGTCGTTCCTCTATAGACGTAATGCACTGTAGGGGCGAGTGGCACTGTACCAAGATGGCCGCCGCGTAGGCACGTCGGCTCCAATCGGCAGCAGCAGTCAACACGGCGTCTACGTATATATGTCTATGGGTAATAGGAGTGGTGCAGGTAAAATCTCATTGACACCCAGCAGCTGAGGCTCATGGGTATTGTAGTATTTGGACTGACACATCGTCCTGCAGGGTTCCTGAGTTCTGTAGTTGTTGTGTTTGACCTGTGACCTCGGTTCGCTCTTGGTGTTTTACATAACGGAGCGTCTGGCTCTGATTAGCGTCTCTGACTCCAGCTTGTGTAATGATAATTGTTCCCAGTCGCGGTGACGACGACTCGCCTGCAGCAGCTCCACAAACCTCCCGGACCTCCTCGGCGTTTGTAAATCAAACTGCAGCGAAGCGTCCTTTTCACACCTTCAGTCCAGTTTTCTCTCGTCGTTCTTTACGTTTTGCGTCTCGTTCATTTAGTAGAACAGCTGGACGTCACCGCTCATTCTCAAATTAAAGTTAATGCGGCGTTAAACCGGTCTGGAGTCAAACAAGCAACACGTTCTGGTTTTAACTCCGCGTTTCTGTTGAAGTTGAGACTCGAGGATGTTCACGGAGGGAGAAACGGTCGGCGTGGGGTTGTGTAACTGCAATGACTCACTTTTCATACAAACACTTTCTTCATTACATTACATCATCGCTGATGTCATCCTGCAAACGAGAAACATACAGCGTTTAAGCTTTAAAGCCCGAAGACTCGCATTATATAAGACGTTATACAGGATTATATAAGCATTTAAAGAAAGTCAAACCTGCGTAGCTGTGTGGAGCAGCGTTTTCAATTCATGCATAAAAAACTAAGAGGAAAGTAAAAAAACTCTGAAATAAATGAAATGATTGCAAAATGTTTTTCTTCTTGTCTGACGTGGAAAAGTTTTATCAAATTAACAATGAATAAATTACTGAAATGAATCATGAGACGCTTGAAGCATCGACTTGATCGGAGAGAGAAAAAATAAAAACTGCAAACAACAAAAACAGAAAATAAAAAGAGGCGAAAAATAAATGAACAAAATATACTGAAATAAAGAAAAATAAAGAACTAAAAGACGTAAACTGCAAACAAAATAAGGAAATAAATAAAACAAAAAAGATGTGACAAATAAATGCAACAAAGCAAAATAAATTAATAAAATACAATAACAATAACTGGAAAGATGAATAATTTAACATTTACCACGCTAATACACATTAGTATAAATACTATACAATAAAAATATGAATAAATCAACAAAAAAGCATAAAAATAAAACACAAAAAATAAATAAATGTTTAGAGAAAAAATTTAAAAAATACATTAAAATATAGACAAAAATAAATTTAAAAAAACAAAAATAAATGAACCAGAAGACATAAATTGTGAACAAAATAAGTAAATAAATAGAACAAAAAAGACGTGACGAATCAACAATAACACGCAATAAAAATACGAAAATAAAATAAATGGAATAAAACAAAAAATGTAAAATAAGAAAAACTATAACAAAATGCCCAAGAAACTTAAAAAATGAACAAAAAATTAATTAGAAAAATAAATATAATTAACAAAAACAAACATAATTTAAATAATACAATAAAACTAAAAAGAATTATAAACAAAAATACAAAAAAATGTACAAAAAAATCAATAAATCAACAAAAATGCATTTAATAAAACACAATAATGAATAAATGTTTGAACAAAAAAAATAAAATAACAAAAATGTATAAAAATACAGACGAAAATAAAAACAGGAAAAGAAAAATGAATTTTAACAAAGAAAAATAAATGAACAAAAGTACAGAAATTGCAAACAAAATAAATAAATTAATGGAACATAAAATAAAATTGAACAATGAGAGCTCAACAGTAACACACAATAAAAATAAAAAATAAATAAATACAATAAAACAACAAATAAATATAAGACTAGAAAAATTTACAGAAATGCAGAAGAAACATAAAAATAAAATAGATAAAATAAAACACCAAAATAAAAACACACAGTAGTATAAATACTATACAATAAAAATATTAATAAATCAGCAAAAATGCATAAAAATAAAACACAAAAAATAAATAAATAATGACATTAAAACCAAAAATAAAATAACAAAAATACATAAAATAAAATACAAGTTAAAAACAACATACATGTATATATATATATATATATATATATATATATATATATACAGATATATTGTCTGTATTTTGTAATAATTTCTTCCCGGCTCTTTATTTCCCATCTGTGAGGCTGAACTTCTACGTTTCAGTGCTCTGCTGCTTCCTCCCTGATTTAGTGATGAAATGAAAACCCTGAAACCGTTTAATAAACTCGAGAACTCGGAGGCGTCGCAGCGAACAGCAAACAGCAAACAGCGAACAGCGAACGTCTCCTCGGAGGTTCTCCTCTTCCAAACATCAGCCGGGTCAGTGGATGTGGGCGTCGGTGGAGTCGGTCGGCAGACGGCTGAGGAGACGCTGCTGCCAGGGACTCGTTCAGATGATGTAATGCTGCAGTTAAAACGCTAGAACATGTGTTTCTGCACACGTCTGTACACGTGGTCCAGAACACGTCAAGGACAGCAGGTGAGGATAGAAACATGGAATGAAGGAGAGAAGAGGAGAGTCTGTCGGTACTTTAAGTTCTAAGGATCGTTCAAACGTTTAAATCCAGTAGGAGAATCTGGACGGTTCCTCAGTTTGATCTGGTGGATGTTGGAGCTTCAGTAAATAATAATAACTGTACTTGATCAACATCTGTATTTCGTAGTTACAAGGTCAATATGTTTTACTATAAAAACCTGCATTTAAATGTTTGGGGTTTGAATTTCAGACTGATGAGTTCTGTGTTTCTTATTTTAGAGATCGGTGCTTCATCTCTAATCGATCTGAGTGATCGACTGACAAGATCTGAATTTCCTACTCAGGACTTCTGTAACTTGAACTCAGGAGATCCGTACTTTGTTCTTACGACTTCTGTATTTCAAACGTATGAGATTCATATTTAGTTTTTGCTGCAGCTATCCATGATTTTAATAATCAAGTATTCTGATGATTATTCTGGCGATTAATCAAGAAAATGGATAGAAAAAATAAAATAAAATAAAATAATTTTAATTGAATTAATTCATTTTTTATGTGATTACTCAGATAATTTTTTTTAAATTTAATTAAATTACAATTTTTAATCAGATAAAAAATAATAATTTAATTTAATTATTATTTTTCAGATCATTTCAATTTTATTATTTTTTAAATAATAATTTAGTGTAATTAATTTATTGATTGAATATTATTTTTTTTTAATATAACTAAATTATGATTTTTTCATCTGATTACATTCTTATATAAAAATATTATAAAAAATAAGAATTTATTTTTATTTATCCAATTAATTGATTATTCTGCGATTAATCAAATAAGAAAAATAATTAAATTGAAGTACTTTAGCTTAATTTCACAGTAATACATGACAGAGAAAATAATGAAAGTCAGTTAAATGAACGACCAACTAACCAAATAAATAAACCATCAAAAGCAGACGAGAGGCAGCGTCTGGATATGCTACATATGGACTGAATGGAATTAATGCATCACTGAGGCAGTGGTGGACTCAAATTTGGGACATTAATCAAGAGAAATATCCATTTAGTACAAGTACCAGACAGTATACGCTCACTTTGGGTGGTGCACTTCATGTGGCATTCAGTGTAGATAAGATTGTTATTTGATAATCATGAGGGAACAAGACCATCTAGGATCCGACATGACAACATCTTATGATTGTTTACCTGCAAGTTAAATCATTAATATCAAAAACATCTACAGTTTATATCCAAATCTGAACATTAATACAGGATTATGAGTCTTTAGTCGGCAGTAAGTCGTCGTCGTTTCCTCTGTGGTTTTATTTGTCGTATCCTGAAACAGAACGAACCAACAACATGAACACAAACAGAAACCCTGTGAGGAGGCAGACAGACGCTGCTCCTCCTCCTCCTCCTCCTCCTCCTCCTCCTCCTCCTCCTCCTCTCTGGAACTACCAGTTATAGAAGCCTCTGAGTGTTTAAGTACAGAGTTCCAGTAAAACCAGTGAGATCCTCCCAGTCTGTATCGTCCCACTAACCTGAGCTTATAAGGAGTTCTTCATCTGCGGCTCCGGAGCAGCAGAGAGACGAGTTTCATGTGATGAACGTTCAGAGGTGTTTGTTTTCAGCCTCGACACACATCTTCCCTTGAAAGGCCTGAACTGATGTGAACCCTGATGGAGTCTGTTTTATTCTCCAGCCACACGTTTAAACTGGTCAGAAATACTGTCGTTGTTCTCTTTAGCTGTAATCTGTAACGGTGCTCAGAAACAACAACAGGTCAACAAAGGAAACACCTGAAACAACACCTTTATCTTTGTTTTCCAAAAATGAAAATGTGAAATGCAGAACTCACAAGTACAAAATAAAAGACTTTGAAATTCAGTCTGTAAACATGAGGATCTGTATTTTCAGTGTTTGCAGGATTCGTATTTCACAATTTCCAAGTCTGTATTTTGGAAATCCTTGACCTTTGTGTCATATTTATGAGATCTGTATGTTCTATTCACATGATCTTTATGTTCAACGTCCATCATCTCTGTTCACTGTACTTCATTTGATTAAATCAGTTATTGATTGATTAGACCATGTGTTAAACAGCTTATTTAAATGTTAATTCTGTCCGTCTCTCTTCGTCTTTCAGGACCATCATGCACCTGAAGTCGTATCCGAAGCTCGTGCGTTCGGAGGTTCGTCTGGATGCGCCCGGCGTTCAGACGGCGTCCCAGCGGAGCGGTCTGTTTATGAGCCAGCAGGGGGGGCTGCTGAGGACCTGCAGCGGTAACCATGGCAACATCAGCAGCAGCCGCCTCCCCTTCAGCGTCATCTCCACGAACACGCTTCGCTGCAGCAGCGCAACAAACAGCAGCAGTGTGACGTCGCTCCGTCTGAAGACGCCGCCCAGCGCCGCCCTGCAGCTCCTCCCACCACCGCTGGGCTGCGAGAACAACACGCCCGGACTTTACCAAACCACCGCCGAGGACGCCGACGCTCCGCTGGACATCTGGGCCGTCATCAAGCCCGGACACGTCCGTGAGAAGATCGCCATCTTCGCCTCAGAGGAGGGGCGGGTCGACGGAGCCAGAGCCAGCGAACGCACCTCAACCGGCAGCTCCAGCAGCCGGGACAGAACGCCGGCGGTGTACGTGAACCACGCCGCCATGACGGGACTGTCACGGGCCGTGAAGGCAAAGGGCAGCTGGGAGGAAAACTCCAGCGCCAAACGCCGCCGCCGGTCTGGAAACAACCAGAATCTGCAGCAGGACCAGAGGAACCGAGTTCAGGACACACAGCAGCTCACTGTCAAACTGGCGCCACAGAGCTCGGACGCGACGCAGCGGTCGAGTGGCGGGCGGCATGAAGGTGAGCTGGTGCCGGCGGAGGAGGAGGAGCAGAAGGTGTCGGTGGTGGAGATCGTGGCGTTCATGGAGCAGAGGGCGAACGAGCAGCAGCCGGACTCCAAACCTCTGCTTGCTCTCCAGAGGAGCTCCACCACCATCACGCTGTCCAGAGCTCCGCCCCCCGCGGTCAGGGAGGGGTCGGAGGTCAAGGGGGAGGAGCCAGAGAGCGTCAAGGTATCAGACATGGTGGCCAGACTGGAGTCGGAGTGTCTGAGGAGGAGGACGGAGGGAGACCTGTCGAGGAGTAACAGCCTGAGGAGGACGGTGGGGCGAGTCTTGCTCGCTGCCGCTGATCAGAGCTCCGCCCCCTGCCAGCCGTCATCACCAGCGGCACCTTCATCTTCCTCATCATCGCTGTCTGCGGCCCCGAGCAGGGAACCAATCAGCTGTCTTCAACCCATCAGGGCGGAGACACCTGTCTCAGCTCTGACCGCGCCACCCTCTTCATGTCTGACCACGCCCCCATCAGGTGAGTCTCAGCAGGTGGGAGGAGCTGTCACAGAGACTGTAGCCCCGCCCCCTTCTTATGAGGAGGTCGAGCCTGTTCCCGGATTGTTGTTTTTGTCTCGGCCTTCTGCTGAGACAGACTCAGAGCTCCGCCCCCCTGCTGTTTGCCCCTCCCCCAGTGACTCTGACAGCCAATCAGAGAAGAGGAGGAGGAGAAAGACTGACATAGTCCAGACGGAGGAAGTTGTGGGCGTGGCCTCACCTCTGAGCCGGCGTCCGTCGGCGTCGCAGGACTTCCTGGTGATGCGTCAGCGGCTGCAGCAGCTGCTGGAGCCGCAGCCTTACCTGGCCATGCTGCCGCATCACCTGCTGGTCAAAATCTTCCTGCTGCTGCCGACGCAGAGTCTCGCCGCGCTCAAGTGCAGCTGCCACTACTTCAAGTTCATCATCGAGAACTACGGCGTTCGACCCGCCGACTCGCTCTGGGTGTCCGACCCGCGTTACCGCGACGACCCCTGCAAGCAGTGCAAGAAGCGTTACGGCCGCGGCGACGTGTCGCTGTGCCGCTGGCATCACAAGCCGTACTGCCAGGCGCTGCCGTACGGCCCCGGGTACTGGATGTGTTGCCATGGCGCCCACAGGGACGCGCCCGGCTGCAACGTGGGTCTCCATGACAACCGCTGGGTGCCGGCGTTCCACAGCATCAACGTGCCGATTTACAGGAGAAGCCGTAACCATGACGATTGAGTGTGTGTGTGTGTGTGTGTGTGTGAACAGAATGAGGCTGCAGCAGCTGTTTGTAACGTTTGTGTGCCTTAAGTGATGTGTACATCTGTTACTAGGCAACAGAGGCAGCGTCCATCAGAAAGGTTTCCCCAAATAAAGCTGTGAGCTGCAGCGAGTGTTTCTGAGTGTTTCTGCTGAACCTCAACATCCGCCGCCGCTTCGACCCGCTGATGGACGACACACCTTCGGTCAGGCGTCCAATCAGGACTCACGCTGACGGTCAGCTGTTGTCGTCGCATCACGTCATCACTGCTGTAAATATTTATCACCTGCTTCGGTTCTGAATCGATAAACCGCGTCACATCCAGGCTCCGATCAAACGTCCAGTCAGCTGCTGCAGCCGCCTGACGCCGAAGCAAACATCAGCTGCTCCCATGATGCAACAGCAGGTCGGGTTTTCCTTCAAACTCTGAAAACTGAGCGGCCTGGGTTTGGGTTAGATGGTCGGATCCAGACTCTGATCTGCAGCCGACCGAAGCACCAACAAAGAAAACAGTGTTTTAAGGAAAACCCACCTGCAGCTCCGAGCAGAGCGGCGCCCCCTGCTGCTCACCTCTCAGCCTCCAGGGTTTCAGCTTCTAGTCGCTCTGTCTGCAGCCTCCAATCGATCGATTATTGATCTCTGATCAAATGTCAGCAGGAGGAGGAAGAGTCTCGGCCAGGACTCTTCTCCTCAGGTAGAAACTAAACATGAGGCTGAAACAACTTGAATCCATTAGAGCTTTAAATTAGAGATGAAACAACAGGTTGATCGACCAAACTGATCAGCTGTTTGGATCACGTTGCTCTGTTGTCATGGAAACCTTCTTTATTCCGAGCGTCTGCATTGGAACAGTGTGAAGTTTAGTTTTATATCCGATCGATCAATTGATTACAGATTTTCTGAGTCCTGCCTCTGAGATGAGCAGGTTTCTGCCTTTTTTGACTTTTTATAGACCAAACGGTTGATCGATAAGTTAATCAGTAATGACTTTGATCATTAGTGGAGCAGGTGATCAATCATTTTAATATCTGTATATTCAGGATCAATTATTAGCAGTGTTGTATTTTAAGTAGATTTATTTTGTATTGACATGATGAAGAGTCTTCATTTTTTAGGCGGTTAATATAAAGTTCTGTCGGCAGACGGCTGCAGATCGTAGCGTTCATTATTGATTAATCAGCTGATCGGTTTCTCATTGATTAACTGTTTGGTCACTAAGTTTTATAAATAATGAAAAAAGCAGAAAATCTTTGTTGGAGCTGGAAAACAAATATTTTTTTCTGATATTTTCCCTAAAAGGATCATTTCCTGACTTATGAGTTGACAGGTTGTTTCAGGTGTTCGAGGGGGCGGGGCTTCAGTGGGTGGAGCTTCTGGAGGCGGGGCTTCAGGGGCGTCATCTCTGCTCGGGCCTTCAGTAAACCGTGCACCTTGTTTGCGTTTACATGTGAACTTAAATCCCGCTGAGTTCGTGCGACGGACGGAGAATCGATGGAAAACAGAGTCGTGGCCTTTGAGTCTCGGAGTCGATGCAATACGAGGAACCGGACAAGAAAAGAATCGGAGGAGAAAAGACGGAAGCTACAGCCGTTTGTTTTTTAAGCTGTGTTGGTTTGTGTCTGCTGGCTGTCTGCGTTTTTCTCCGTTAAACATGTTTTGCTTTAATAAAGTGCTTTTTCATCAGGTCTTCAGGTTAAAACTCGACTCGGCTCTTCTTTATTTCACTGTTTCACCTGCAGAATGTTCAGGAAGGAACATCCAGGAAAACGTTTTACTTCATCCTTCAACCCTCTGATCTCCAACAGCAGTGTAAGTTTTGGTATAAGTTTTCACTGTCCTTTAACTTCCACATGATGCTGTAATAAAACAAAAGGATGCTTTGAAGACATTTTTATTCATAAAAAAACGATGTCGGCTCTGATAAAACTTTACATTTACATGTTTGTAGCTTCGAAGCTGCTGCTGATTCTCAGAGCTGCATTCGTCCGATGCAGACTTTAGTTTGGGTTCATGAGTTTAGGTCAGTTCTCATGAAGTGAAGCACGTTTGCAGTTTAAAACTAAACTTTATTCTGAAAGTGAAACTCTTCCTGTGACATCACGCGGCTGCCGTGATGTCACGTTGACGCTGTGATGTCACACAACGCCTCCAGCAGCTGGAAGTAGTTGTACTTGATGTCGTACTCCATGTCGTACCAGAAATTCACTGCAGAGAAGACAAAACGAAAAACAAAACAGTATTGTCATTGTTGATTGTTTGATCAATACTTTTATTGATGAATCAGTAATTGATTCTGTTTGTAAAAGGTTGGAAAACTGGAAAGTAGGTCAGAAAGTGTTTGTTCCTCTGACTTTGGTTTTAGTATCAGACATAAAGAAGGGTGTCGTGGTGCATTCAGGTGTCTGTACCTGCTGTGACAGGTGTTGTGGTGCGTTCAGGTGTCTATACATTCTGTGACAGATGTCGTGGTGTGTTCAGGTGTCTGTATCTGCTCTGACAGGTGTCGTGGTGCGTTCAGGTGTCTGTATCTGCTGTGACAGGTGTCGTGGTGCGTTCAAGTGTCTGTACCTGCTGTGACAGATGTCGTGGTGCGTTCAGGTGTCTATACCTTCTGTGACAGATGTCGTGGTGCGTTCAGGTGTCTATACCTGCCATGACAGGTGTCGTGGTGCGTTCAGGTGTCTGTACGTGCTGTGACAAGTGTGGTGCGTTCAGGTGTCTGTACCTGCTCTGACAGGTGTCGTGGTGCGTTCAGGTGTCTGTACCTGCTCTGACAGGTGTCGTGGTGCATTCAGATGTCTGTATCTGCTCTGACAGGTGTCGTGGTGCCTTCAGGTGTCTGTATCTGCTCTGACAGGTGTCGTGGTGCCTTCAGGTGTCTGTACCTGCTCTGACAGGTATCGTGGTGCGTTCAGGTGTCTGTATGTGCTCTGACAGGTGTCGTGGTGCATTCAGGTGTCTGTATCTGCTCTGACAGGTGTCGTGGTGCGTTCAGGTGTCTGTACCTGCTGTGACAGGTGTCGTGGTGCGTTCAGGTGTCTGTACCTGCTGTGACAGGTGTCGTGGTGCGTTCAGGTGTCTGTATGTGCTACAGGTGTCGTGGTGCGTTCAGGTGTCTATACCTGCTGTGACAGGTGTCGTGGTGCGTTCAGGTGTCTGTATGTGCTACAGGTGTCGTGGTGCGTTCAGGTGTCTATACCTGCTGTGACAGGTGTCGTGGTGTGTTCAGGTACCTGCGATGCAGCCGTGTGACTGCCTGACATGGTGGAACCACAGCGAGGGCAGGAACAGCATCTCTCCGGCCTTCACAGTGAGGTGCAGCGGTCGAGCCTGTCGGTACTGAGGGAAGCGCTGCAGGTCTGGATCCAGAGGGTCCAGAGGGATCCACGGTACCTGAGAGGGGAGGGAAGGGGAGGGAGGCGAGGGTCAGGGGGCGTTTAAACAGAGCTGGGATTAACAGACACCTGAACGCACCTTCTCTGAGTCGCTCTGATCGACGACCTCGAACTCGCCGTTGTCCCGCTGATGGTAAACAGCCGGCTGGTACACACCTGTCAGACACAGTTACCATGGTTACTTCAGGTGGACAGTCACCACTGTGTACTGCACAGGGATGCTGAGAGGGCGGTTGTTATGGTTACCGTAGGGGATGAAGGGGCGGTCCGTGGGCGGCAGCAGGATGAAGTGTTTCTCTCCAGAGATGACGCAGTACAGATTCTCATAGTGATCTTTGTGCACTGAAGGAAACAACACAACACACAGCAGCCGGTCGTAAACACAGGTAGGAGGTAAGGACAGGTGAGACGGACAGGTGAGGAGGAGGAAGGTCTTACTGGACGTGATGGCGTTCGCCTCTCCAAGCCAGAAATTAACAGCATCTGGTAACTTTCCTGAAAAAAAAAAAGCAAAGACAAAACACAATCAGTTAATCGACAACGATTATGACACACGATGGTTCTAGTTTTGTGAGCTGCTGATTGTTGTCGTGTCTTTAGTTCAGAAAAACACAAAAACAGCACAAGACTGTTGAAGCACTGAGGTCATTTCAAAAATAACACTTCAGAAAATTGTTCATAAGTAAATCTTGACATAAAGAAGGTAACAAAAATATAATAAAAAATATTAATAGAGGAAAAACCAAACTATCTTTAAAAAAGGAAAACTCTGTTCTACAATTAAATCTGTGAATATAACATATATATTCACAGATTTTTAAAAATAACATACTAATAAAAAGAATACAAAAATAAGAATAGACATGCTTTTTAAATAATATAATACTTTTCAGTTCATAAAAGCTGCCAGTGTTAATGACTGTGTTGTTGTAGTTCCCCTCCCGGCCGCCGGTGGCAGCACTGAGCTAAAGGGCCAATCCGCCGCCATCTTGGATTCTACGGAAGCTCCGTTTCAAAACACTGAACTTTAACCGCGGTCCTTCGGTAAAACTGAACTTTTCTCACTTTAAATCAGCTTCACCTCAGCCTGAACCCGCCAACCCACTAATCTGAAGGCTGTAGATGGAATAAAAGAAGCAACACACTGCAGGTTTTAATCAGACTGATCCAGAACCAGTGCAGCGGCGCCACCTGCTGCATCTACAGCCTGAACCCAAAGTAAACTCAGAACCATCAGCAGCTTTTAAACGACAAATATGTGAAGTCAGGAGTTTATTAGAGCCGCTGCTGTTCTTCACTGTGGGCTTAAACTGTGTTAAATTATAAAAACAACAACTCAATAATAGAGTTTCCATCCTGAATGTGACGTGTTTGTGTTTCCAGGTGATGGTTTCCATGTTAGAATAGATCAGCTGTAGTTTCTGTTTCAGCTCCAGGGCCTCCTTCAGGTGAATCTATTAAATGGTTCCGGTCAGGATTTAAAGCTGCTGTCATGTGATCAGTCACATGACCCTGTAACGATGACATCACCTCTATAACTTCTCCTCCATCAGGTGTGATTGAGTTCAGTAAAGGCAGCAGGTGGAGCTCAGGCTCTTCTTCGTGGGCGGCGCCGTCCTGAACCCGTCCTCCCTCCTGACCCGCCTCAGGAAGGACGAGCTGTTCGGGTTCAAGCTGGGTCGACAGCACCGGGGCTTCGGCGGGTTCCAGTACCAGCAGGAGGTCCGGAAGCCCCACAGGATGGGGAGGAGCCTCAGGAGTTGGAGGAGCTGGACCAGCACCGGGACAGGATCCTGGGAGACTGAAGGTTCATCCTCAGGAGAGTCAGAACCAGAGTTCAGAACCAGAGTTCTACTGGTTTTAATGGACTCTTCTTTGGTCCAGATCACATGGAGACAACTAGTTTACTGTAAAGATGAGCAAAGTCTTCTGGGAAAAAGTTCAGCTCAGGATGGAATAAACCTTTAAAACCAAACACGTCTGGTAGAAAGGAATAAACCTGGAAATGTCTGGACAGGAAGTAGAATTCTGGGTGGAAGAAACCAAACAATGTTCACAGGATCCGAGTAGACGGAACCAAAATGAACAGAACAATCAAATCTATGTTTAATACGAAGCTGTTTGTGAAGTTTAGTTTAGTTCATCTGTAGCTTCTGTTGGCCTCAGTGACGTCTGGAAAACCCTGTAAACTATCAGGTCAGGATGTAAACGATGATTTATGGACTGAGTCTGGTTGGTTTTTGTGTAAATTATGTTCTGTTCAGTGTTTTCAGTCTTTGGGACTCATCAGGAGGAAATAAACGTCTGGAGCAGATTCTGAGCTGCTTTATTCCTCTTTTATATCCAGTTTGTCTCGTTATGAAATAACAGCTGAGGAGTCAGAGGTGTTGTCAAGGTTAGGGAAAGGATTCTAAGGACAGGAAGACGTCTCGGACATTCAACGGGGCTTTGAGGAGGTTTGGAAAGTCTCTGGAGGTTCAGAGGACTCAGGAGGATCCAGGTGTGTTTGGAGATTTGTAAAAAGGTTTGTTTTCATCAACATGGCGACTGTCAGGATCCTACGGACGGGTTTTAGACGTCGTCATACAAGGAAAGAGAACAGCAGAGGACTGAACCACAGATCAGTGTGTCAGCAGGTGGAGCCCAAATCTAGAGCCGTCATCATCCCCAAGGTGTCTGTCTGAGCTCAGTAGCCAGGACTCACCGAGTGCGGTGCTCATCCAGGAGACGTGAGGCTCGAGGTCGTCGGTGAGTTCAGGAAGCTCCTGCAGCAGGTTGGAGCACTGCTTCTGGACGTAGAACACACCGGAACCCTGCACCTGTTCAACAGAACCTCATTAGAAGACCTTGTAGAACTCTGTCTGTCTGTCTGTCTGTTTGTTTTGTTTGTTTTGTTTGTTTATTTAAGTTCCGTCTTGAGTCTCACCTTCCCCTCGATGACGTCCAGCACTGAGGAGAAGCTCATCTGTCGTTCTTCAGGCATCACGAATCGATCCCCGTTGACGGCGTCGGCGTAACCGTTAGGAGTCACGGCCACGCTGATGACCTTTGACCCCACCTTCTGTCTGCAGATAAACAACAACAGAGACTCGGAGTAAACAAACACAAAGAGACTTAACGGTGTCATGTGATCAGGACAGGTATGAACTTATAAACAACATAACTCAGGTGATGGAGCTTTAAGAACAGTCAGTTATTGGTAGAATCTCCTGCAGGTGTGTTTGTGGGCGGAGCTTCCTCACCTCAGGTACTCAGGCGTCCACCTGGACAGAGCCGGCCAATGGTTGAAGGCGTTGCGGATGATGCAGGGCTTGTTGGGACCAATCCAGTCCCTGTAGAAGAGCAGCGGGTCAGGTGGTCCGTCCAGGTAGGGCACTGATTGGTTCAGGTACAGATCTGAAAGGTGATCAATAATCAATCAGCTGATCGGTCAGGAGAGGCAGCAGTTAGACCTGGTGGAAGTACAGTAGGAGTTACAGTACTAGTATCAGTAGTATTTATATTAGTAGTAGTACAGCTGTAGCTCTTTATTGATTATTGATTAGTTATTAACTGTTTGAATTAATTAGCAACTACTTTGATAATCAATAAACTCATATAACGATAGTGAAAGTAGCTCTGAGTAGAAGTACTGAGGAGTACTGCAGTAGTAGCTGTAGTACTGACAGTAACTACAACTGCAGTAATACTATAGAAACAAGTACCGATCAATACTGTGATTAGTTCTGTGATTAATACTGTGATCAGCTGATCGTCTCACCGTGAGCCTCCTCTGAACACTCAGCCAGTCGTTTCCTCACAGACTCCATCTTTTCTCTCCGTCATCGATCTGATTGATTGATTGATTGATTGATTGATTGATGATTAATCGGCTCCGTCTCTCAGCTGATCACGGATCGATAATAATGACTGATATGATCACTCTAATGATCGCTGCTGTCTCTTCTTCTCCAAACCGGGCGCCGCCGCCATGCTGCTTTGTTTACATGTGGTGCGCATGCGCAGATGTGGGTTCCTGTGTCGGTTGAAGGGAGCAGGTTTCCCCCTTCAGGAGGGAGGAGGAACTGCAGCAGCAAGAACATGAACGATGTGAAAAATCATATTAATAATAATAAGAAATGTAAATATAACGATCTAATTATAGTCATGATAATATGAAGAATTAATACCACTAATACTAATAGAATAACAATAATAACAACAACAAATCATAATATAATAATGGTAATAGTTATAAGATTAAATATAAAAAATATTATGATAATGATAATGAATGCAATTTCTTCAATATTACTACAACAACTAATGATAATAATAATAATAATAATATGAAAAATAAACAATATATACTACTAATAATGGAGAGAATTACTACAATAACAACAGCTATGATAATTAAAAATATTATTATGAAGAGAAACTATAGTAGTAATAATATTAGGAAGAATTACTATTATTAATAAATTATTTTTGTTATTATTAAAATTAAGAAGAGAAAGAAGTATGATAATAATAGTGATAATAATAATAATAGGAACATTTTTTACTATTAATGATGATAATATTAATAATAACTAATAATAATATGATAAAGAAAAAGAAATAAAAATATTAATAGGAAAATATTAATAATGATAATAATACAGACATGTTCATTGATCAGAAGGAGCCTGTAAAACGTCATCTCTGGTGTTTTGTTGTAGAATAAATGATTCAGCAGGATAAAAATGAAGAACAAGAGAAGAGCTCAGATACATTCCAGCCGTCATCAGGTGAGTTCAGGTTCAGCTGATTCTTCACAGACTCTGAGTGTCTGATTGGATGCAGCTGAGCAGCGTCTACCTGGAAGGTCCTGGAAGGTCCTGGAAGAGCCGGTGTCTGGTGGATCAGGTCAGATGCTGGAGTCATGGATGAGTCGGCGTTGGAGCGTTACTTCGATGACTCCATTGCAAATGTGAGTTAGAACTTTAAGTGTTTTAAGTTTTGAGCTGAGCTGTGTGACGGATGAAGAGTTTCACATTCGAACAGCTCAGATCCTCACAGCAGCAGATTCACTGAAGAGTCTCAGAGTTAAACCATAAAATAACCTCACAGCAGCAAACACAGATTTAACCAGTGAAACCTGCAGAGTTGGAGCAGAAATAAAATAATCTGTCAGAAAACCTGATTGATCTGAAAAATGTGTCGACTATAAAAATAAACAGGTTTAAAAAATAGTAAAAAATAACTTTATTCTTTATTGACAAACCTGTAAATCTGTTCTGATAGAGTCTGATCTAAATTAATGAAACTGAAAAAACTGAAAACTGATGTTTTAAAAAACTGAACTGAGCAGCAATGTTTGGTTGTTTTGTGTCTCTTTGTTGTTGTTTTGTGTCTCTTTGTTGTTGTTTTGTGTCTCTTTGTTGTTGTTTCACGTCTCTTTGTTGTTGTTTTGTGTCTCTTTGTTGTTGTTTTGTGTCTCTTTGTTGTTGTTTCGTGTCTCTTTGTTGTTGTTTTGTGTCTCTTTGTTGTTGTTTCGTGTCTCTTTGTTGTTGTTTCACGTCTCTTTGTTGTTGTTTTGTGTCTCTTTGTTGTTGTTTCACGTCTCTTTGTTGTTGTTTTGTGTCTCTTTGTTGTTGTTTTGTGTCTCTTTTTGTTTGTTTCACGTCTCTTTGTTGTTGTTTTGTGTCTCTTTGTTGTTGTTTTGTGTCTCTTTGTTGTTGTTTTGTGTCTCTTTGTTGTTGTTTCACGTCTCTTTGTTGTTGTTTTGTGTCTCTTTGTTGTTGTTTTGTGTCTCTTTGTTGTTGTTTCGTGTCTCTTTGTTGTTGTTTTGTGTCTCTTTGTTGTTGTTTTGTGTCTCTTTGTTGTTGTTTCGTGTCTCTTTGTTGTTGTTTCACGTCTCTTTGTTGTTGTTTTGTGTCTCTTTGTTGTTGTTTCACGTCTCTTTGTTGTTGTTTTGTGTCTCTTTGTTGTTGTTTTGTGTCTCTTTTTGTTTGTTTCACGTCTCTTTGTTGTTGTTTTGTGTCTCTTTGTTGTTGTTTTGTGTCTCTTTGTGGTTGTTTTGTGTCTCTTTGTGGTTGTTTAATTGTCACGAACAGAAGAAAACAGAATTCCCTCTATCTATAAGTCATAAATTTAAAACACCAAGTAAGATGAATGAAAAACAATCGGACGGTACAGAAACAGATAAAGTCCTGATGGAGAATAAAGAGCTGTACTTCATCATCACTGAGCCTCTTTGTTTCCTACAGGACTCTGGTTTCATGTTGGAGGAGGAGCTTGGTCTCAAAAGCCCCGCCCCTCGGTTAAATGACTCCGCCCCCTCGGCACAGGACTCCTCCTTCCCGTCTATGAAGTCTCAACGCAGCGGCGAGCTGGCCGATGAGCTCGACCTCAGCTTCTTGCCCGATGACCTCAGCACTCAGGACGAGCCGAGTCATGACAACGCAGGTGTGAGGTCACATGGGGCGGAGCCTAAACCAGGGGATGATGGGAGCTAAGTAGAAATATGTTTACTTTTATTGGACAAAAACGAAATAAATCTATCAGAGGAGTAAAAATAAAATGACAATGACTTTAAATGTTTGTGTGAAATTTCTTCTGTGGTTTTTGAAACTTTGCGTTTTGTTGTTTTGTGTCTTTATACTTTCATTTTGTGTTTATTTATGTCTATTTGTGTGTCTTTGTGGTGTTTTTCTGTCTTTTTATGATGGTTTTCTGGTTCTTTGTTTTAGTTTTGTGTCATTTTTGGTGGTTTTTTGGCTTTTTGTGTTGATTTTTCTGTCGTTTTGTGTTTCATTGCAGCAGCAGACAGTCACACCGCCGCTCTGGACGTGTCTCAGGACAGCGGCGTCGGTCTGGACTTCACCTCCCAGCATTCCACTGCAGCTGAACCCCGGCAGGAAGCCTCCACGTCGGGTCTGAGGACCGGAGCGTCCCCCTTCTGTCCGATGACCCCCATGACCCCAATGACCCCCATGACCCCTGTGACGGAGAGATCAGGGATCATCCCACAGCTGCAGTGAGTCACAGATGATACCGAAGCCCTTCACTGATGCTTCACCAGGTTAGATGCTGTTTTCTGCTCCGTCTGCAGGAACATCGTCTCCACAGTGAACCTCGGCTGTCCTCTGGATCTGAAGTTCATCGCCCTGCAGGCCAGAAACGCAGAGTACAACCCAAAGGTACCGAGGTCCGACGTTACTCCGTCACTGGTGTTAAATGTCCGTGTGTCCGAACTTCTTCTCTCTGTGTTCCTTCAGCGCTTCGCGGCCGTCATCATGAGGATCCGCGAACCGCGAACGACAGCTCTGATCTTTAGTTCGGGGAAAATGGTCTGTACAGGAGCCAAGAGGTCAGTAAGACTCAGTGTGACTCAGTCGAGACTCAAGTATGGTTTAGTCGGAGCTTAGTTCTGATTCTGGTGTGACTCTGATGTGACTCGGTCTTGACTAGGTCTTGACTCAGTCTTGACTCAGTTGTGACTCTACCTTGACTAGGTCTTGACTTTGTCTTGACTTGGTCTTGACTCAGTTTTGACTCGGTCTTGACTCAGTTTTGACTCAGTATTGACTCGGTCTTGACTAGGTCTTGACTCGGACTTGACTCAGTTGTGAGTTGGTCTTGACTCAGTCTTGACTCAGTTGTGACTCTACCTTGACTAGGTCTTGACTTTGTCTTGACTTGGTGTTGACTCAGTTTTGACTCAGTATTGACTCGGTCTTGACTCAGTCTTGACTCGGTCTAGACTCAGTTTTGATTCGGTCTTGACTCAGTCTTGACTCTGTCTTGACTCGGACTTAACTCAGTTGTGACTCGGACTTAACTCAGTTGTGACTCTACCTTGACTCGGTCTTGACTCAGTTTTGACTCGGTCTTGACTCAGTTTTGACTCGGACTTGACTCAGTCTTGACTCGGACTTAACTCAGTTGTTACTCTACCTTGACTCGGTCTTGACTTTGTCTTGACTTGGTCTTGAGTCAGTTTTGACTTGGTGTTGACTCAGTTTTGATTCGGTCTTGACTCTGTCTTGACTCGGTCTTGACTCGGACTTAACTCAGTTGTGACTCTACCTTGACTCGGTCTTGACTCAGTTTTGACTCGGTCTTGACTTTGTCTTGACTCGGTCTTGACTCAGTTTTGACTCGGTCTTGACTTTGTCTTGACTCGGTCTTGACTCAGTTTTGACTTGGTGTTGACTAAGTTTTGACTCGGTCTTGACTCAGTTTTGACTTCGTCTTGACTCGGTCTTGACTCGGTCTTGACTCAGTCTTGACTCGGTCTTGACTCCGTCTTGACTCGGTCTTGACTCGGTCTTGACTCAGTCTTGACTCGGTCTTGACTCAGTCTTGACTTGGTCTTGACTCGGTTTTTAATCGGTCTTGACTCGGTCTTGACTCAGTTTTGACTCAGTTTTGACTCGGACTTGACTCAGTGGTGACTTTGTCTTGACTTGGTCTAGACTCAGACTTGGTTGTGACTCAGGTCTGACTCTTGTGTCATTCAGATGGGACTGAGTTATGACTTGGTTATATCTCAGGTGTGTTTCAGGTGTGACTCTCCTGCTGTCTATTAACCCTCCATCTCCTCCACCGGTTCTTCTGAGCGCGTGCAGTGAGGAGCAGTCCCGGCTGGCGGCCCGTAAATACGCCCGGGTGGTTCAGAAGCTCGGCTTCCCCGCTCGCTTCCTGGACTTTAAGATCCAGAACATGGTGGCCAGCTGCGACGTGTGTTTCCCCATCAGACTGGAAGGACTGGTTCTGACCCACCAGCAGTTCAGCAGGTAGAACAGGAGCAGCCGTTCAGGTCCACAGGTCCAGACTGTTCTCCAGGTCTGACTGCTCCTCAGTGTCACTGCTGGTTCCACTTTTATGGTCCGTTCAGGAGACTCTGTTTGTCATATTCCACCGTAACGACGGACACAAACATTGGGCTGTTTGTCTCTTTGTGTCTCTGTGTGGTGGTTTTGAAGTTGTTTCATGTCTCTAAGTTCATTTTGTGTCATTTTGCAGTAGTTTTGTGACTCTTAGTTGTAATTTTGTGTCTATTTAAAGTTGTTTGAGTCTCTCCAAGTTCATTTTGTGTATCTTTTGTGTTGTTTTTGTGTCTTTTTGTGATGGTTTTGTGTCTTTTTGTGTTGTTTTTGCGTCTTTTTGTGTTGTTTTTGTGTCTTTTTGTGTTGTTTTTGCTTCTTTTTGTGATGGTTTTGCGTCTCTTTGTGTTGTTTTTGCGTCTTTTTGTGTTGTTTTTGCGTCTTTTTGTGTTGTTTTTGCATCTCTTTGTGTTGTTTTTGCGTCTCTTTCATCACGTATTGACAGTTTTTGTGTAATTACACTCACTGGCAGAAGGAAGACACTAAAGTTCCGTACTTAAGGTTTAATTTTCTTGGATTTTATCACCTGATACTAGTAAAAAAGACATTTACCAAGTATTTAAATACAAACTGTGCAGCCGTGATGTTTACAGGAGACTTTAAATGATCTTTATTTAAACACTCAGACTGACAGAGACTGTTTCCTCCTCAGTTATGAACCTGAGCTGTTTCCAGGCCTCATCTACCGGATGGTGAAACCTCGTATCGTCCTGCTCATCTTCGTGTCGGGGAAAGTGGTTCTGACCGGTAATAAAGCTCCAACATGATCCAACAGAGTTTTATTTTAAGACTGAACAAATGCAGCTAAATCCTTTAAAAGTCTTTAAAAACACCTCACAGTCACTGAGGAACCAAACCAGAATCATTTTCACACATTTCAAAACACATGTTTCCATTGAAATGAGATCATTATTGTTATTTTTCATCATGATGAGACACGGGTTGAGTTTTAATAACCTGCAGGTGAAGTTGTGTTAATTATGCAGAGGTGTGTTGATTTCCAGGAGCTAAAGAACGAGCTGAGATCTACGAGGCGTTTGAGAACATTTATCCGATCCTGAAGGGCTTCAGGAAGCAGTGAGGACTCCGTCTGTAAACTCGGTATATTTATGTGTTTTATGTTGTTTCGCTGCAGAGCAGTCGGATGGAAACATTCAGGAGTTTGTTTCAGAGTCTGTGTTCGATGTTTCACCATCCTGAGAAAATAAATGACGGTTTTCTAGAAAATCTCAGAAAACTTCAGATCTGGTTTCTTCTAAATCCGACTTCAATATTTGACCTCTTAGAAAAATCAGCGCTGGTCAAATGTGAATATTGATGACTTGAAGCTGCATCAGTGGCTCCGAATGAAATTGCATGAATATAATATGTTTTCTTCCAGGGCTGATATCGATTATTGGCAATCAAAGAGATCAATAACTGATATTTTTGCTCTAATCAGACCAGGTTTAGATAGAAGACAGCAGACTGGTCAGGCTTCGCATCTGTTAAACCTTTATTTTATTTGTTTTATTGATTTTTCTGACCACACTGGAGCAGATCTGGATTAAAAACCACCACAGAATTTAAACTCAGCTTCAGATTTATAAAACCTAACAGTCAAGTCAGCGTTTTTTAAACCAACAGACGTTTTGACAAACTGCTTTTAATAGAGAGGTGAAACTGATGTTATAAATTTACAAAACCAAAGTTTAAATCTGAAGTTTAAGGCTCAAAATAGCATCATGCAAATGTACCAGACTCATCTGAACGTTAAGGTTAAGAACCAACAATTATGCAAACTTACTTAATTAATATAAATGTTAAGGTTCAGACTCTACAATATTATTTATGAGACAAATGTTTGAGTAATTTAAGTATTAAGAGTAAGACCCTAAAATAATTATCATTATTTAATTTCTGTGACTAGTTTAAATATTAAAGTTAAGACCTTACAACATAATTAATTATACAAATTTACCTGACTAATTTAAGTTTCACTATTAAGAATCTACAATGTTTATATTTATGTACATTTATCTGATCAATTTCAATATTCCAGATTTGACCATACAAGCTTGTTTATTCTGTAAATGTATCTGACTAATTTATATATCATATAAATTTACCTGTAATATAGATATTAAAGTTAAGACCGTACAATATTATACATTAAACTAATTTAATATTTAAGTTAAAACAGTATCATTAACTATACTGTCATTTTTAGAAGTTATTTTTTTAATCGTGATTCTGCGGCGTGCTGTAGCTCCGCCCATGCGTCTTTCGTCATCACATAAACAAACTGGTCACGTGTTCAGAGGAAACAGGAAGTGATGCATTCATCATCGTCTCTTCACCAAAACAAAAACATCATCGGGGTCTCTGATGTCCGCCGCTGATTTCCTCCACGGAGGGTTTAAAATCATGTCACCGGGAATATAAGATCCCGGCCGGCAGCACGGAGCCGCTCAGAGTCCAGCAGGTCGCTCCTTCTGGCTCCAACAGCTCGTTTTTAACGCTACTGTAGCTTAGCTTAGCTTAGCTTAGCTTAGCTTTGCCCCTCCATGGCGTCCTCAGCGGGGCTCCCACCGCTCGGCCCGGACCGTGCTGCTTCATCCTCCGGCTCTCACTCGGGAGCCAGGCCGCCTCTCCGTCCTCACCACCCCCATCCGGCTCACTCCACCCCGGGCTGTGTGATGGTGGAGTCGGTGGACGACGCGGAGGGTCTGTACGTGGCGGTGGAGCGGTGCCCCCTGTGCAGCACGTCCCGCCGCAGGCTCACCTGTGCCCGGTGCGTCCAGGCCGGAGACTTCGTGTACTTCGACGGGAGGAACGCCGAGAGGTAAGACTTGGGGTCTGGACTGAACCTGGTCAGGATTCACGGTGTGTCGTTTGTCTGCCAGTACCGAACTTCATTTCTAGATTTATAAATTGTGCATTGACTGTAATTTTTCCGCAATCACACAAGACTTATCGGGTTAGTTAAATCATTTTTATAAAAATATAAATCCTGACTACAATTCGGCATTAGTGTCATTAAAATTATTTATTCACTGATGGGTAGAGCTCAGTGTTTGGTACTGAAACCCTTCGATTTTCACGGTCGTTTCTCTGCCAGCGCCAAACTTCATTTCAAAAATTGTCCATTTTAATTGGCCTTAATTTTCCTGCAAACGCACACGCCATATCAGGTTATTTAAGTATATTTTACAAAGATATGAATCCTGTGTACAGTTCGGCTTCAGTGTCCACACTAGCAGCGACATTAAACCCCCCAAAATCGGTCTTATTTACCGGCCTGCTTCATCTGACCCCACGTAAGCTCCTGGGGACATAGTGGCGAAACTGGCAGGTAGATCAGAAGTAAAAGTCCGTGATTTGTAGAAAATATTGCAGTTAGGTGGATTATATTAAAGCCGAATTATAAAGTAGATCGCTTTCATTGAAAAATATCTGTTGTTGCTTTATTTCTTCTTCTTTTTAAATAGAAAAAACACGTTGAGTTGTAAATATATAGTTTCATATATGGAGTTTTGTTTTGCTACCTCCAGCTAATTGCTAATTCTGTATTTAGGATAAGCTCAACTTAGTTCTGAGTACTTTTTAATAAAGTTATAATGTGATAATGAACACACACTCATTGATATCGATCTGAGCTAGTTAGCATTAGCAGCTAACGCTCCCCAGTCAGCTGAAACTGGTTAATTTGTGCCAGTTAGCTTGTTAGCTCTGTTGTATTCACCAGGTCTGTTAGCTGTTAGCTTCCACTGCTGAGTCAGTGGGTTAACCTTATGTTAGCTTGGTGGCTAACTGCTCCAGTTACACAACATGTGAAACCTAAAATAACTTTGTCTGCATAGTTTCCATGTCAGGGGGGGGCAGTTTCCCAATCCAGGGTCTAGGGCCCTTCAGGGGTCCTGGAGAGGTCTTCAAGTGGACCAAAAACAACCTGTGATTTGTTTTGTGGAGTCTGGACGGACTGATGAATTTACCTGTGACTGTCTCTGCAGGTACGCTGACAAGTTGGAGCGTCTGAAGAAGCTGAAGGAGGAGAAGGAGCAGCTGCAGCAGAGGTAAAAGTGATGTTTACCACACAGAGGGACAACGGTTATCAGTTAGCCGGTAAATCAATCAGTTAGCTGGTAAATCAATCAGTTGGGGGTTAAATTGGGATCATATTGGAGGAGGAGCAGGAGTTCAGTGAGATCAGACAAGTAGTTAAAAATGTTCTCGCTGCATTTATTGGTTGTGTTCCTAGCAAGACGTCACGCAGCTGAATGTTTTAAACTGGTTCTTAATGTTGTCCCACCATATAAATTCCTTTTCCTGTAATATATTGGCAGCATGCGGCGCTTCAGTCACTTTTTATGCAGCAAAAGTCGCTGTTTTCAGCCTCACATGTGACGGCAGTTCATGATGGTAGAAGACTAGAGAAGCTGTTTGGTTCGTGGAGGTTTTCATGTTGTTGTATTAAGTGATTCAGTGTTTCAGGTTTCAAAACAAACAAACTCAGATAAAGTGTGACCTTCTCTGTCCTCAGCGTCCTCCAGGCCATGGACAGAAAACTACAGGCTGATGAGATGGTGAGTAGCTGCTGCTTCTTCTTCTTCTTCTTATGGGCTGTTTAAATCTCTGAACTGAGACGGTTTAAATGTCTGTAGATTCTCAGTCATCAGGTCGTAATGAAGGTTGGAGCTTCAGTAGAAACCAACCGGACTTCTCTTGTAGGTTCCTGAAGATGTTCCACCTTCATCCAAGGTTCTTCCTCAGTTCTAACAGACTGATGTGGAGTCACAGAAGCTCACATGGCTGATGGTCCGTTAACAACCACGACTCTCCAGGTGTGAACTGATGTGAAACCAGGAGCTCCACCAACAATGGAACCATTCATGGTGATGGAGCTGCCAGTTCACACAACAAAGGGTGAGGATGACCACGTCAGGAGGGACTCAGGATGGTAACGATGGAGAAACCGTCTATGGAGAGACCAGATCACTGAGATCTAGGTGGTAGATAAGTGGAGTCTCAGACCCTCCTCTGTTTAGAGACGCTGTTGTTTGGTCTCCACACAGACTTGTACATAGGAGAAGCTAAACAACAGCTTCACAAGTGTATTGATCAACACAGCAGAGCACCGACCTTCATATAGGAGAGAACAAACCACAGATCTAACCACCAAGCTGGTTCCAGGTCTAGTCCAGAGCCAGAGCCTGACTTAGCTCCACTTCTTTGTGTTTCCACCTCCTAAGCACCGACTCCAGGTTCTATAAACTGGAGCTCAGCAAGCACCAACTCTTTGCTGGTCCAGAGCTAAGCACCGAGTACGTCAGGGGCTGGGGGCGGGGTTATGGTGACCAACCATCAACGGTGGAAAGGGACACACAAGCGCTAATTAGTGTCCTTGTTCTCCAGGACGTCCCTGGTCCCATCACACATGTATTGGAATGACTCCCGGGACACACGGAAGTTTAGCACAAACTGTTGACCTGAAATCCGCTACAGTTGTGTCCCACCAGTAGCGTGATCACGGATGTGTCCAGGCAACAGGAGGACCTCCGCCTCACAATCAGCCTTAAGACCATCTATAGAGATAAACATAGATATTATCATCAACTTACTGCGTTTGTTTAACTGCTATGTAATGGATGCTAGCGTAGTGGTTTTATGGTGACCCAATGGCTCCAACTTGACTCCAAACAGGTTCTTAGGAGGAACCAGATTAACTAAGAACCAGAACTAGGACCTGGTTCTTCTTGATGGAGAAGGGGTATCTGTCAAACTGGAACATGGAGGGTCTGAGACTCCACTTATCTGACATCTAGATCTCAGTGATCTGGTCTCTCCATGGAAGGTTTCTCCATCGTTGACATCCTGAGTCCCTCCTGACGTGGTCATCCTCACCCTTTGTTGTGTGAACTGGCAGCTCCATCACCATGAATGGTTCCATTGTTGGTGGAGCTCCTGGTTCACACCTGGAGAGTCGTGGTTGTTAACGGGCCATCAGCCATGTGAGCTTCTGTGACTCCACATCAGTCTGTTAGAACTGAGGAAGAACCTTGGATGAAGGTGGGACGTCTTCAGGAACCTACAAGAGAAGTCCGGTTGGTTTCTACTGAAGCTCCAACCTTCATCTGTCACAACATCCAGAGAGATGAAAATAAGAAAGACAAAATATAATAAGAGTTAAAAAATAAATGAGTTGAAATACAAATTTAAATATTTTAAAGTGAATTAAATACAAAATAATAACTTTACTAACATAAAGATCAAAGGAAAAATAAATAAAATTCAATTTATAAATAAAAATAGTTTAATGAAATGAACAAATACATCAAAATTATAGAAATACACTTAATTCATTAGAATACATTAGAAAAAAATAAATCTACTGAAAGTCAGGAAAAATAAATAAGTACACGAGAGAAGAGTTGGAAAAACTGCAATAAAGAATTAATATTCATATAAGACTGATTAGAATAAAAAACAAATTGAAATTTATTTTAAATAACTAATTAAATAAAAATAAAATAAATATATAAATAAAACAAATAAATATAAAAATTACAAAATGCGTAAAGTGTGTTTTTATTTTAATTTGATTTTTTAAATTAATCAATTTATTTATTTATTAATTAATTATTTTATTTATTTACAGAATAATAATATTTTAATAACTGTTACATAAAAAATAAAATATATTAAAATCAAGAGGGAAAAATTTCAGCATGCAAAATATAAAAAATATGAAATTAAACAAACTAAAAGAAGGAAAATATGGAATTAAAAAACTGAGATGAATAAAGATGTAATAAAATAAATAGAAACAAATGTGAACAGCTGATAGACCCCCCTCCCAGGAATAAAACCCTGAGTATATATAAAAATATGAGCTGCTGTCTCCTCAGAAATGGAAGATCATGTCCTGCAAGATGAAGATCGAGCAGCTGAAGGAGGCGGTCGCCTGGGGCAACGAGGAGGTGAAGAGCGGTGAGTTTCAGAGTCTCAGAGTCTTTGAGGGGTTTCAGAGGAGGTCCGGGTTCATCAGCTGCCGGTTCCTCCTCTTCCTGCAGACAAGGAGCTGCTGGGTCGGTCTCAGGAAGAAGCTCAGCGGCTGCAGCGACGAGCCGGACGGCACCAGGAGAAGCGAGACAAGATCGAACGTCACAACCGACGTCTGGGGGAGCTGCTGGAGAGACGCAGCAGGGAGCAGCAGAGTCGGCTGAGCCAGCTGGCGGCGCTGAGGAGGGAGCACATCCTGGAGCTCACCACCCACATCTTCCCCACGCAGGAGGAGAAGCAGGGCAGCAGGTGAGTCCAGACAGGAGGGGGTGGAGCTGGTAGACAGGTGTCCTCCTCCCACGTCAGCCGTCTTTGTCCTCCCCTTCTGCTTTCTAGGTTTTAGCTTGGTGGAGGTCTGGATCTCTGAGGGCTTTTCTACTTTTATTTTCATCTACCCAAAGTTGAAACTCTGTGCTGTTGGAAAGCGTTTTGAGGTTTTTTTAAGTACTAGAACCGCGGCGGCGTGCAGGAATGTTTGAGTATCAAAATTATTATCCGAATCCCACCACAACCAACCAATATTCAGATATTCCTATATTGGGGACCAGCCCTAATATTCCGTTTGTAAAGCAGCTAAGCTACCATACTGTTGGTTAGCTAACTTAGCCACTCTAGGCTACTTGGAACTACACCGTACTTGGCCTTAAGGTCAGCCTTATTCCATCTTGCTGAAACCTCCTGCTGCTTATTTCTTGTCACAAAGCTGTAAATTGGGACGTCTTGTTCAAACTAAGTAGTTGTTTTTCACATAGAGCTGTTTGTCCTCAAACGCAGCTGCAACAGAAGTCCTGTTTAGCAAAACCAAACCAGATTCTCCAGAGGAACATTTCTGGTTTTATCCTACTTATTTTATCCATTGAGCTTCCTCCAGTTAATCTGTTCACAATAAAGAACCAACATATGTTTCAGTGTTGATTTCACCAGACTACATAATGAGACTCTCTCATTGGTAGATTGTGTTGGGGTGGACTGAAGCTGCTTGGTGGAGGTCTGCGCTCTATGAGGGCTTTACTAGTTTAAGTGTGTTTTGAACCTTTAGACCTCCTCTGCTCTGGTTTCTAAACCCACGTCGATTATTCCGTCCTTTTGAGTCCGTCTGTCCTGTGTTCTGTCCACCAGAGATCCGGCCGACGTCGTGGCCGAGTGCGACTCGGCTCTGACCTCCAGCACGGTGAGCGAGCTGGCCGAGGCCCGGAGGACCACCTACCTGTCGGGCCGCTGGATCTGGGACGACCAGAACGGAGAGACCAGCATCAGCATCACCGGGGCGCCGGTCACCCTGCCCAGCAACGGAGACTGCTCCGCCTACTACAGCTGGGTGGAGGAGAAGAGCACCAATCAGGGGCCAGGTGAGGAGGCGGGGGGCGGGGCTTCACAGCGACACACCTGTCTGTGGAGGTCGGAGGCTGGGTGGGATTCATGAGCTCAGTTTTTAAACTTTATACGGTTTTTCTTTTGTTTTTATTGAGTGTTTATATTTTTATCACAAACACGACTGATTTTTAAACTTTCTTTAGCTGTTTTTATTCTGTATATTTATTTCTATCTTTTGTGTTGCGTCATTATTTAAATGTTTTTTTAATTAACACTTCACACATCAGATGCTTTTATCTATTTTTAGTCTAATTTTTAATATTTTATTCTTATGTATTTTGTTGATATGGATGGTTTTTTTAGTTTAAGGATCTTTTTTTACTGTAGATTTTTAAGCTTTTTTACCAGAAGTATTTATTTTGTTAATATTTCTGTTTCAGTTTCGTCGTCACGTCACACTCATCTGCTGTTTTCGTTTATTTTATGTCTCTTTTTTAAAAAATAATACCATTTTTTTATTCTGTAAATTTATTTTTAGATCCTTTATTGGTGTCATTATTTGAAAATTTTAAAAAATAATATTTTTTTAAATGAATGAAATTTTTGACTCTATTTTTTTTTTTGTTTTAATATTTTTAATTTTTCTTTTATTTAACTTCTTTTTTAACCATTTTTATTTAATATTTTTATTATTATTAGGATTAACTTTTTAATTTAAATTGAGGAAAGTCACATTCTCACCTATCTGATGTTTGCTTTCATCAGTATTTATTTTCTTGTTTATCTTAATTACTATAAGTTTTAGGTTTTATTTTTAATGTTTTAAGTTTATTTTATGTCTCGTTTTTGAAAACAATAACATTTTTTATTCTCTAAATTTATTTTTAGATCCTTTGTTGATGTCATTATTTGAAAATTTAAAAAAAAAAAAAAAATTTAAATAATTTTAATAATTTTTTACTCTAAATGTTTTAAATTTTATTTTTCCTATTTATGTTCAATATTTTTTATTCTTCTTTTATTTAATTTCTTTTTTAACCATTTTTATTTAATATTTTTATTATTATTAGGATTAACTTTTTAATTTAAATTGAGGAAAGTCACGTTCTCACCTATCTGATGTTTTCTTTCATCAGTATTTATTTTCTTGTTTATCTTAATTACTATAAGTTTTATTTTTAATGTTTTATTTAGTTTATTTTATGTGTTGTTTTTGAAAAAAATAACATTTTTTATTCTCTAAATTTATTTTTAGATCCTTTGTTAATGTCATTATTTGAAAATTTAAAAAATAATAATATATTTTTTTAAAAATAATTTTAATAATTTTTTACTCTAAATTTTTAAATGTTGTTTTTCCTATTTATGTTCAATATTTTTTTTATTCTTCTTTTATTTACTTTATTTTTTAACCATTTTTATTTAATGCTTTTATTGTTATTAGGATTAACTTTTTAATTTAAATTGAGGAAAGTCACATTCTCACATATCTGTTGTTTGCTTCCTTCAGTATTTATTTTCATGTTTGTCTTTATTTCTATAAGTTTTATTTTTAATGTTTTATTTAGTTTATTTTATTGTGTGACCTGTTGCTGCTGCAGAGCTGGACCACATTAACCCCGCCCACACCATCAGCGCCGCCCTCTGCTACGCCACGCAGCTCGTCACCATCCTGTCCCACATCCTGGACGTCAACCTGCCCAAGAAGCTCTGCAACAGGTGAGACCGAACACACCTGCTGCTGCCTTCAGGGCCACAGCGCGGTCTGGAAATCAGGAAGCCGAATTTGATGAAGCTGCTGCTGCTGGACGTCGGGGGATTCGTTATGTCTGAATCATCTCCAGACAGCAGAGGGAGGTCGTTCTTTCTGCCGCTTCGTGTGTCTGATGTTTGTTTCTGTGTTTCCTCAGCGAATTCTGTGGAGAGAATCTGAGCCGCTATCGCTTCACCAGAGCCCTGAGCAAACTGAACACCAACATCCTGCATCTGTGTTTCTCACAGGTCAGAAAACACCACAGTCATCAGTTGTTTTACTAATGAGTGAAAGCAGATGGTCCAGATGTTGATTTATTGGCACATGTGGCAACGAGAGCAGCGTTGGAGAGGTTTATTTTCTGTCAGCGAATTTATAAATTATTGATCAGCTTTAGTCTTATTCAGATTGGACTATTAAAGGCAAAAATGTGGAGACAAGCTGCAAAACGATCACAAAGATGCACAAAAATGACGACAAATATACACAAATTCGACACAAATCAGCCGCTAAGAGACAGAAAGTGACAGACAGCGACCAAGAATCAGACAAAACAACTGCAAAGATACAAAAACTGAGCACAGACATGGAAAAACAAAACACAAAATGACCGAAAACAGAACAAATCAACCACAAAAAGCCTCACAGAGACACAAAACAACCACAGCTGTCCCTCTGTGGGTGAAACGAACAGTTAATACAGCTGATTATTGATTATTGATGTGAGACTAACGCTGCAGCTGTTTCCTGTCTGCAGCATGTGGACAGTGAGAAGCTTCATCCTCATCACACCCTGAGGAACATCATGTTCCTGGTTGCCCCCGACAACGAAAACCTGGGCAGGTGAGATCATCGGAACCAGCTGCTGTCACACCTGAACACACGCCTGAACACACACCTGAACACACACCTGAACACACGCCTGAACACACGCCTGAACACACACCTGAACACACGCCTGAACACACACCTGAACACACACCTGCTTCTCAGAGTCTGAAGATTCACGTCTTACCTTTGTTTACGATCGTCGGCGGCCAATCAGCTGCTGCCTGAACTAACCCCGGTGTCTCCTCTGGTTCAGGACGGGTCCGTTCGAGGTCAGCGCCGACCTGGAGGAGTCGATGGAGTTCGTGGAGCCGGAGGCGGCGGGTCCGGCCGAGGAGAGCGGAGACGAGGCGGTGACGGACGAGGAGACGGACCTGGGGACGGACTGGGAGACGGTACCGAGTCCTCGCTTCTGTGACATCCCATCACAGGTAGAAACCTCAGAACCAGCAGCCTCTTTGTTTAGAGTAACTTTATTAATGATCAGAGTTCTACCTTCAGACCATGAGTCTCTCCTTGAAGTCCATAGAGGGGGTCCACATGGATCAGAACCTCATCAGTCCAGCAGATAGACACATGACATGTAGGAGGAACAACACATTTGGACATGTTTTGAATGTCGTCATGCTGCATGATGAGGTTCTGATCCATGTGGACCCCCCTCTATGGACTTCAAGGGCCTGGAACTCTTCTGTAATTTCTAGTAGCAGCTCCATGACTTTGATTTCCTCTTCTCCTCCTCCTCTTCTTCTCCTGCAGTCCATGGATCTTTCCCAGAGTGCACTGCAGGTGTCTCAGCCTTCGGCCAACACTGGAGGGATGATATCCTCTGCTGCTGCCTCCGTCACCTCCTGGTTCAGAGCCTACACCGGCCAGCGCTGATCGGCCCGACCCGGATCAGGACTGAGGGCTGGCAGGTCACAAACATCAGGCTTCAGACTGTTCAACTGCTGATTCAGCTTCAGCTTAAGGTTCTGAAATGTCGCGATGACGGTTGTTGTCGTCTTTAGCAGGAACCTGAACGGTTTAAATGCTGACATCTTAAACTCTACTAGTGAGCAGGTCTGTATTCAACCAGAAGACATGGTGGTGGACTCATAGCTCTTCAACCAGTCGATAAAGAATCAGCATGTTCTCTGTAGATCAGCTAAATGTCTGCAAAACCACAAAGAGACGCAAATTTAGCAAGAACAGACGCAAAACCACCAGAAAAAGACAAAAACACCACATATGGGCGCAACAGGACTACGTAAAGACACAACAAGACTAGAAAGAGACGCAACACAACTACAAAGAGACGCAACACGACTAGAAAAAGACGCAACAGGACTAGAAAAAGACGCAACAGGACTAGAAAGAGACGCAACACGACTAAAAAAAGACACAACAGGACTAGAAAGAGACGCAACACGACTACAAAGAGACGCAACACGACTAGAAAAAGACGCAACAGGACTAGAAAGAGACGCAACACGACTACAAAGAGACGCAACACGACTAGAAAAAGACGCAACAGGACTAGAAAGAGACGCAACAGGACTAGAAAGAGACGCAACAGGACTAGAAAGAGACGCAACACGACTACAAAGAGACGCAACACGACTACAAAGAGACGCAACACGACTACATAGAGACGCAACACGACTAGAAAGAGACGCAACACAACAACAAAAAGACGCAACAGGACTAGAAAGAGACGCAACGGGACAACAAAGAGACGCAACACGACTAGAAAGAGACGCAACGGGACAACAAAGAGACGCAACACGACTAGAAAGAGACGCAACGGGACAACAAAGAGACGCAACGGGACTACAAAGAGACGCAACGGGACTAGAAAGAGACGCCACACGACTAGAAAGAGACGCAACAGGACTAGAAAGAGACGCAACAGGACTAGAAAGAGACGCAACACGACTAGAAAGAGACACCACACGACTAGAAAGAGACGCAACAGGACAACAAAGAGACGCAACAGGACTAGAAAGAGACGCAACAGGACTACAAAGAGACGCAACACGACTAGAAAGAGACGCAACAGGACTAGAAAGAGACGCAACAGGACTAGAAAGAGACGCAACACGACTAGAAAGAGACACCACACGACTAGAAAGAGACGCAACAGGACAACAAAGAGACGCAACAGGACAACAAAGAGACGCAACAGGACTACAAAGAGACGCAACAGGACTAGAAAGAGACGCAACATGACTAGAAAGAGACGCAACATGACTAGAAAGTGACGCAACACAACCACAAAAAGACGCAACACGACCACAAAGAGACGCAACACGACCAGAAAGAGACGCAACAGGACTAGAAAAAGACGCAACAGGACTAGAAAGAGACGCAACACGACTAAAAAAAGACACAACAGGACTAGAAAGAGACGCAACACGACTACAAAGAGACGCAACACGACTAGAAAAAGACGCAACAGGACTAGAAAGAGACGCAACACGACTACAAAGAGACGCAACACGACTAGAAAAAGACGCAACAGGACTAGAAAGAGACGCAACAGGACTAGAAAGAGACGCAACACGACTACAAAGAGACGCAACACGACTACAAAGAGACGCAACACGACTACAAAGAGACGCAACACGACTACAAAGAGACGCAACACGACTACATAGAGACGCAACACGACTAGAAAGAGACGCAACACAACAACAAAAAGACGCAACAGGACTAGAAAGAGACGCAACGGGACAACAAAGAGACGCAACACGACTAGAAAGAGACGCAACGGGACAACAAAGAGACGCAACACGACTAGAAAGAGACGCAACGGGACAACAAAGAGACGCAACGGGACTACAAAGAGACGCAACGGGACTAGAAAGAGACGCCACACGACTAGAAAGAGACGCAACAGGACTAGAAAGAGACGCAACAGGACTAGAAAGAGACGCAACACGACTAGAAAGAGACACCACACGACTAGAAAGAGACGCAACAGGACAACAAAGAGACGCAACAGGACTAGAAAGAGACGCAACAGGACTAGAAAGAGACGCCACACGACTAGAAAGAGACGCAACAGGACTAGAAAGAGACGCAACAGGACTAGAAAGAGACGCAACACGACTAGAAAGAGACACCACACGACTAGAAAGAGACGCAACAGGACAACAAAGAGACGCAACAGGACAACAAAGAGACGCAACAGGACTAGAAAGAGACGCAACAGGACTAGAAAGAGACGCAACATGACTAGAAAGAGACGCAACATGACTAGAAAGTGACGCAACACAACCACAAAAAGACGCAACACGACCACAAAGAGACGCAACACGACCAGAAAGAGACGCAACACGACCAGAAAGAGACGCAACACGACTAGAAAGAGATGCAACCCGACTACAAACAGGCCCAAATAAATTACAGCAACACAAAATGACCATAGACACCTGGGGAGTACAGACCAAGCAGTTACGTGACGATAAACGTCTTCTGAAGAAGCTTCATGAAGTTTTATTGAACTTTTCTGAAGTTTTCTGATCAAACACACAAACTGACAACAAGCTGAACACTAAAGATCTTCTGATCACCTGAACTCATAGAAAACAAACAGGTAATAAACAGTCTGAGACTTTGCCTCATGGCTGCAGATCAACACCTTAAATCCACTTATTACGTGCTTATTGATCGATCAGATCAATCTGACCTGCCAGCCGTCCGTCTGTCTGTCAACACAAAGGGAAACTTTCTGTTTTTATTCTCTTTTATTTAGTTTTTATTTGTTTGTTTGATGACGAGAGGAAACTGACTGCTGCCGTGGCGACGATGCAGACAGACAAACTTTGGTTACCACGGCGATAACGGACCCTGTTTACAAACCAGACCTCTAGCTAGAGTGAATCTGGACTAAATAAATCCGTTGGAACCTCCACGATGGACGTTTGGAGGATTCTGGGATGTTGTGGACAAATGTCACTCAGAACTGGACTGAGTCTAAGTTTCAGGTCGGACGTTTTAAGGCGTGACACAAAGTGGTTTAAAGGACGTCTGAAGCTTTCTGTGTTCTCATTTAAAATAAAATCCTGTTTTCTGCTTTTGGACTCTCAGACTTCTCCAGTATTTTTATTAGTTTTAAAGCTGACTGAAGAAATCCCTTTTTCCTCTGACCCCAGCGCTGACAGTCAGACCTTTTTAATGGTTTTTTCAGTGTTTTTCCTCATTAATGAAGCCAAACCTTCCACATTCCCTGTGTGAAATACTGTTTATCTTGCTATAATATGAAACATTTCACTTTATGACTCGAGCTAAAACAATTAACCAGTTAACATCCACCTATCAGGTACTTATAGTGCTGCCCTGACATCCCTCCCCAGGCAGTTTAATCTCCATTAACTTCTGGAGTTGTGATTTGGGGGTGACATTAAATACCTGGGAAGCCTTTTAATGAGTTGTCGGCTATTAAAATATTCCTCAATAACTGTGAGAATAATAGAAGACAATAGTTTTCGTCTTTTGCAGGAACCGTAAAGTTTAAATGCTGAAATCGTAAACTCCACTTGTGAGCAGGTTTGTATTCAACCAGAGGAAATGTTGGTGGACTCGTAGCTCTTCAACCAGTCGATAAAGAATCAGCTTGTTATCTGTAGATCAGCTAAATGTCTGCAAAAATTGATCACAAAGAGATGCAAAGCCACCGTAAAAGGACCGAAAAAGACCACATAGGGACGCAAAATGACTACAACCACAAAGAGATGTGAAAACGACCAGAAAGAGAAGCGTAACGACTACAAAGAGACGCATCAAGACTACGTAGAGACACAACACGACTACATAGAGACGCAACACGACTACAAATAGACATAACAAGACGACAGAGAGATTGAACACTACAAAGAGACGCAACACTACTACGTAGAGATGTAACACAACCATGAAGAGACGCAAAACGACTATGTAGAGATGTAACACGACTATGAAGAGACTTAACATGACTGTGAAGAGACGCAACATGACTACGTAGAGACGTAACAAGACTATGAAGAGACGTAACATGTCTGAAGAGACGCAACATGACTACGAGAGACGTAACAAGACTATGATGAGACGTAAAATGACTATGAAGAGACGCAACATGACTACGAGAGATGTAACAAGACTATGATGAGACGTAACATGACTATGAAAAGATGTAACATGACTATGAAGAGACGTAACATGACTGTGAAGAGACGCAACATGACTACGTAGAGACGCAACACGACTATGAAGAGACGCAACATGACTACGAGAGATGTAACAAGACTATGATGAGACGTAAAATGACTATGAAGAGACGCAACATGACTACGAGAGATGTAACAAGACTATGATGAGACGTAACAAGACTATGATGAGACGTAACATGACTATGAAGAGACGTAACATGACTATGAAGAGACGTAACATGACTATGAAGAGACGCAAAAAGGCTACGTAGAGATGTAACAAGACTATGATGAGACGTAACAAGACTATGATGAGACGTAACATGACTATGAAGAGACGTAACATGACTATGAAGAGACGTAACATGACTATGAAGAGACGTAACATGACTATGAAGAGACGCAAAAAGGCTACGTAGAGATGTAACACGACTATGAAGAGACGTAGCATGTCTATGAAGAGACGCAACACGACTACGAGAGATGTAACAAGACTATGATGAGACGTAACATGACTATGAAAAGACGTAACACGACTATGAAGAGACGTAACATGACTATGAAAAGACGTAACATGACTATGAAGAGACGTAACATGACTATGAAGAGACGTAACATGACTATGAAGAGACGCAACATGACTACGTAGAGATGTAACACGACTATGAAGAGACGTAACATGTCTATGAAGAGACGCAACACGACTACGAGAGATGTAACAAGACTATGATGAGACGTAACATGACTATGAAAAGACGTAACACGACTATAAAGAGACGTAACATGACTATGAAAAGACGTAACATGACTATGAAGAGACGCAACATGACTACGTAGAGACGCAACACGACTATGAAGAGACGTAACATGTCTATGAAGAGACGCAACATGACTACGAGAGATGTAACAAGACTATGATGAGACGTAACATGACTATGAAAAGATGTAACATGACTATGAAGAGACGCAACATGACTACGTAGAGACGTAACATGACTATGAAGAGACGCAACATGACTATGTAGAGACGTAACATGACTATGTATGTTTAAACCATCTATAAAATCATTTTGCGGCCACACCAGAAAAGAAAAACAGATCAGCATCGTGTTAAAATGTGAAAATTAATCCATGTGTTGGTTGTTATGATGCCGTCCTGACGTCACTCCTCAGGCAGTTTTAAAATATCCACCTTCAGGTTTGTGATTTGGTGGTGAGAAGACGGATCAGATTCTCTGTTTGCTGCAATAAAACTCACTGGTTTACTGGTGTCTGAAAAGAGTTTTGCAGATGAGATTGACAGAGGAGAGTTCTTGCCTGAATGTAACGGTGTGAAACGAAGCGACTCTCTACTATTAATGTGATTATTACACTCTGAGGACAGCTGTGCACGTGAGTGTGCACGTGCCGGTCGATCACGCAGATCCTCTGAGCTGCTTTGTTTTCAGTGTGTGAGCTGCAGATTAGCGTGTTAGCAATGTTTGGTATGCAGAGGAACTGATCCCACTGACTGGAACGCTGCGTCCCGTCGGCGCCCCCTACAGGCTGCTGTAGTCATTACAACTTCAACACTGAGCACACTAACAGTCTATCTGGGGTTATTGATGGAAGTCAAAGGTTAATTTAACATCTTTGAACTCAGGTGTGTTGTTTATAAGTGCAGCGTCCGACTTTGACCCGTTGGTGGCGCTGGAGGTGAAGACGCCTCAATTTAACAGGATCTTTCTTTGTCGTATGAATTTCTGTGTAATCTGGAGCTGATAATGAGTGAAGGTCACAATGCTAACATGCTAATGATTAAAGACCAGCAACCAATCAGAGGACAGCCTCGGTAACGTCTGTAACATAAAGGACACTACAGCGTCACCTATCAGCTCCTTATGATCACATCCCTCCCCGGGCAGTTTCATCTCCATTAACACCTTCAGCTGTGTGAGAATAAACACCTGGGACTAAGGACCAATCAGAACAGAGCTTCATTAGTTGTCAGATGTTTAATTGATCGATGATAATTGATTAATCTGTTGACGTAGTTGAACATTTTTTGGTTTCTCTTCTTGTCTAAAACCAAATATTCAATATTGCTCTAACTATAATATGAAATGTTTGACATTATAAAGAGCTAAACAATAAATTAGTTCACTTATTTACCCATAATGCCGTCAGTTTATTCTCCATTAGCATCCTACGTCTGACAGAATAAACACCTGAGGAAGCTTTTTGATTAAACTGTTTATTTTCTGTTTTCTTTCCCCCTTTAAAGTCGAATATGTACTATTTTACACTGTTTCAACTATTACAGTCTTTCTCTGAGTGTTTTGTTTATTGATTTATTTGATTTTCTAGCCACTGAAGAGTCTCCGGTTCAGAATCCACCATTTATTGATCTTCCTCCAGTTAATTAACAGAAAACTGAACATGAGACGTTTGGTGGTTCCTGGGAGTCTTTCTACGATTATTTGAAACACAGGAAGGAACCAGATACGACCTGGAAACTTTTCTGCGACAGATTTCTGTATTTACTGTGTCTGCTTGGAGTTCCAGGTTATTCCAGGTGGGTTTCCAGGCAGCTCCAGTCCAGTGGATCTGCTTTCTGTGCTTTCTGCAGCTTGAGTCCAGGAGGGAGGGTCGTGCTGCTGCTTGGACTCGTGCTGCTGCCGGATTACAGGCTTTAATCTGCTGGTTCAGCTGCAGGTTTTGGTTCCAGGATGAGGTTTCTGCTGGTTCTGCTGCTGCTCTTCTGCTCCGTCGGTCGGGTTCGGTCGGAGGCGGCCGACCCTCCGGAGCTGCCTGTCCTCTGGGATGAGCTGAGGGGTCTGAGGGACCTGGTGCTGAGCCTGAGGGCGGAGGAGGTGGGCCGACGCCAGGCCGTGAGGAGCGTCGAGAGCCGGCTGAGGGACGGAGAGATGGAGGCCGAGCAGCAGAGACGGAGCCTGGACGGGCTGAAGGAGCAGGTGGAGCAGCTGAGGAGGACGGAGGAGGAGGAGGAGGAGGACCTGAGGAGGAGGCTGCAGGAGCTGGAGGAGCAGAGTGGAGGTCAGGAACCACGACAACCACCACAATCTGATCCTCTAATAGCTGTAGGGAACAAACTCTGCAGGCTGTTGACCGGTAAACAACGTGTTTACAGATAAACAACGTGTTTACAGATAAACAACGTGTTTACAGATAAACAACGTGTTTACAGGTAAACAACGTGTTTACAAGTAACGACGTGTTTACAGGTAAATAACGTGTTTACAGGTAACGACTTGTTTACAGATAAACAACATGTTTACAGGTAATGACGTGTTTACAGATAAACAACTTGTTTACAGATAAACAACTTGTTTACAGATAAACAACGTGTTTAAGGACAATGTGTTTACAGATAAACAACTTGTTTACAGACAATGTGTTTACAGGTAAACAATGTTTACAGATAAACAACATGTTTACAGGTAATGACGTGTTTACAGATAAACAACTTGTTTACAGATAAACAACTTGTTTACAGATAAACAACGTGTTTAAGGACAATGTGTTTACAGATAAACAACTTGTTTACAGACAATGTGTTTACAGGTAAACAATGTTTACAGATAAACAACATGTTTACAGGTAAACAACGTGTTTACAGATAAACAACGTGTTTACAGACAATGTGTTTACAGGTAAACAATGTTTACAGATAAACAACTTGTTTACAGGTAAACAACTTGTTTACAGGTAAACAACGTGTTTAACTGCAGTCTAAACAGAAACACTTTGCATCGATCTCCTTGAGTTCAGACGACGTCTAGTAAAGATTCTGTTCATGTTCAAGGAGGACGTCCGGTTTTTCCTGCTAAATCAACGTTTCTGTTCATCACTAATAATTAGTGACGTTTTTAATCTGATCACTCATAAAATTAAGTTGTTCCAGTTCATGTTGTTGTGTCATTTAAAGTGTTGTGGTTTTAACTACAACAGAAACCAACACTAGTGTTTTAAGCTGCTTCAGTGTTTGAGATCCTGACCTCTAGATGGAGAAAGATCCAGACAAACTCATGAAGTTCTAACCACAGTTAAATGTTCTGACGTCAAACCGACTCTTCAGAATGATGTTTGCAACTTAAATGGTTTGTCTAAATCCTTAAATTAGAGTTTTTATCTTCAGTGTTGCCTTTAAGTGGTATAAACAGGTCTCTTAACTTACTTTTCGGAGTGTATAAACAGTCCTGCACTCTAAAAAATGAAGTTCAGGCTCAAAAAATCAAAGTTGGAACCAAACTTTTTTGAATTCAGACAATTTCTAGCAAAGATTCTGTTCAACCAACAAACTAAGACGAGTTCAAGGAATCAGGTTTTCTTATTGAGGCCGGCTGTGGCTCAGGTGGTGCAGCGGCTTGTCCACTGATCCTAAGGTTGGTGGTTCGATCCCCGGCCTTGGGCAAGACCCTGAACCCCAAGTTGATCCCAATGGTGGATTAACGCCTTGTATGGCAGCTCTGTAACCACTGGAGTGTGAATGAGAAACACATTGTAAAGATCTTTGGAACCACTTAGGTAGAGAAAAGTGCTAAATAAGTGCAAACATTTACCATTAAATCAAAGTTATTGTTAATTACCAACAACTGGCAGCTTGAAAACAAGATTTTCAGTAGATTACTCATCAAAATAAGGGGTTCAATTAGTTATTCCATGGATTTTAAGAGGAATTTTGAAGCGTTCTGTCCTTAATTAGCATGATTATTACAGACTGCAGGTTCTAACGTTGACAAATTAAAGCTGCTTCAGTGTTTAGTAGGTAGGAGGTTTAAAATCGGGACCTCAGGGTGAAGAAAAGACGTAGTTATCAAGCCAAATTCATGAATCTCATGTTTTAAATCAACTAATCACCCTGCTTTTTAGAGTGTAAACAGTCGGTTTACACTCTAAAAAATAATGTCTGGGCATTTCAATGGAAAGCAGGACTTCTTAGGTTGATTACTCATGAGTTTAATAGTTCCATCCAGTATTTCCATGTTTGAAGGAATCTTTAAGAGCCACGTTTTGAAGTTGGAGAATTCATGCAGTTAAGTTGCTCCAGTGGTTTGTTGATGGGAGACTTGAAGCCCTGAACTCCATATCTGTTAGTCTTCAGGAAGGTTTGACGTCCTTCAGAGTTCTGCTTTGTCTTCACCACATTTCGCTGCCCTAAACCTGGTCCGGACTGAGGAGGTTCTGATGATGCTCTGGGTTCTTTTCCTTCAGCCCGAGCAGCCAAGTCATCGTCTGACCTGCTGGAGCTTCAGTCCAGGCTGAACGGCAGCGAGGCCTCCGTGGACGAGCTGAGGAAGAAGAGTTCAGGTAACGTGGAGGGATGAAGGCTGGAGGCGTGGGAGTCGTTCTTCTCTTGTGTTTGCTGGTAAAACCTTTCGTCTTCCTGCAGCTCTGGCGGCTGAACTTCCGTTTCTTCAGACCAGACTGAGGGCGAGTGAAAGTACAGTGGAGCAGCTGAGGAGGAAGAACTCAGGTCATCATCATCATCATCATCAAAGTAGCTTCCTGTGATGTTGGATACATACAACGATCAGTCATAACATCATGACCAGCTGTCTAATATCATGTTGGTCCCCCTTATGTGGTCTAAATGCTCTGAACCATTGGACCAGAGGACCTCTCAGGGGGTCCTATGGGGTCTGGAACCACTGGATCCTTTGGCTACTCTGGCTTGTGCAGTGGGGCCTCTGTCAATCCAACTGGTTCCACTGCATCCTGTTGATGCTTGATCACAATGGGCTGTAGGAAGTCTGGAGGTCACATCAACATGTTGGACCATTGTCATGTTCCTCCACATGTTCCTGATTGGTTGGTGTTGTTGGGATTTCCATGTGCATGAGGGAGTGTGTTTGTTGTGGGACCATGTTTATTTGGGCGTCTAAGTCTGATCAAGGTTTTCCATCAGAACACCACATAGAACCAATATGATCAATGATATTCACTTCACCTGTCAGTGGTCAGGATGTTGGGGCTGATCTGTGTATTTCGGTGCAGCAACAGTGACTGAGCAGGCCTGAGTAGACGATCAGGATCTTATAGAGCAGAGTGTCATCTGCATATAAACACATCAACCTGTTCCACTGCATCCTGTTGATGCTTGATCAGAATGGGCTGTAGGAAGTCTGGAGGTCAGATTAACGTCTTGTCCAACATAGAATGACCAACAATTTGTTCAAAATTACTTAAAACTTCTCCAAAATGACGAAAAAATATCCAAAATATCATGAAAGGTGTCTAAAATTACTCAAAGCCTGTCCTGCATGACCGAAAATAGTTTGTTTATTGTCTCCTTAAGGGTGATGTTGACTTTGCACTGTCCTCTTCTTGTCCTAAATGACTTTAAACTTGTACAGAATGAGTCAAAATGTGTCCAGAATTACTCAGACATCGTCCACAATGACCTAAATGTGTCTAAAACTCAGGTTAGCAGAGCTTCTACTGAATGACTGAATAAAGGAGAACATGATATGACCTCTTTAACGGTTTGTTTAACGGTGAGCTTCTCCTTTAAGCGCCTGTTTGTCAGTATTTAGCTGTTCTTCTCTGCTGCTTCCAGACCTTTCAGTCCGACTGTGTCACACTGAGACTCTGCTGGAGGACCTCAGGAGGCAGATCTCAGGTCAGATTCTTCTCTTTGCGTCCTGCTGACTTCTGCTTGATCTGATTTCTGATCGATTAACGGCTGCAGCTCTGATGTTTCCCAGAGTTCCCGGCTGACAGCAGCTCACCTGTGATCTCACCTGTGATCTCACCTGTGAGCTCACCTGAAGCCTCTGAGCTGGAGACTCGACTGAACGTCCGCCTGAAGGAGATGAAGTCGAACACTGAAGGTGACCGAGCTGATCACTGATCAGTCAGAGCATCTTTGTCCAGTAATCAATACTCAGCATGGCAGCTCAAACACCAAATCACTGTATTGATTATCAGATTATTCTTTCTTATTACCTGATAAAGTAACTCTGATGGACGGATGTAAATATTCGAGGGCGGAGCTTCACACAGATTTAACCTGTTGTTTGTTTGTTTGTTTGTTTGTTTGTTTGTTGTTTCAGTTCTTCAGATTCGACTAAACTCACTGCAGGAAAAACTGAACTCATCAGCTGACAGAGAACAGCTCAGCTCCGTACGAGGTGAATCACAAAACCACGTCTGAGAAATAAAGATCAGACAGAAGCAAAAAGAAGCTCACGTCTTATCAGATAAGTGATCAATCGATCAATCAGTGGTTTGATCTGTGCTGTTTGCAGATCAGCTGTCTGAGGTCAGGATCAGGTTAAACTCCAGTCAGCTGCAGCTGGACGATCTGAGGAGGAGCTCTGCAGGTAGGTCACATGACACACTAGCAGGTCACATGACACGCTAGCAGGTCACATGACACACAGGTGAGTCACATGATCAGTGACCGCTCAGCTTCATGTTTTGGTTGTGTTCAGATCAATCAGGTCGATTGGTTTCAGTGGAGAGTCGACTGAAGGAGGCCGAGAGACGAGTGGACGAGATGAACACAGCGAACACAGGTGAGACTCACACCTGGATCTGAGTTTACTGCAGCAGTTTGTGGTTGTTGACGTCTCTTTGTGGTCATTTTGCCTCTTTTTGTGGTTGTTTTGTGTCTGTTTGGGGTCGTGTATCCAGACCTTTTATCCAGACAAACAGAGAACACACTCTGGAATCTTTTCGTATTATTTCGCAGTTATAATGTGTTCAAGTTCCTTCTGCACTGCAAGAAAATAACCTTTTCCCTGCTGCTGTAAAAGTGAATCTGTGTCAACGCAACAAATAAACTAAAACAGAAAGAATCAGGAGTAAGTTTTGGTTAATTCTCCTCTGTTGAACCTGATTTCAGATGATTCCAATGATGTTTCAGCTCTGACTGACAGACTGAACGAAGCCGAACGCCGACTGGATGAACTTCAGAAACAAACAGCCGGTGAGTCAATAAACAGCTTTCTGTTCTCAAACTGCAGAAGCAGAGCTGAAGTCTGAGCAGCTACAGGCGGTCAGGACGGTGGTGATGATGCTCCCAGTAAAGGATTTAAAGGGTTTCTGGTTTGTTTCTCAGCTGTCAGCAGCTCGTCGGCTCAGGGTGAGCATCTGTCGGCTGTTAAGAATCTCCTGCTGCAGCTGGTGACAAACAACTCAGGTATAGAAACACATTATTGCCCACCTGAACACACCTGATGGTCAGAATTTTAGTTTAGATGCAGCAGCAGCAACTAAACAGTGTTCAGATCTTAAAAAACAGGAATATAGAGCAGAGTGTCGTCTGCATATAAACACATTAACAAGTAGTTTACCAAACGTGTGTCATTGTTATTTATATTACTGCATTTTCTCTGGTGTTTCTAGTTCATAGTGATTCAGTGCAGCGGCTGGAGATCAGATTGAACTCTACTGAGAGTCAGATCAATCAGCTGCAGACTGAAAACACAGGTAACTTAATTACATATCGAACCACTGAAATGTTTTAGTTTGTAAAGTTATAAATGGCTGAATTCTGACTGTGAAAGTGACACGTATTTGTAACTTCATGAGGACGACTGGTTCTGCTGTCAAGGCTGATTAACATATTTCATGTATTTGCTGTGTCATGTTTTTGTCTTGATGGTCAGGATTTCAGTTTTTGTGCAGCAGTGGTAACTAAACACATGTTCAGGCCTGAGGAGATGATCTGGATCTTATAAAACAGGAATGTAGAGTAGAGTGTCATCTGCATGGAAACGTGTCATTATTATTTATATTACTGTGTTTTCTCTGGTGTTTTCAGTTCAGACTGATTCAGTGCAGCAGCTGCAGGTCAGATTAAACTCTGCTGAGCATCAGATCCATCAGCTGCAGACTGAAATCACAGGTAACCAAATGAAAATGAACAGAAATGATGCAGAGAATCAGTTTGACTGCAGCTTATTTTTGTTGATGTTTCAGATCAAACCTCTAAACTGTTGAACCTGCAGAGAAAACTGAACACGACGGAGAGTCAACAGGATGAAGTGAACACAGGTATGTCTGTCAGTCTGTTCATCTATCAGGTAATCAGTTCAACAATCATTTGATCAGATATGAGCTGGTGGTGTTTGCGGTTTGGACAAACTTCTACTGTGTTCAACTGTTTTTTTTGTCACTCATCTACAAAGAAACACCTTAATGATTGTTTAGACTAAAGCTAAGGAGGATCCAATGAGGTTCCCTGAAGAACTCCTAACATATGATTCTCTGTTTAGAGGTACTGAGCAGACTGACTGCTGGTGAGAAACAGCTGGAAGACCTGAAGACGGAAAACACAGGTAACACACGGAGAGTTCAGACTGACTGCATTTATCATGTTTTTATTTATAATGTAAAAAAACAAAAAAGTGACAGAAAGTGTGGAACAGAGTTAAAGGACCTTTACTGAACCTCAGACTGAAACTAAGAAGGATCCAGTAAGGTACCCTGAGGAACTCCTTAATAAACTCCTTCAAAAAATAAACTTTAAAATACATGAGCTGTAAAAAAAAAGTTTGGAGGATCCAACGAGGATCCCTGAGGAACTCCTTCTAACCTTCAGTTTCTGTTTAGACGTGTTGAGCAGACTGAGAGTTGGTGAGAAACAGCTGGAAGAGCTGAAGACAGAAACCAAAGGTAACATATGAAGAGTTAAAACTCAACATTTATATTACTGTTTATTTCTAAAATACAGAACTCAAGGTGACAGAGTTTTTAGCTCATGCAACAAGTTCGCAGAAACAATCATACAGAGATTCTTCAGGCTGAAAATGAGGACGATCTAACAAGGTTACCTGAGAAATCCCTTTAAAAAACCCTTACAAACCTTCACATTAAGCTCATTTTTGAAGAAATTATCAGGATTTTTTCTCCCCAGGATATTAAGTGTAAAACACAGGAACTGTAAAATAAAGTTTGGAGGATCCATCAAGGTTCCCTGAGGAACTCCTTCTAACCTTTAGTTTCTGTTTAGACGTGTTGAGCAGACTGAGAGTTGGAGAGAAACAGCTGGAAGAGCTGAAGACAGAAAACACAGGTAACACATGAGAGTTCAGACTGACTGGAGGTTAAAACATGTTAAAACTGCAGGTTTTATATTGTGAATCTGGGGGAACCTTGAACATGAGGAGGAGAACATTCAGAGAACCTAATGATCTACTGAAGTGATTTAACATCAGTCAAACACAACGTCAAGGAAATAAGTTGAAATAACATTTTTTGTCAGACTGTGGATTAAAATTATTCTGACTGTGACGACCAGTTTCACAGTTTGTTGGATGATTTTGTGTTTTCAGCTCAGTTTGTTCAACTTTCCTCGATGGAGTCCAGACTGACAGATGGACTCAACAACAGTGCAGGTAGATTTATATTCACTTTATTAACACATATTTAACTGCTTATGAAGGAATGGGATCAATACTGTTTTCTGTTTAGATCTGGTGAGCAGACTGACAATCAGCAAGAAACAGCTGGAAGAGCTGAAGACAGAAAACACAGGTAACATATGAAGAGTTCAGACTGACAGGAGGTTAATATTAATGTGTCTTTTCTTAAAAATATCTCTATCTACATTTCTAATAAGTGACAGTCAGGGTTGACTGAAGAGTTTAAAATTCAACTCAGTAAATGTCTCGATTAATAAGGTTTGTTCAGCAGCTGTGGAGATTAAACTCTAATAATATAATAATTAGTCGTTAATTAAAAGGGTTAAACATGAACTTTTTCCTGTTCAGCTCTGGAAGTCAGACTGAGTGGTGGAGAGAAACGGCTGGAAGACCTGAAGACAGAAAACACAGGTAACACATGGATCATATTTACTAAACACATTTCTTTAATGTGTTTATTTATTGACATCCACAGTTTTCAGCTCCAACAAGTTTGCAGAGAGAATCATTCAGAGGTTCTTTAGAGAGAAACTGTAGAAGATCCAACGGGGTTCCCTGAGGAACTCCTTCTAACCTTTAGTCTTTTGTTTAGAGCTGCTGAACAGACTGGAAGAGCTGAAGATGGAAAACACAGGTAACATATTAACATGTACAATGTTTGTCTGTTGTAGGAAACGCTAACATATGAGGGTTCTTTGGAGAGCAAGTGGATTCCTTTACCTTATTTACCATCAGTGCAACACACAAATTAGGTGGTTTTATGAAATGACAATAATAAAACAAACTCTCAAGTCTTTTTTTGTATCTTACAGGAGTCTGATTATTCACATCACTTAAGTACTGATTAAAATACTTTACTGGATTTCCTTGTTGCAGATCAAACCTCCAAACTACTGAACCTGCAGAGAAAACTGAACATGACTGAGAGTCTGCAGGATGAAATAAACACAGGTACATCTATCAATTAGTTCATTAATCTGTTTATCCATCAGACAATTACTTAACCAATCACTGAATCAGTTAGTCCAGCAGTGATGAGCTGATTGTGTTTAATGTTTGGACAGAAGCTTTTGAAGCTGCGGAGAAATCCCACTGATCTCAACATAAAATTAGACTATAATAAGCTGAATACAGGAATGGACTGAAGGTTTTAAGCCAGATTTGTTTGGTTGAATGTGTTTATAGATACTGAAATGTGTTTAAAGTGACACAAAGTTTGGAAAAGAGTCAAAAGAAAAACGTTTATTGATAGTTCAGACAGAAACTGAGGAGGATCCAATGAGGTTCCCTGAGGAACTCCTTCTAATCTTTAGTTTCTGTTTAGACGTGTTGAGCAGACTGAGAGTTGGAGAGAAACAGCTGGAAGACCTGAAGACCGAAAACACAGGTAACGTATGAAGAGTTAAAACTCAACATTTATATTACTGTTTATTTCTAAAATGCAGAACTCAAGGTGACAGAGTTTTTAGCTCATGCAACAGATTCACAGAAACAATCATACGGAAATTCTTCAGGCTGAAAATGAGGAAGATCCAACAAGGTTACCTGAGAAATCCCTTTAAAAAAAACCTTACAAACCTTCACATTAGGCTCATTTTTAAGGAAATGATCAGGATTTTCTCCCCCCCAGGATATTAAGTGTAAAACACGGGAACTGTAAAATAAAGTTTGGAGGATCCAACAAGGTTCCCTGAGGAACTCCTTCTAACCTTTAGTTTCTGTTTAGACGTGTTGAGCAGACTGAGAGTTGGAGAGAAACAGCTGGAAGAGCTGAAGACAGAAAACACAGGTAAGACATGAAGAGTTCAGACTGAACATTTATATCAATGTGTTTGTTTATAACTGAGCTCATCTTTTCCATGTGAACTTTGTAGTCCCGCCGAATTTACCCAATACAGGGCAATCGGACCAGCTCTCCGTTTCTAGGGTTAGGTTCTAAACTGCTCATAGGTATTACCTAATAAGTTCAGCAGAACAGCTTAAGCTGGTGTCGAAGAAACTCGCCTAGCTCTCACTGTCTCCTTCCAGACGCCTATCCCTCTTGCTCTGATAGAAGACTGCGCTAGGCAGCCTAAATAGTTCAGTCTTCTTATCAGTCACGTCTGTTAACGACAGCTTTCTTCTTAAAAGACCTGGCACTTGGTGAATTGCTAGGTTTTAATTTAGCGGTTTGGATTAGCGTAACCGCAGGGATCCGTTTATAATTCTGTGCAATACCTTAGTGACCAGAACAACCTGTAAGAACCATTAGATTTCAAATGCACACAATTGCTTAACCTTTCACACCATGAGGATTTCATAAACTTCAGGTGATAATTCAAAACTCCATACTACGTCACTTTAAATGCAGGTTAAATGTTTATTGTATAATAATAGCAGGGAAAAGCAACAGCTCATAATCAAAAATGTCAAAATCAATCAAAAAGGTGATCATAATCAAAAAATGCCAAAATCAATCAAAAAGGTGATCATAATCAAAAATGCCAAAATCAATCAAAAAGGTGATCAGGAATAATAATTCTGGTCTAACTCACAGAACTGATCATGTCTGAACAAACATGCCAAAATTATTTAACCATATGCTTCAGGTAATAATTCTGGTCTAACTCACAGTACTGATCTTGTCTGAGCAAACACACCAAAATCATTTAAGCACATGCCTCAGAATCATAAATTTGGTCAAAATTATAGAACTGAGCTTACTTAATTAAATCTCCAAATACTGTGTTTTAATAGTTGGAGTGTAACAGCAAGGCCTTAGCTGCCACACCCTACCTGACCTGTTTTGTGGAGATCTCCTGGAGGATGTGAAGAACTCAGTACAAAGTCTCAGGATCCTGCAGGAACTCTCCAGAAAATAGGGGGAGAGAACGTCCAGACCCCAATTCAGTCTTTGCAAAAAATCTTTAAAAGTCTTTTGGGCTTGTTGCAGAAAAATAGGAAAAGTGTCAAAAAGATCTAACACGATGGTAAACTGTCAAAAGTCACAGGAAGAGATGAGCACTGCTGGAGTCTGTGGCTCTGCTAGCTGTTAGCTCTTCTGTTAGCTCTTGCTGGGTGATCTAAAAAATCCACTGTCTATTTTCTGAGTCTATTTGCAGACCAATTCTGGATCGTTCTAATTAGTGAGAAATAGCCTCACTGTCCATAGACTACATCAGACGAGATCCATCTCCGACTGCGTCCACGAACATCTCCGTACAATTGTCACCTCAGATAACTTTTATTAAAGCACCTTACACACCCATATTGCCTAATTCCTACATATGTAAATTTGTACTTTTCCACAAGCTCACCCTATGTTAAGGGCTCACCTCCTTATTAGGAGATTGTTTTCGTTAATCGGCCGAATTGCACCATAACCTCCTCTCGGCTGCCAGGAAGCCACCTGCATTCACCCCAGGTCAGTTTCCCCTTTCCACCTTATAAGGAGCCTGTTGCTCAATTGTCGGCCGAATTACACCATAACTCCTTCCTCACAGTCTTAGCCGACAGCCAAGAGCTCCATCACTTCTCATCTCTTCCACCTGCAGTACTTTAACACAGTAACCATCAGTTATCCATCAAAATTCATCCGATTTTACAAACCATTCCATAAGCGTAGCTTTAAATTCATCTGACTTCAACATTTCAGATCATTACATTATAAACATGACTTCTCATCTAAGCACACACACACTTTAAGCCAAATCCATATTACTCTATTAAACTCGGCCCCCTCATCAGACCTATTTCACCCCAGTGACCTTGTTAATAGCTGCTCCTGTGATCTCAAATCTTGGCTCAACTTGACACCCCCTTCTTGAGATCACAGGCTGCCCAATTCCCAACTCACAGAGAAAAGGTCTTCATCCTCTTCGGGTGCAGATATGTCAATCACATCGCATGATTGCTCCACGAGTCCTCTGCTGTTGGACATAACAGCCACCTCCTCTTCCTTGTTGTTCTGAAGACTCACCGTCGACCTTTCCCAGCTACTGAGCACAATCCAGTCTAGTGGAATCGTTATTTCCACAGACTGCTCCTTCTCCTGGGGATCGGGAGTCTCAAGTTCCATCCATTCTTCTTCAGGTTGCTCTTCCTCCCTGGGATCAGGGATTTCAGGCTGCATCCCTTCTTCTTCCATCTGCTCGTTCTCCTGGAGATCAGGAACTTCAAGTGGCATCACCACCTCTTCCAGCTGCTTGTTCTCTTGGAGCTCAGGAATTTCGAGTGGCATCACCACCTCTTCCAGCTGCTCTGCTTCTTGGAGATCAGGCATTTCAAGTGGAATCACCACTTCTTCCTCTACCTGCTCTACCTCCTGGAGATCAGGCATTTCAAGTGGTAGTGTAACCAACTTGTACATAGGCTTGCGTCCATGGCTCTTTACCTGTTTTGTTGTTGCTGGTTATCCATCTTGAACTGTTGTACCCCCGGTACTGCTAATTTTCTTCTTTGCCCCCACAGCGGCACATCCATGCTGTTTTGAGCTTAAAAAGTTTTTTTTTTTCTTTCCAAGTTTTACAGGTGATCTCCCCTTCCCTGCTTCACTTTTTGCAGAGAACGCCTGATCCAAGACCGGAAACTTTCTTTAACTCTCTCCCCCTTCTTGGTCTTGAGCTTCTCTACAGGCTTCACCTCCTCAACACGGGTTAGGTCCACACCTATCAAGTACACCCCCTCATATGGAACCATAACCATCTTCACTCTCACTTTTACCTTCAGTGTCTGGTCCGGCCTGGTGGGCGTGGCTGCTCTGGACACCATGAATCCACCATTTGAATGGCACCATCTCGACGCCAATCTTCCGGGGTGACCGTAAACACCGTACTCTTCTCCTTAGTTTTCATGCCTGTCTTCCCCCAGGCATCAAGGCTCGTAACACTGTATGCCAACTTGGAACCCCTAGCACCATCTTCTCTTGGTACAGGGGCTACCTCTTCCAGTGGCAGAGACTGATCAGTGAAAACCTCAGTTATCAATCTTTCCCCAGGTAGTCAGCTCCCATGGCCCCTCCCAACCATGAGCTTGTGCTCTCTCTCTGTGGGCATCTGGAATAGTTTCCATCCCAGAGGTATACTTTGGTCCCTCAGGGTCCCGGTAAACTCTAAACACCAGCGGGACTAGGGTTGTTGCCAGTGGTGGGGTCATCGCTACCATTGCTGCATTATAGGGCCAAGCTCTCTTCACTATCTTTTTCCACAGAGGGTGCACCCTATCGCCACATTTGGCAGCTCCTTCTTCTCCATCCTCACTACCTGTTCGGGTGTAGAATGGTGGAGCTGAGGGTGTCTTCTCCTTCTCCTTGTCCTCTCCCAGAGACTCAGGGGTAAAGGTTGTCACCAAAGGTTCACCATCACAACCTTTATCCTCCACTGGCCCTAGACGAAGGATTGGGTCTAGAAACGTTCTCACCTACCATCCTTCGGCCGTGCCCACCTGCACCAGCTGTCCACATTTCCGCTGGAGGTTGCAGCTGCTGCAGAGATGAATGAATTCCCCGTCCCACTGACAAACACAATGTGCTAACTCTGGTCTTGCTCCTCGGAGGTCCCACTGAGTGATGATAATCAGCCTAGGCAATGTTCCTACTCTACACGTCCCACAGATAAATGCATCCATGACTTTTACTGGTTTAGGATGCGTTCCCTTCAATTCTCTTCGTCCTGGTTTGACTCTCATGGGCTTTTCCTGCCCCGGTCCTTCCCATTGTACTGCTAGGGTCGTTGGCTCCCAGCAGACCACGCGTTGTCCATCTTCTTCCATTCCAGCATTTCCTTCTCATCTGACAGGAGTCCGCTTTTAGCATATTCCAATTTCTTCAGAGCTCTGCCTGCCCAAAGCCCTGTAGTGCTCCTCCGCATGGCAACCACCCCATTAATGTTGGCCACTCCAATGAAGGGTGGTAAGCCTTGTGTGCTCGTGGCCATAATTCTTGGTTCCTGGTTTCTTCTAGTCTGGAACTGGCTTCAGCTGCCCTACTCCTTGGATTCCTCCTTTCTTCAGTAATACTGTGTTACTGTCTAACACTTCTTTCACAATGTCAGGCTTTTCGTATTTTGCTTTGACTGCTGCACCACTGGGTGTCTCTCTTGCTTTGATCCAGACCTGTTGTCCCACCCGAAATGGCACCTTAGGGACTGGTATCTTCTCCTTGTCTTCAGAGACCCTCCCTATCTCCTGTGATACGAAGGGACGCTGATTCAGCTCCTCAGAGGGGGAGGGTCTATCGGCTCGCTGTCTGTCATTCAAGGTCACCCCCACTTCGAGGGCTTTGATGCTCCATTCCCTGGAATTCGCATTTTTGCCTATCCAGTTTTTTACCAACCCAATGGTGCGCTCCACCACCCCATTTGCCTGAGGTGTATATGGTGGTGAATAAATTCTCATCACCCCATGTTGTTGGCACCATCCGTCCACTTTAGCGTTACGAAAATGGGTTCCGTTATCTGTTCTCAGCTCCTTAGGAACTCCCAAGTTGCTACAGACTTGATCCAGCATGCTAACAACACTGTTGCCATTAGCCTTTCTCACTGGTTTGATGACCACATAACCTGACATGGAGTCCACAAGCACTAAAAGGTATTTCTCACCTTTCTTTCCCGTTACTCCTAGCGGGCCTGCTACATCCATGCATACAGATCCCCAGGGAACTGTGCTTTTAATGGTGAGCCCTTCTACTCTCTGTCCTCTGCGCCCCGCATTGTAACGACCGCATACTTCACAGGCTTTCAGGACATGTCGTATTCGGCGCTCTGGAATCCAAAGTTGCTGCTTCTCCAGCTCCCTACGTGTAGGTAGGGTGCCCACATGGCCTAGCGCTTCATGTACGGCCTGCACCACCTCCTTCACGCACTCATCTGGGACCACCTTCCCTTTAGGTGTTTCGTCCCACTTCTCGATCCCGACAAAGACAATTTTTCTCATTTGCACGAAACGATCCACCTCATCGTTTCCCTGCCAGTGTGCTCCTTCCTTTGTGTGAGCCCTTTGGTGCACCACTTCAAGGTCCATGTCAAGCCGTAGTTCGGCTATTTTCTTCCAAAGGTCTCGATGAGCCACCGTCTTACCTCTGGCACTCTCAAAACCATTTTCCTCCCAAATGGCTAGATCCTCATTCAGAGCCTGTGCACAGTAATAACTATCAGTTATTATCCTGGCTCTCTTTATTTTCCTCTTCTCCAGCTCTAGCAATCCTTCCAAGACTGCTGTTACTTCGCCTGTCTGGGCACTGCCATCTATCCTGCCCTTCTGCCGATAGCGTTCTTTCTCCCCTTGCTTGAGGATAAAGCCCCAATGTGATGTGCTATCAGGCCCTTTTCTTGATCCGTCGGTGTATAAAGTCCACTCATACAGTGTCTTCAGTGTCTCGTCCGATTTCAGTGATTTTTTGCTCGCAGGCTGAACAGGTCCAATTTCGAGGTCTGGGTCCAACAGAATATCCTCCCATCTTCCCCACCTCGCATTGGTCGCCTTGGTACTTTCCACTGTGGCTTTTCTGAGAAACCGATGTACCTGACTTTGCGTCCTTACCCTGATGCCCTGGCCCTGTGCCAAGTCCTTCAGTGCACTCCAGTATCTGGCCAGGACTGCCAATTCCTTTTCTTCTGGTGGATATTTCTTCTCCACCGGGGACAGGGTGTAGCTCCAGAGAGCCACCATTCCTGCTCCTTCGTTGCTGACTTTAACCACTGCGTCATCATCCTCGCAACTAGTCTCAGCTACCAGTCTGGTACTCAGGCTTCTGGGCTCCAATCTTAGGGCTCCTTGGATAGCTTTCCTCAATTCCTCCAGATGGCTCTGATCTGCAGCTGTCCACACCCATTCTTTGCCAGTGCCCTTGTTTGGTTGAGGCTCTTCTTTTTTCAATCTGGCATACAGGGGTCTAGCATACTTCTGGTACCCAGGAACATGATCCCTCACATAGTTGCATAGCCCCAGGATCTGCTGAAGCCCATTCAAAGAAGTCGGGGGTCTGATTTGGTCCAGCTTTTCTCGATACCCATCCGACACGCCCAAATCTGCAGAGACCTGGAACCCTAGGTAGTTCACCTGAAACTGGCCAAACTGACATTTCTTGAGATTCAGTTTCAATCCTGCTGTTGTCAGTCGCTCAATTACCTTTTGCAATCTTTCCAGGTGCTCCTTTTCATCATCATCCGCAATATACACGTCATCAATGTAGACTGTTGCTCCCAGCCCTTCTAGGATATCCATCACCGCCGATTGGAAAACATTTGGAGAGTTCTTGAATCCTTGGGGCAACCGGTTCCACACATAAGCTCTCCCCTTATGTGTGAAAGCTGTCTTGCCCTGGGATACCCTAGCTATTCTTAGTGAAAAGAACCCATTAGCTAGATCAATACATGACTTGTACCTCTTAACCTGCAGTGTCCTCAAAGTACCCTGGGGGTTGATTAAACTAGCCTTGTTTGCCACTGTCCGGCGGTTGAGGGCTTTAAAATTGATCACAGGCCGCCAGCCTCCTCCTGCTGCCTCAGGTTTCTTCACCGCCTGAATTGGACTATTGGTGATTGGATTCGGCTCTTCCCTGATTATCCCCAAAGCCCTCAGCTCCGTAACTATCAGGTCCATTTCTTCAACCGCTCCTGGATTTAGTGGATATTGGCGGACTGCCGGATGGACTCCTCCTATTATGGTATGTGTGTATTTCTCACCCAGGTCACCACAATCATTCTTGAATCTGGCCACACTGGCTCTGGAGATGAT
>CM045462.1:30481842-30741921 GCA_024666655.1 Dascyllus trimaculatus | reverse complement strand
GCTGGTTTCAGGTTTAGTTACTTCATATTAAAGGGTTTTAATTCCAGCGGGTCTACAGTTGATGAAGATGATGACGATGAAGAGGAGTTGGTTATTAATCAGATCATTAAGAGCAGAACCAGAGCATGAAGAAGACAAAGGCATCCAGATCCTCCCTCCTCTCTGCTTCATGTTCTCTGGGTTTAAAGGTTTGACAGCTCCTCCTAAACGACGGGACGCTCCAGGACCCGTTCATCATCTAAAGGCCACACAGCCTGGCGTTAATATGATCTGCAGCATGTTGCAGTCCGACGGCGTGTTGAAGGTGACACGCTGCAGCAGCAGAACATGTGTGTTCAGGTACAGCGTGTTCTGAGACCGCTGACCCACCCGTCCTCAGGAACATCTGCAATGCAGCAGAACAGGAGGGGGGGGGGGTCGGCCCGCTGCTTCTGTTTAACATGACAACACGCTTACTGCACGTATGTTCTGTCTGCAGCTTCATGCAGCTTCTAACTGGAAACACCGGTTTGATCATCAGCCTCAGGAACAACCAGAACAAACTGATTGATTCTTGTTTCATCTTCAACTCATCAATTATTTACTCTGAGTCTGGAAAATAACAACAAACTAACAGCAGCTCAAAACAGTCACTGTAGTATAACTATAAAATACTGCAGTATTACTGTAGTATGACTGTAAAATACTGTAGTATAACTGTAGTATGACTGAATACTGCAGTGCATCTCTTGTATAACTATAAATACAGCAGTCTAACAGTGAATTCTGTGGTATTTCTGTGGTGTGACCATGAATACTGCAGTACTTTGCCTGCAGACAGAACATCATTCTTCTTCCTGTCATTGTGTAACATGAATGTCTCTTTATCTCTCTGCTCATACATTAACCTACATTCACCTCCTCCTCCTCCTCCTCCTCCTCCCCCCTCCTCCCCCCTCCTCGCCCCACTGACCCACTTCACCTCCTTCGGTCTCTCAGAGTCTAACTGTCGTCTTTTCATCTGAATCTGGACACGAGCCGACCAATCGGCAGCCTCCGCTCCGCCTGCAGCTGATTGGACGCTCCGCTGGGCTCGTGAGGAAACGAAGAACGTGGAAGCTGGACGGTTTCCACGACTCGCCCTCCGACATTCCCATCATTCCTCTGGACCCATCAGCAGCTGAGAGGAAACAGCTGAAGGCCTTTAGCCGACCTGTGACCTGATCACAGACCAGATCGATGCAGTTCGATCAAACAGCTGCTGACAGAAACCAGCCGATCGATCTCACATTCAGACGGGTGAAAACTGACGACAGCAGCATCAGAACGTCGCCTTCATCACGACACGAGACGCTGCAGCATCAGAGGAAAGTCCAAACGCTGCAGCTGCTTCACATCAAAACACCTGGAGGTCAACCTAACAGCTGCAGCCAGGTGGCGCTAGATTCACTCCCTCTGCCTTTAAGCTCTTGTCCTGGTCGTTGTAGGAATCTTGTTTTGGTTCAGAACAGCCTCTTCCATCACCTCATGTAATAAACACACATTTTACATCTTAATTTTTATACGTCTGTATTTTATTCACTGAAGTCGTCACGTCACGTTTTCTACTGCAGAGGTTGAAAATGTTTTCCAAAGACTGAACTGTGCAGTTTCATTTAATACCCACCACATCTTGCTGCTATAAAGACGTTGAAAGCGACTCAACCGAGAAGAAGGGAGATGAATTTAAAGGGTTGATCAGTCTGGTATTATATTGTATATTTTATATTGTATATTTTGGTGGTCAGGGTTCCCTGGAATGTACTGGAAATATGTTTTCAAGTGTTTCAGTTTACTAAAAGTCAGAAAATGTTGAATATAATAGCTGTAATTGTACTAATCAGTGAATGTAGTAGATGAAAAATGATCATTGCTGTTATTTAAGTTCACGTATTCATCTATTCATTACCTCCACCTAGGAATTGGTTTGTTTGTTTGTTTGTTTGTGTGCAAAATAACTCAAAAACTCATGGACGGATTTGGATGAAATGTTCAGGAAATGTGTGAAATGGGACAAATGATGACATGTTGGGACTGATCCGGATCACCGTCTGGATCCAGGATGTTTTTTAATCTAAGTGTAACCAGGTGGACAATTAAATGCGGTTTACTCTAAAAGCCACCAGAGGGCACTCTTGTTTTTGGGGTAACCCCCGTCTGAGCACATGATATTTTGGGTCTCCACGCGACAGACAGCGACAGTGACGGAGTTCTCTTTCCTTCCTGAGCGACATACGCACGGTTGGGCCGGCATTCTTATCTCCGGTTGTCTAAGAAGCTGGGAGGCTGTTAGGAGCTGCCGCGCTAGAGGCCGCGCCTGTTCATTAGGTCGGATGGGGTGAAGGCCGCATTGTTGGTAGGACATTTGAACTGTCTGTAATTACATTTGTATCTGTAACGTTCCATAGAAAATATGTTAACTGGTAGATTGTGTTGGGGGTGGACTGAAGCTCTTTGGTGGAGGTATGAGCTCTCTGAGGGCTTTAATAGTTCGAACTGAAAAACTTTGCATATAGTGTCAAATACTGTTATTAGATGAAAATCCGATTAATCTGTCTAATTAATTACAAAGCCTGGAATTAATTAGGCTAATTTTTTTAATCACGTCCCACCGCTAATAAAAACTGTTCAGTGATTCCAACCAGAACCTGGAACAAGCAGCTCAACTACTCTGAACAAACAGGACTAACAGGTCTGGATGAACACCAGGTGGCAAAAAGGCCTCAACAGCTGGATTAAATATTGCAATAAATGATTAAATAGAATTGAATAGAACAGTTAGGTGAAATAAACCAGAGAGGTGAAAACAACAACCGGTTGAAAACGTGTTGAACCAGAATAAAAAAGTCGTTTTTGCAGGTTTCAAGCTTCTAAAATGTGAAGATTTGATGTTTCTTCATGTCGGTAAAATTCATCTTTGCTTTGGTCCGAACAAAACAACAGAGAGAATCGTCTCCTATCCGTCAGAAACAACAACCAGCAGAGCTCTTTACCTTCTGTTTATCATTCAAACAGTTCAGGTCTGGTCTTTCAGGTTCAGTGTTTCCAGCTGAGTTGGTTTCTACTTAAACTGAGTCTCAGACCAGACGCTGAAGGAAGAAGAAGCTTCCTGTGAGGCTGAAAATCTTCAGGTTCATGATGAGACTTGTTTCATAGTTCAGAACCAGGACGTGGTTCTGAACTGAAGCCTTGTTTAAATCTGTTGTGTAACCGTAACCTTTAACAACACGACTTGACAAACACAGTTAAAGGCCGACCTTTACCAGAACGACCCGCAGACATCAGAGTTTTATCCTCTGTTTGTTCTTCCACTCTGTCACGAAAGGACAAGACTCCTTCAGCGGATCCAAGAACCTACAACAAACTAAAAAAACACCTACGGATCCCCAGAAAGGACCTCCAGGACCCCACAAATGACAAGTCTGTGGTCATTTCAAGAACCAATTAAACCCACGACAGACCGTTAAGACCCCACCGAAGAACAACCTCTAAAGAATTCTTTCTTGGAACCAACCCAAACCACTGTGACGTCCAATAAACACCTCTAAAAACGCAAAGGAGACCACCTCAAGAACCCTCAAAACTGATGTGAACCACCTCTAATTATGATGCTCTGAGAACCCAACAAGAATCCAAGACGGAACAGTCCTGAGGAACCCAAAGTCCGTGGAAGTCCTCATCTAAAAAACACTTGGAACCCTTTTGAAGACCTCAAAGACTCCCTCAAGGGGCCTTCAGACCTATGTGAACCCGGGAACACCCTCAAACCGCTGTGAGCCCTCATAAACACCTTTAAAACCTTAAACAATACCCATCAAGGAACCCTTGGAGCCACTTCAAAGGAACCCTCTGGAACCCTTAAACACTCTGTAGACCTCCTGAAACTCATCAGGAACCACTGGATCCTGATGCTTCCTCTACATCGCCTCTTATTAAGGATGTTGTTGAGAACCCCTCAACAATTCAAAACTGAGCTATTCTGTAGACGCCACAGTCACTAAAAATCCTCGTCTAAAACACACCTGGAACCTTTCGAAAGACCTCAGAGACCCCCTCAAGACCCCTGTGAACCCTGAAACCTTCTCAAACTGCAGTGACGTCCAACAAAAACACAAACGTCACCATGAGAATCTTTAAAACTCGCTAACATATGTGAGGCGTTTAGGGAACATTATGATGTTCTTGAGAACCCAACAAGAATCCAAGACGGAACAGTCCTGAGGAACCCAAAGTCCCTGGAAGTCCTCGTCTAAAACACACCTGTAACCCTTTTGAAGACCTCAAAGACCCCCTCAAGAGGCCTTCAGACCTATGTGAACCCTGATAAACACCTTTAAAACCTTAAACGATACCCACCAAGGAACCTTTAGAGCCACTTCAAAGGAACCCTCTGGAACCCTTAAACACTCTTTAGACCTCCTGAAACTCATCAGACACCAGTGAAACCTGATGCTTCTTCTACATCGCCTCTTATTTAAGATGAAACCCTCAACAATTCAAAACTGAGCTGTTCTGTAGACGCCATAGTCCCTAAAAATCCTTGTAAAAACACACCTGGAACCCTTCTTAAAGACCTAAGAGACCCCCTCAAGAGCCCTTCAGACCCCTGTGGACCCTGAAACCTTCTCAAACTGCTGTGATGTCCAATAAACACCAACAAAAACACAAACGTCACCATCAGAATCTTTAAAACCCAGTAACTTAAGTGAGGCGTTTAGGGAACACTGTAAACTGTAGATTCTAAGGTACATGTGAGGCGTTTAAGGGACACTGGTAAAAATCAATGTCTACAACACGCGTGAGGCCTTAAGGGAACATCGGTAAACTGGAGCGTCTATGATACACGAGCAGCATTAAGAGAACACTGGCAAATTGTACCATTTATGATACATTTGAGGTGTTCAGGAAAAATCAGTCAGTTGCAGCGTCTATGGATATATATGAGGTGTTCAGGGAACTCTGGTAAATCATAGCGTCCAAACTCTTTCAGTGTGTATAGTTCACCTGAAGTTGAAGAACCTTAAGGACAGTTTTAGACCCAAGCCTGAGAGCAACCTTGAAGGAGTTCCAGTGTTTTCCAGGACTCCTCCAGGTAGCCGTTTCAGCCGCTGGGTCTCGTGGAGAATCACGGCTTCTGCATGCGTGTTGTGTGATTCGAACACATGACGCTAATCTGATCATGTCGTTAGCATCTAAAGACGGAGGAGCTCAGCGGCAGTCAGCTGGTGTCGGTGTGACTTTAATCCTCCTGTGAAGTCTGGACGTCCAGCAGCTCCTCTGTAAACACTCGGGACTCGTTATATAACTCCGGCTCTCACAGCAGCAGCACGACGGAATAACGGGGACCAAACCTGCCGCTTTATAAACATCACCTCACATCGACTGCTTTCAGCTCCTTTTAGCAAAACTGTAACTCACTTCAGGCTTCATGCTGCACATACTTTCCAACTCCACTGCTATTACTCTTCATCCCACGCTGCCTTTATTCATTCTGATGGTCGAGTATGACTTCATGATGCTGGCGACGCTTCACATCCTTTCAGACCTCATTTATATGGTTTTAAGTTACTCAGTTTTCAGCTTCAACAGACGGTTTAACTCCTTTCAGTGCAAACATCTCACCTGAAAGTTCTTTCACAGTCACTTTTTTTGCATTAACGTCGTTTCAAATCGCTTCATCTCATATCAGTTCTTTAACTCCAAATGACACAACACCTCAACTTCTTTCAATGTGTGTCAAGTCTTTCATTGCTGACACTTCACTGACTTCTTTAATGTGCATACTCTTCCGTGCAAACAGTTCAACCAAATGTTTTGCTCTTTTTCACACCTGAACTGACACTTTAGGTCCTTTCACACATTTTTAAAAGCTCAAATTTCAACTGACACTTTAAGTCCTTTCAGTTTGGTCCAGCTCAATAACATCTCATCTGAAAGTCAAGTCTTTCTGTGTCCATTTTTTTAAAATTTAAAATCCGTTGAGGTCACTTTATCTCATTTAAACTCTTTAGCTTCAGCTGACAAGACACCTCAACTCCTTTCAATGTGCATTAAGTCATTTCAGTGCTCACATTTCACGCTTAGACTGTTTTTACTGACTTCTTTAAAATGCGTACTTTACTGAGCAAACAGTTAGGCGTTATCGTTTCCACTTTAATCAAACTTAAACGGACGCTTTTGGTCCTTTCACACATTTTTAAAAGCTCAACTTTCCACTGACACTTTAACTCCTTTCAGTGCAAACATCTCGTCTGAAAGTCAAGTTCTTTTTTCATTAAAAGTCCTTTCTGTTCACTTCAACTTCTCAACTTTCAACACTTAAACTTCAACTGACACCTGAACTCCTTTCAATGTGCATAAAGTCATTTCAGCACTTATGTTTCACGCTTCGACTACTTTCGCTGACTTCTTTAATTGACGCCCCATATTGTGCAAAAAGATCAGCCAAATTGTTTGTTCATTTTCACGCTTAAGCTGACACTTCAGGTCCTTTTTACACATTACCTAAATCTAAAGTTTCAACTGACACTTTAACTCCTTTCAGTGCAAACATCTCATCTGAAAGTCATGCTCTTCTTCACGAAGACATCAAGTTTTTCTTTCAGTTTGCTTTTTCTCATTTCAATTCTGACTTCAGCAGACAAGACACTTCAGTTCCTTTCAGTGTGCATCAAGTCATTTCAGTGATCACATTTCACGCTTTAACTACTTTTACTGATTTCTTCAATATACTGATTCTATTCAAGATCCATTAATTTTCAGTCCACTTTCGTGCAGTTCAGCCAAATTCTTTTGCTCTTTCTCACAGTTAAACTGACACTTCAGGCCCTTTCACATATTTTTGACTTTTAACTCCTTTCAGTGCAAACACAGCGCCTGAAGTCAAGTTCTTTTTCATCAAAAGTCATTTCAGTTCGCTTCATTTCATTTCAACTCTTCAACTTTAACTGACAAGACACCTCCACTCCTTTCAATGTGCATCAAGTCATTTCCGCACTCGTTTCACGCTTCAATTGCTTTTACTTATTTCTTTGATATACACACTGTATTGTACAGAGAGTTCTTTTTTTACAACTAAACTGATAAACTTAAGATCCTTGCACACATTTTCGAAAAGCTCAAACTTCAACTGACACTTTAACTCCTTTCAGTGGAAACAGTTAATCTGAAAGTCAAGCTCGTATCAAGTTCTTCCTTCAGTTCGCTTCATCTCATTTCAGTTCTTTAACTTTAACTGACAAGACACCTCCACTCCTTCCAATGTGCATCAAGTCCTTTCAGTGTGCTCATGTTTTCCACTTCGACTGCTTTTACTGACTTCTTTAATATACATACTGAGTCTATTCAAAGTCCATTAATTTTCAGTCAACTTTGGTGCAAACAGTTCATCCAAATATTTTGCTCTTTTTCACGCTTAAACTGCCACTTCGGGTCCTTTCACACATTCTTTAAAAGCTCAAATTTCAAATGTCACTTCAACTCCTTTCAGTTTGCTCCTTTCACTTCACAATCTCCACTGTAAGTCAAGTTCTTTCACACCCTTTTAGTTGCATCAAAAGTTCAAGTCCTTTCAGTTTAACTCCTTACTTCACTTCACTGACACTTCATTTCCTTTCAGAACTGATTTCTTTCCTCAGTGCTGACAACATTCACAGCTGGTAAACGTCAGTGTCTTTGTTCCTCACCCTGCAGGATACGCCAACAGTCCAGTTCGAGGGTCGCAGGCCAGAGCTCGGTTCCCCGGAGCCGTGATCCCCAGAACCTTCTCCAACGTCACCTGGAGGGAAAAGGTCAGAGGTCGTCATGTAAACATACATACGTGTGTTTGATTGTTAGCGTGTACGTGGACGTTGTCAGTGCGACTACAGAGGAGCGAGCACAGACAACTACGGAAACTAAAAACAGACAGATTCTCAATGGAGTTCTGAACCAGTTTTTCTCTGGAGTGGATTTTTCTTTTTAAGTTTTGCTGCGACGGACATCAAAAATATTTACATCTTCATGAAGTTTAAGCCACACTGAATCTGGAAAGATGTAGTCAATGTCTGAAAGTTCGGATTTGACTGAGTTATGACTCCCAGAGAGAGTATGCCTTACCACAGGAAACCTAAAAACAGACAGATTCTCAATGGAGTTCTGAACTGTTATCTCGTCTGTTTTCTACATGGATTTTTGGAGTTTTATTGTGAAGGACATCAGAGATCATGACATCCTTGTAAAGTGTGCGTCACACTGAATCTGAAAACTGTACATTTGAAGTCTGTAAGTTTAGTTTTGACTGAGTTATGACTCCCTGAATAAGTGCGTCTTTAAAGAAGGAAACCTAAAAACAGACAGATTCTCAATGGAGTTCTGAACGCTCATCTCGTCCGGTTTCTTTGTGGATTTCTGGAGTTTTATTGTGAAGGACATCAGAGATAATGACATCCTTGTGAGGTTTAAGTCACACTGAATCTGAGAACATGTATTTAATGTCTGAGAGTTCAAGTCTGACTGAGTTATGACTCCCAGAGTGAGTATGTCTTTAAAATATACTTAAGGAAACCTAAAAATAGACAGATTGTCAATGGAGTTCTGAACAGTCGTCTTCTCTGGTGGATTTTTGGAGTTTAACTGTGAAGGACGTCAGAGATAATGACATCCTTGTGATGTTTAAGTCACACTAAATCTGAAAACTTGTATTTAACGTCTGATAGTTTAGATTAGACTGAGTTAGGACTTATAAAGTGAATGTCTTTAAAACAAACTGAAGGAAACTTAAAAACAGACAGATTCTCAATGGAGTCTTGCACGGTCTTCTTTGCTAAACTTTTACGTGGAGGTTTTCGTCGTGGAAACCTGACGTCCTCCTGAAGGGGAGTCACTGATACTCCGGACTCTTTAGTTTTGTGAGCGTCGGTTCGGATCCGACCGAGTTCTGACTGTATGAATGAGGACGAGTCAGAGTGAAAGAATCCCCTCCCTGATCTGAGTCACTGCAGAAGCTCATAAAAACACTGACTGACCTTCTGTTGTCATGCAAACACACACACACACTTACTTCACCCTCCATGCTGCTAAGAGGCGTCCTGCAGCGCCTGGACTCTGGATTCAGTCCATCGGCTCCGTCTAGCTGGAACCACTCTGAACCCTGTGGCGCGGCTACATGCTAAGCTAACAGCCCTGAGTCCGTCCTGCTCTCACATGACTCTCCCTCCCTCTGCACCAAACTCTATTTATGTTTTCAGGCGGTTTTCCTCGGAGGGAGCAGAGACTCAGCTGTCAGGAAACACCGACTGCTGACTCACAAACCTCCAGGAATCTTTCTGTTCAGGAAATCAGCCGGAGACTCAGATTCTAATCATTTCCTGCAGCCAGATCAGAATCTGAGGCTCATTTAAAACTCGACTGTCAGCTTCAACCTTCATGAGCTGCAGAAAGAACCGAGTCCAGACAGTTCAAGCTTCATCTAAACTGAGTCCAACTGTGAGGACTGAGACTAAACATGACCCTGGTTCTACTGAGCTGTGGACATCAGAACCTCCCCAGGTCTGGACCTATGGACTGGGTCTATCTATGGACCAGGTCTGGACCTATGGACTGGGTCTATCTATGGACCAGGTCTGGACCTATGGACTGGGTCTATCTATGGACCAGGTCTGGACCTGTGGACTGGGTCTATCTATGGACCAGGTCTGGACCTGTGGACTGGGTCTATCTATGGACCAGGTCTGGACCTATGGACTTGGTCTATCTATGGACCAGGTCTGGACCTGTGGACTGGGTCTATCTATGGACCAGGTCTGGACCTATGGACTGGGTCTATCTATGGACCAGGTCTGGACCTGTGGACTGGGTCTATCTATGGACCAGGTCTGGACCTATGGACTGGGTCTATGGACCAGGTCTGGACCTGTGGACTGGGTCTATGGACCAGGTCTGGACCTATGGACTCGGTCTATCTATGGACCAGGTCTGGACCTGTGGACCGGGTCTATCTATGGACCAGGTCTGGACCTGTGGACCGGGTCTATCTATGGACCAGGTCTGGACCTGTGGACTGGGTCTATCTATGTCTGCATCATGGCTCCACATGGAGAAGAAGTGAACAGAGGAAGTGAACAATGTGACTGTGAGACTGGACAAAGATGGAAAAGGATCCAGGAAGACCAGTGATCCACTAAGAACCAGTGAAGCCCAGTGTCAGCAGGAACCAGGAGGTCTAGAAGGAGCCATAGTAGCACTGATCAGAGCTCCTACAATGACTCCACGGACAGGGAACTACTTTCACTATCTAGCTGTGGACAACAGACGGCAGCTGCTTCACACTTGGACCAGGGCTGATCAATGGAGACCAGAGTTAGTGTGGAGCTCAGACAGTGTGGAGGAGCCTGGAGAACATCAACCTCTATGGACGGAGGACCACAACTAAACCTGGCTGCTGCTCACAACTAAACTTCCACATGGAGCTAAAGAAGATGAAGAGAAGCCTGATGGATGCTGGAGAACATTGTTTGGTCACATGAAGATCAATGAGTTGGGCTCAGATGGAGTCCAGAACCTGACCAGGACCACCACAGTGGATCATAGTCCTGACAGTGAAGCACGGAAGTGGAGTGTGATGACATCTATAAAAACATGACTTAAAATGATCCAAAATGACAAGAAATGTGTCCAGAACAAGTTAAAAATTGGCAAAATGACTCAAAATTTGTCCAAAAAGACTCAGAAGACTCAGTGGATCATAGTCCTGACAGTGAAGCACGGAGGTGGAGTGTGATGGTAGATAAAGGTGGAGATGATGTTTAGAGATGAACGTCTGAGGAGGAACCATCCAAAGAACAACGTCACACCAGAACTAAACCAGGACCTGAATCCAACAAACCCCTCTAGCGTCGGGTATTTTAGGGTGTTTTAAAGAGAACGGTGGAGCCTCAGATTCTCAGGTTGATTTAAACAGTTAGAGGAGCTTCATAATGAGATCAGCTGAGGAGGTCAGTGTTTGTCTTCAGGCATCACTGGTCTTTGTTTACTTCATGTTGTCCTCACAACATCAGTAAAACGAGTCTGGTGAGTCCCAGCGGGAACGCAATGCATTGTGGGAGCTGCTGACAGATGGAAGGAAGCCCTGCAGGGACAAACGGACCGGACAGACGGACCAGACCAGACCAGGTTAGTGATGCTGATCAGTAGCTGGAGGTTGAATCTGTCCAGAGGAACAAACCGAGACTTTTCCCTCTGAGACAGTAAATAAATCCTCACTTCAGTCCAACTGTAGAGGATTAATGAAGGTATTCAGAGAAAAGGAGACGATTTAAAGACGTTTGTGATCGATGAGAACAAAGAGGAGCAGAACAGTTTGGAAGATATTTTAGTTCATGACGATGTTTGATGTTTGTGGAAACTGAGAACGAAGCAGGACGAAGACAGAAAGACAAAATACTGACGGGACGAAACGCTGCAATAATAAAATAAGACTAATTCAAATAATGATAATAAAACAAAATAATATACAAAGTAATAATAAAATAAACTGATACATATAAATAACAATAATTTCATATAAAATAACAATATAAATAATAAAATGAACTAAAATATATTATTATTATTATTATATAAAATACTCTTTACAAAAATAAACTGATAAATAAAATAAAAAGAACTGTTGTATAGAAAATAATACATAATAAATAACCTAATATATAAAATACTAAAATAAAAAACACATAAAATAATAACAAAGTTAAAATACTGATTAATAAATCATATAAACACTGCTATATAAAATAACAAATAATAAAACAAAATAATATAAAAAATAAAATAAAATAAAACAAGCTAGTAAATAAAATGATAATGAATTAACCATACGTGTAAAATATTTTATAAAAAAAATTAATAAACACATAAAGCAATAAAATCTGTTTTCTAAAGAAATAAAATAATCGGATATATATATAAAAAATAATAAAATAAGCTAATTTATTTTTTAAAAAAGGTAGTAAATAATGTAATTAAATAAAATGACATATAATATAATAATAAATTAAACTCTAAATTTAAATAAAATAAATTGATACATAAAATAAAAATAAATTCGAAAATAAAAAGTAAAATAAGAAAATTAACTACGAAATAAAATACTACATAAATTACTACATACCATAATAAAGTACTAAATAATATAGTATGAAAATAAATGAGTTTATATAATATTAATACAATAAAGTGATGAATAAAATGAAATTAAACGCACACAATAAATCAGCAGAAACACGCAGCCTGACCATCTGTGTGTGTGTGTGTGTGTGTGTGTGTGTGTGTGTGTGTGTACCTTGCCGCTCAGGTCCCGGTTGTTCCGCGCCGCTCCGCTCCTCCTCAGTTTGATTGACGGGGACCTCAGCAGGTTCTTGATGCGGCTGCGGATGGTTCCGCCTCCGTCCGCGGTCATCGCGCCGTTAGCAGCCGGTTAGCTGCGTCTCTCAGCGGCTGCAGCTTCTGTCTGTGCCTCGCTGCTCCGCCGCCGCTGCTGTCATGCTGTCTGCGGGCCGAGCCGCGCCGGGCCGGAGGGTTCCGCGGGCCTGCTTCCGGGTCTGGTTCTGGTTCGGTCCGGGTCGCTGCTGCTCCGCATCGTATTCCTCCGCAGCAGCGAAGAACCGGGAGACGCTGCGCCTCCGACACGAGCAGAACCGAACTGAGCCGAGCGGCGCCGAGAGCGTCAAGCACGCTGCAGCGGCAACAGCGCTTCCGCAGGGGCTTTTCAGAATAAGACGAGGAAACGTACAAAAATCTTCCACATCAGTTCATGAGATTTTATTCGCAAAGTTTAACGTGTAAAAGATAAATGCAGCTGTTTTCACTTTTTTTTTTTAAATAGTAAGACTTCAACTTAATATTTATCTTTGTTTACTCACCTCTGACTCATTTTCTCTCCTTGTTTTATACATCATCTGTTTCTGCTTTTTTTCACTTCACATTTCACTGACCTAAAAAACATCAAACATATAGTGTTGTGTAATTTCTGTCTAATGTACTATTTAGCTGGTAAATGACCACAAATAAGCAGAAAACGAACACAAATAGACACAAAAAGACTGCAAAGCAACACAGATTGTAGTTTTATACTGTGACAAGTGATAAGCTTAAAAACTTACCAGTTACTCACGCGTTTCCCTTTATTATTTCTATTTATATGACAGCTGTAGTTACTGTTCTGGGGTCAAAATGTTCACAAAGAACATCATGTTTTAAATTTAGGTGCTATTGTTCTGCCAGAATATTTCAATCAGTTCAAAAGTTCAAACAGCTCAGTAATTATTTTTTAATTCTATAATTCATCTGTGCTGCTGTGAATCTAACCTTTATCTATATTTACACTTTGACTGTCCACAATAAAACTCAGATCTTTTTCAGGAGTTTTGTTAATAAAACTTCAATTTTAATACAGTTCACTTTTTTTGTTTAAGTGATTTTAGTGAAGCAGGAATCTGTAAAATTCATCTCATCTTTAGTGAAAGAACAAGAACATTTTCATCTTCACGTCATGCTTTTACTTTGACAGTAGAGCGTCTGAACATCTGGTGTCGTCAAGTCTGACACGTCTGACGCAGTTTGACGCGTCGCCGCTGTAGCGGTGCGGTGAAGCGGAAGCGCCTCTACGCGGCGGAAACGGGAACTGCAGCTTTTTTATTGTTCAGTGAAACATTTTTTGGATTTTTATTTTGACAGGTAGTTTTGTGATGACATCATAAAACTATGGACGGAAGCCGAGAGGGACAAAAATATGAAAATCAGTGGAAATGATTCAGTGGAATTTAGGGTGATAAAATGTCCTGAGAACATTTTTAAAAAGATTTAGCTAAATAAATATTATTTAAAACACTTCAGAAAACATTCTGAGTTTCTTTTTTACTTTTAAGACAGAAAACATTTTATTCTCTAATAAATTGTGATTAATTAATTCCCCTAATTAATGTTTATTTCCTTTAAAAGTTCTGATTTTCTGCTCGTTTGTTTAAAATGAACTTTTTGTCTGGAATTAATTTAGAGACTCAAAGTTTGACTAAAAAATGATAATTTAACATTTTTGGGCTTTTATTTTTCAGGCTGTTAAAATGATGCATTCAGGTGCCTCCAGCTAATAAAGGAAGTCACATTACTGGGTAGAATTTTCAGTTTCAGCAGATATTCAAACAGTAAAACTTGATTCTCTGAAAGTCACTCGTCAAGTTCGAACAGCCGAATTAAAAAAAAATAGTTTAAGAAGTTCTTTATATATTTTTATTTATATTTATTTTTTATATTTTTTCAGTAAAACGTCAGAAAAACTGTGAAAGATGACATTTCAGACAAAAACATTCAGAGGTGTGTAAATTCTGATTGAAGCAGGTGGATTCTGTTTCTACCTGAACAGGTGAGTCGCTGCCGACCGACTCGTCCGGCTTCACGTCACCTCCAGATTCAAACCTGAAACACAAAAAACGTCCAACTGTCGCTTTAATTAACTCTTCTGCGTGGTCAGCACGATGCGTTCAGGGGCCTTCAAGTGAATCAGAAACGTCACTTCCCTCAGGTTCAGCAGGAAATTCAAACAGTTAACTTTATGAAATCACAGCAGAGTCAGACGTTTGTACTCAAACTTTATTGATATTAGAGTTTTATTCAGACGTTTAGCTTGAACTCGTACAAAAATACTAATTTAGGAAAAACAGAGCAGAAGCTGCAGACGGCTGCTTCAACCTGCTGCAGGTCCAGGTGAGTCAAGACGAGTCCAGTCAGTTCAGGTGATCCGAGTCCAGGTGAGTCCAGGTGAGTCGTCTTGACCGACTCGATCCGTTCTCACAGCTCAACACAAAAAAACTTCCTGTCATTGTTTTTTTATTTTTATTTCCTGAAAACGGAAACGGCTGAAACATTTCATCCTGACGAGACGCCGAGGAACGAAAAATCTTCGAGAAAATCCTTCAAGTACAAAAATAAAAGCTTCTGTCTGTTGTTTCAGATTTTCAGAGTAAAGCTGCAACATCCTGTTTTTAGAAATACTGCAAAGTTCTACTGAAGACGAGCCTGTCAAAATAAAACGTCTCCACATGATAAACGAACCCTTTAAAAAGTCTTTTCTCTCTTTCAGGTTGATTCTTTAGTTTGAGCGACGTTTCCTGAACTGTAAAAAACTTCAGTTAGCTCTTAAAAATATGTCTGTCTCTGTCTCCGTCTGTGTTCTACCTGAACAGGTGAGTCGCTGCCGGCAGACTCCTCCAGGTTGCTCGGAAAGACGTGTTCTTTTAACGTTTGTTTGCGTTTTCTGAAGGTTTCGACTCTTCGTGGGACAAGCGAGGCATTCTGAGGTTCAAAGGAAGTCAGATTTCACAATAAAATCCCGACAATAAAGTGAAGCTGAAGTTCCTGTGTTGTTTCAGCTTCAAACTGATCGACATGATTGATCTTCAGAAACGTTTTTTAACTTCTGGATTTTATTTTGTTCTCAGAACGAAGCTGCAACTGAACATTATCGTTATTGATTACTCTGTCGGCTGTAGCTTCCTGACACACTGCATTAGAAAAACAACTTATTGATTAATCAAACGATTTGTTTTCCTGGCGATCAATAAATCGAATGACCACGGCCAAAACTATTTAAATCATAGTTTGGAAACACAAACGAAATTATTCTCAGTATTTTCTCACCGTTTTTCTCTCTGGTCACCGCAGAAGACGGTTACCCTGGCGACAGGATGCCTGCCGTTGCCATAACAACAGCCTCAGTCTGATTTCACAGCATTGATCTGTTATCAGTTCAGTATTGGGATTATCTCTGTTGAGGCTCTCAGCAGCTTTATTCTGAAAGGATCCTGAAACAACGACTACCGTAAACAGACGATGGAGCTCCAACTGAAAAGACGACGACGTGGACAAAATAAATAAAAATCTGACATAATCTCTGCTTGTCTGTAAACATCAATGAGACGCCCGATTGGTCGTCAGGAAGAGAGCAGAACCAATCAGAGAACGTTCCCTGCCTGCAGGCGGCCAATGAGGTCCTGAAGCTGCGGTGACATCACTGGTGATGTCAGCAGGGTGGGTTCCCTCTTAGCCCCAGAGGAACCAGCCTCGGCATCGGCCTCCAGGCCACGCCCCCCTCCCCCCTCTCTGCTGATGCCCCTCCTGCTGCGCCGTCACTGTTGGTGGGTGGAGCCACTTTGGCCCCTCCCACCTTCATCTGCAGCAGAGGGGGCGGAGTCAGCACCGCTCCTTTAGTGTTTCCTGGTGCCGGCTGCACGCCAGCCGTCTCTGCATAGCCATTAAGCCCCGCTCCCTCTGTCTCTATGGCAACGGTACTGTTCGAGTCTGATTCTGAGTCCGGCTGTAGGAGCCTGTGGGCGTGTCCTCGCTCCTTGTCTCCGCCCTGTCTAACAGCGTCCTCAGAGGACGGTTTCCCCGGTGATGGGACCCCTGCTGCTGTCGTCGTGGCGACATTCTGCTGGTTGAGGAAGACGAGCTCGTTGAGGAGGGACGTCAGGATCTCGTTGTCCGCGTCACCTATGGTCTCCTGAGGCCCCGCCCCTTTTACCTGTGATTGACAGTCGGCGCTCAGAGATGGAGACGGCGAGGACGAAGGTCTGAGGTCGGGATGGTCGCTGTTCCGGTCCGACCCAACAGAGACCAGCTGAGGGTCCACAGGCCGGCTCTGCTGTTGTGTTTGTTGTTTGTCTGTCTGTTGTCCTTGTTGTTGTTGTTGTGTCTGTCCTTGTTGTTGTTGTGTCGCCGCAGGTTGAACCACCTGCAGCGTGTTGAAGTCTGCGGGTGTAAATAAAAACGGTCATGATCAGCTGATGTTTTCATAAACAAACAACACGACTGGATCTCAAAGACCGAGACTGACTAAGGCATTATTTTTAACTGATCAGAGTCACAGGAGTCTTTGTCATGGTGCCCGTTGTTAGCTAAACTCCCACAATGCTCTCTGCTTCCAACATGAACTGTAGTCTGAGTGATGTGAAGTCTCTCTAAGCTGTTGTTTTATTTACAGGTCTGGTTAGTTGGTTGGTGAGATGTTAGTCACCTGAGAGGTTAGTGACGGTGAGCGGGGCGGCGCTGCTGTAGAGCTTGCTGGTTGGTGGGTGGGGCAGGGAGGCGAGACGCAGCTGCTGATTGGTCAGGTTGGGTATGTTCAGGGTGACGGAGGCCACGCCTACAGAGGAGGTCACGTGTTATTTTGGCAGTGACAGCGAGGTTAACCGGAGAACAGGCTGTCAGTGGTTAGTTAGTACCTGGTCTCTGAGTCGACTGAAGCACCGTCGGTTCCGGCACCAGCGGGCCCAACAGGACTGGTTGTCCTGGTAACGCCGCCTGGACCAGAGACAGAACCTCAGCCGGGATCAGAGCCTGGAAGGACGGAGGTTCACCTGGAGGACGGACTGCAGAAGGACCAATCAATTCATAAACTGATCGATCACACTGAAAACTGATCAGCAACAAGTAAAACACTGTAAACAACAACAACAACAACTGACTGTAAACAGAAACAACCTTTAAAAGACTAATTTAATGCTTTAATTAACCGACAACTAAGCATCTGAACTTAGTGGGACGGACCACTAGTTAGTCAGTTAGTCCAATGGTTAGCTAAGTGTCCGTCTGTTATAAAGGAAGTGGGTCTTTCAGATAACCAACTAAACTAGTCCAGTAGTGGGTCTTCTATTGTCACCAAGTCAATCAGTCAGTTAGTTAGTTAACTAATGAGTCAGTTAGTCGAGTAACTGTTGGTCTGAGTCCATTAGTAAGTCAGTTATTTAGTTATTAAGTTAGCCGATCAGCTAATCTGGTTGACTGGTTGGTTAATTCTACCAGTAGATCAGTCAGGCTGCGTTCAGACTGCAGGCTAAAGTGACCCAAATCTGACTTTGTTGCCCCCCTATGCGACCTGGATCTGATCTTTTCCATGACAGTTTGAACACAGATCTGGTTTTTCACATGCGACCCAGGACACTTGGGCGACGTTCAACGATCTCCTGTGTGAACTTTATACGACCCAAAAGTGTCCAGAAGAGGACACGACGACGTCACACGGCAAAGCTGCTATCCAGCGGTTCTATCGCCTGAACGCTGGGCTCATCTGTGGTCCAGCTCTTGGTAAAGTGGACCGGCAACACGTCCACGGCCGCTTGGTTTGTTTGAGTCTTTAGCCTCCTTATATTCGGCTGGGAGGCTCTTTACTTTCCTTTGACATTGGATCCAGGATCATTTATCCCCACGCTCGGCCATTTCTTTGGAAGTGTTTTCAAAAACCGCCCGGTTCCGATAAGACCCCTGGAGTTAGTCCTGAATAGAGCTGTCCCCCTAAATATTAATTAACTTCTAAACCTCCACTGACTGGACTCCACATTATCGTCCTCCATGGTTGTTGTTTTTGTTCCTACTTGAACACAGAATAGAGACGTTTGTCGTGTATCAATGACGTGTAGGTCGGATAAATGCGACCTGGACGTTTAGACAGAAGTCGCATGGCAACAGATCAGATACATATCAGATTCAGGACCACATATCCAAGTGGTCTGGGTCACATTTGAAAATATGGGATCTGTGTTGTTCAGACTGTCAGGAAAAGATCAGATACAGGTGGCACAGGAGGGAAAAATCAGATCTGGGTCACTTTAGCCTGCAGTCTGAACGCAGCCTTGGATATGTGGTCCTGTGCATGACGGGACACTTCTGGGTCGTATGAAGTCACACAGGAGACCATTTAATTGGAAAAGAGAAGGAACTCGCAAAAAAATCTGAACTGAGCATTAAACCCTGCAGTCTGAACGTAGCCTCAACCTAGTGACTGACTGACTAAATGTTTCAGTTGGGTTAGCCGCTCAATTAGTTGGTTATTTAGCTAGTTAGCCAGTTAACCAGGTAACTGATTGACTTTATCTGTTCATAGATCAGCTAATTAGTAAGTCAGTCAGATAAATGAGTAACTATATCATTTGCTTTAATTGTTATCTTTTATACTTGTATGTTTTGCACCACCAGAGTTGTCTTTTAAATTTTGTTCCGTACACTGGGTATGATGACAGTAAAAGCATTCCAATCTAATCTATTCTATTCTATTTTATTCTATTCTAATCTAATCTAATGTAATCTATTCTATTCTAACTGGTTGACCAGGTCTGTCAGCTGGTCAGGTAGTCAGGTAGTTGGTTAGTTGGTTAGTTGGTTAAGTCTTACCCTCTTCCGTCGCTGTGCTCTGAGGTGGCGGTGGACGAATCTTCCTACGAGACAGGATGTTGGGAATCGTCCTCGGCCGGACCCTCGGCACAGGTGCATTGTGGGAAGCAGCAGGATGAGCCGGGACGAACTTTAACACCTGTTGGACTGGAGGCTGGACAGGTGTAGGAGTGGGCGGGGCAGAAGCCTGAGTGGGAGGAGCTTGTGGAGGCTGTGCGTCAGGTGACGTGGCCGTGACGTCGCCTTCGATCGTGTCTCCTGCTGGCAGCTGATTGGCTGCTCTCTGCTCACTCTTACCTGCAGTCACACGCACACACAGACAGGTTAGAGCTCCGCCCACAGGTGAGTGACTCCGCCTAAAGGTGAGTGACTCCGCCTACAGGTGAGTGGTGACGTGACTCTGCTGGAGTTATGAACTTTCTGTTTGCTGTTCTGATTCGTCAGCAGGATTTTCTACTTGTGATCAGAGCAAAACTGCAACCAGACAGCTGCTCGGCTCCACACCTGAAGAAGAAGAAGTGAACCTCACCTGCAGGAGCCTCAAAAACCCGACATGCACTTCAGGTAATTTCTATCAACACAATTTGATGTCCAGTAAAGTTAAAAAGCAAATCTGCTGCTACTTTTCAATAAAACACGCACAGGAAGGTTTACTTTTTAAAAACAGCCTCACCTGGTCCCTCATCGAGCCTCTCACCTGGATTCTAAGGTACTTTCTCGCCCCTCCCCTCCCCTGGTTTCCTCACCTTCATGTTCACCTGAATTCTCTCTCTGCTGCATCAGACTCGTCTTCAGACTCTTCAGCTCCTCCATCGCGCTGTGCAAAGTCTGGATCTCCTGACGAGCCTGAAACAGAGGAAATGACTGAAGCTGACGTTCTGATTGTTGTTTGCTCTGATTGTTGTTTGTTCTGATTGTTGTTTGTTCTGATTGCTGTGACTCAGGCTCTGATTCTTCAGCTTGTAAATTCAGACAAATCATCCCTTTAAAGCAGCAGAAGTGTCTGTGAGCAGCTCCTGTTTGGAGTCTATCAGGATGTGGAGATCCAGCTGTGGTCAGAAGTTTACATCCACTTGTAAAGAACATAAAGTCATGACTCTCTTGAGTTTCCATTTATTTCTACAGCTCTGATTTTTCTCTCATAGACTGATTGGAACAGAAACTTCTTTATCACAAAAAACATTCATGAAGTTTGATTCTTTTATCCAGTCCCTCCAGGAATTCACGATGCTGCAACAATTAACGCTAATTCAACCAATCTCCATGAATTCTGCGCCACCTTCCAATTTCGTCCAATCACCGCCACTTTTCTGCAATCTTGTCCCGCCTCCCGTGAGTTCCACCAATCACAGCAGTCCCCAGTAATGCACGTACGTCACCGGATTCACTTCCTTGTTTATGGTTTGAAGATACAGATACGTCTGCAACAAAAACTACTGCAGAACAATTCCCTGATGTTCTTCACCAAAGCGGAGCTAAACTGTTTTCACCCCGTGGAATATTGAGGTGGAACACAAACCAAAACCATCCACTGACAAACACTTTTCTACCGTAAACATATCAGGAGAATGGGTGAAACCAGCGGACCACAGACCAGACAAACCACCGTGATGAAGCTGTTGATCCAGATCTGTGGCAGCACTGAAACAATGAAGGTCAGTTAGATTCATTAACTGACGTGACGAGCTGTGAGCGTGTGTGTGTGAACACGCGTGTGTCAGGATGTGAAATTAACTTTTGAAGGTTTTAAAATTTTTTATGATTTATACAAAACAAAGGGAAAAAAGCAACATTTAGCAATTTTTTTTACTGTCTCCCGCAATTTCATCGCAACAAATACACTTAAAACATCGCAATTTTTTAGAAAAGCTGCTGTGAATTCAGACATTTTAGGAGCAACGATCTGGAAAAACGCCCAAGAAACCCTGGAGGGACTGAATAATGACTTTATTATGGGTTAACAGAAAAAGTGACCAAATCTGCTGCCTCCAAAATAAACATGCAGCAACATGAATTAGCAATTTTGGTGACTTGGAAAGTTGTGTCAATGAAATGAGCTTCATAGCATGGCCTCTTAACTTCTGGTGAGTGATTGACTACAGCTGGTGACTCCTCTGAGGCCATTTAAATAGGGCTCACTGGAAACAAACGCTACAATGGGAAAGTCAAAGGAGCTCAGCACGGATCTGAAGAAGCCAATCATTGACTTGAAAAAGGAAAAGTCACTTGGAGACATTTCAAAGCAGCTGCAGGTCCCAAAAGCAACAGTGCAAACAACTGTTTGTAAGTGTAAAGTGCTTGGAGGGTGAAGAGTCGACCGAGAAGCACCAAAAAGCAGATTTGTTTGCATGTTTTGCATGGCCGTGGACTGAGAGGCTGCCGTGGAAGAAGGAAGCTGTTGCTCCAAAAGTGGCACCTTAAGGCTCGACTGAAGTTTGCTGCTGATCACATGGACAAAGATAAAACCTTCTGGAGGAAAGTTCTGTGGTCAGACCAAACAAAACAATGCCCAGCAATATGTTTGGAGGAGGAAAGGTGAGGCCTTTAACCCCAAGAACACCATGGCTACCGCCAAGCATGGTGGTGGTAGTATTATGCTGTGGGGCTTTACAGAGAGTAAATGTGAGAAAGAAGAAGGAAGATTACCTTCAAATTCTTCAAGATAACCTGAAATCATCAGCCCCAAGGTTGGGTCTTGGCATAGTTGGGTGTTCCAACAGGACAATGAGCCCAAACACACATCAAAGTGGTCATGGAACGGCTAAATCAGGCTAGAATTAAGGTTTTAGAATGGCCTTCCCAAAGTCCTGACTTAAACCCCATTGAGAACATGTGGAGAAGAAACAAGTCCATGTCAGAAAACCAACAGATTGAACTGAACTGCACCAATTCTGTCAAGAGGAGAGGTCAAAGATTCAACCAGAAGCTTGTGGACGGAAACCAAAATGGCCAAGGGACATGTAGCCAAATATTAGCATCGCTGTATGTTTATTTTAGAGCCAGCTAACCCATAATAAAGTCATAAAAGAAGCAAACTTCATGAATGTTTTTTGTGACAAAGAAGTATCTGTTCCAGTCAGTCTATGAAAGGAAAATCAGAGTTGTAGAAATAAGTGGAAACTCAAGAGAGCCATGACGTTATGTTCTTTAAAAGTGTGTGGAAACTTTTAAAGACAGACTCTCAGTGCAGTTCTGAACTGTCTCTGGAGGATCCTGGAGGTTTACTCAGGACGTGGTGACCTCCATGTCGGGATGTTTTGTTCTGTGTTGAATCATGGTGGTACCTGTTGGAGCTGCAGCTTCTCAGGAGAGTTCGAGGCTCCCGTCGTCTCGTCCGCGCTGCCAACAGTCAGAAAACAACGTGTCAGTGGACGTTTCTGCACTTTCAGAGGGCGGATTTTACTTTTCTCTGCTAAAGGCTGAACTAATTCTCCTGTAAACACCACAGAACCCTTCAGCTGGTTTAATTTATACCATTAAATTTAATATAAAACATTAAATTTAATATATAACAATGTCCTGTGAACCTGTGAAAGAGGTTCTCGCTTTACTGCTTCTAATAAAGTCCCTGACCTGAGCTGGTGAGGTTAACAGCGGCCCTAATAAACTCCTAAGTTCACATGTTTGTTGTTTCTAAACGCCGCTGACGATGGAGACCTCAGCTCGGCTTCACTTCTTACTCTGATCTCCTCCTCGTCCTCTTCAGTCCACTGCTCTCCTCCACCGTCTCCTTGGAAACGCTCCGACCGACATCTTCCACCTGATACGAACACAGAGACGCCTCAGGTGAGTTCAGCTGTTGACCTGCTGATTAAAGCTGCTGGGTCACTCCACAAAAACTTCCAGGTGTTATCAGCCAACCAAATCGACCTTCATACTGACAATGTTCCAGGCCCTTGAAGTCCACAGAGGAGGCTCCACATTTATCACTTTCTTAAGGACTTTTTCCAGAACTTCATCAAGGTCTTGGACATAAAGTCACAGAAACAAGCAATGCTATCTGTTTTCACCCTCTACCTTTACAAGCCTTCCAGGACCTGCTGATGAGAAGCAACCCAGCATCATGATGCTGCCACCACCGTGCTTCACGTCATGATGCTGCCACCACCGTGCTTCACGTCATGATGCTGCCACCACCGTGCTTCACCTTATGATGCTGCCACCACCGTGCTTTACATCATGATGCTGCCACCACCGTGCTTCATGTCATGATGCTGCCACCACCATGCTTCATGTTATGATGCTGCCACCACCATGCTTCCCTACCCCAACCTCTCCTACTATCCCTCCCTCCCTCCTCTTCCCCACTCCCAACCCAACCGGTAGAGGCAGATGTCCTCCCTCCCTGAGCCTGGTTCTGTTGGAGGTTTTTTTTCCCCCCTTCCCTACCATGGGGGGTTTTTGGTTCCTTCCCACCGTCGCTGACTGCTTGCTCATAGGGAATCCAAAAGCAACCTTGGATTGTTGGGTTTTTCTTTTTCTGTTTCCTGTTTTTCTGTTTCCTGTTCTTTCTTACAATGTTAAGCGCTTTGTGATGACCTGTGTTGTAAATATGCGCTATATAAATAAAACTGAATTGAATTGAATCATGATGCTGCCACCACCATGCTTCAAATCATGATGCTGCCACCACCATGCTTCACATCATGATGCTGCCTCCACCATGCTTTACATCATGATGCTGCCGCCACCATGCTTTAATCATGATGCTGTCATGACCATGCTTCACACAATGATGCTGCCGCCACCGTGCTTCACGTCATGATGATTCACAGATGAATGGTGTTCATGTCATCAAGCGCAACGACTAGTCCGTAGAAAACTGTCCGGCTTAAACCAATCCGCTGTGCAAAAAAGGTTGCCACTTTTTTATATTTAATGTTTTTTTAATTTAAAAAAGTGTCCTAAATGAATAAAACTACTTTCTATTGCTAAATTTGTATTTACTTTTTCGAGTCTCTGCCTCTTTTCAAAAAAGCTCTCCAGAGACTTTTTCTTTTTTTTACTAGTTTTGGCGGGAAACGAACACAGACGGAAGTTGCGGGAAGACGATCTAGTCATTTTTCAAAATAAAACACTCTGCGGACTCCGCTGGAAATAAAATTTAAATGTATTCTTTCTGAGCGGCCCGGTACCAAATGACCACGGCCTGGTGGTTGGGGGCCGCTGATCTAATTCACAAGATTCACTCTGGTAAAGGAACTTTCTAATAAAGTCATATGAACACATGAACACTTGTAAATGTAAAATGTGAGCTTCCACTTCCTGTAGGAATTAAAACCAGGACACTGCTGAGTGACTGAGGATGTTTACAACACGTACAAATGCGTGTTTACAAGTTCAACTTCCACCACCTCATGCTGAAGTCATGAGCAACAGGCCAGGTCCTGAAAATCATGAGGTCATGAAAGTAGTGTTTTCCTAACTGCTCATTATGAGGCTGTGAAGCTCAGCTGGAGCCATAAAGTCAGTCTGGGGGTGTAATTTAGAGAGTCGACACCCAAAAAACACCGAGACAAAACATCCCCGTTGTTCCAATCTGAGGACGGAAACAGAACAAACTAATGAAGCTCATTCTAGTGACGTGTTACTGTTTTTATAATTAATTTCATCATGGCTGGATTTTAAGGGACGTTTTATTACAGATATTTCAACCTGCTCTTTGTTCATCAGCCTGTTTATATTTTAGTCTTTACTTGGTAGCATCACTTTTCAATTAATAAAGGAAAACATCAGACTGTTGAAGACGGACGAGAAATAAAAATATCTGCAACAACATGACGATAGATTCATGTAAAAACCGAATGAGGAAACAAAGCTGAGAGTTACTGTCATGTATTACTGTTTAGTTTACACTCTATCCTTGTGATCACTGCATTAGTTCTATGACTCTGTGAGGCTCCATTGACTCTCTGCAGTTTGAATTTCTCACCTCGAGCTCTTCTTCAGATGAGATTTCAATGGCGCCGTCCTTTAGATCAGCAAACTCCCTGGAGTCGCCTTCAGTCTGGTCTGCTGTGAGAAAACAGTCAGTCAGTCGCTGTTTGTTTGTCTGTCGGAGGATGTTTTTAAATTAAATCAACTTCTACGTCCCATTTAAACGCCACATTCACTCAGATTAAGACCCAACAGGTGCTCAGACGAGTGTAAATCGGTCCCATTTGACACCAGGATCATCTTCTAGACATAATTCCTTCAGACTGGTCTGGACCTGGTGTCCCTGTTACAGGCTTTCATGGTGGTTTAGATCTGATGCATCGACCTGTTATTTTGTTCTTACTACTGCTGGCTGCGACTCTCTGACGTCTGCTGACCGGTTCCTGACCTGACGGCGGAGCGAGTCTCCACAGATGCTCGTCAATCCTCTTCTTCAGCTTCGTCTTCTTCTTCTCCAGCACCGTCTCGATTGAATGCAGCTCTTGAATTAACTCCACCGCCTGTAAACAAACTGTCCTGTTAGTCTCCGGACCAACAAACAAACAAACAAACAAACAAACAAACAGACAGACGGTGTGTCGGCTGGCTTCTGACCGTGTTCAGGGTGATGAGCTTAGACGTCTTCGAGTCGGTGAGGCCGATCTGCTCCCTCAGACCGTCGAACAGCTGCCGCAGCTCCCCCCGACGCCTCTTCTCCTGATGTTTGCGTATGATACGCTGCACAAACAAACAAACAAACAAACAAACAAATGTCAGCAGCTTCACTCTGCAGGGACTCAAACAGGTTTCAGAACTGCTGGAAGACCCGACTCCATCCTGAAACAGGAGGATGCTGATCCAGACGTTCTGGCTGATTTCTGTTCATCTTGTTGGTTTTCAGACCGAGCACATTTTTTAATTTCACCCTCATAAAGAAAACCTTATCAGTGAAGCCATTTTAAGGGTTCAGTACCTCCAGAAATAAACAGACAGAATAGTTTCCAGCAGATCTAAATGACCGAATGGATCCAGCAGAGGACAAATGTTTAGTCATTGGCCTTTGAAATGGAAAAAATGTCGAATGTTAATTTTAAGTCCCGTTACACCCCTACTCAGGGTTTCCCCCAGTACTTTATAAGCCTGGTGGGCAGCCAGGCTTTCCTTGCCCCCCCGCCAGGCTAAGCGTCACTTGTTTATTTATATTAAATAGGTTTCTTTATGCACCAAAACAGTGATACCAAAGACGGTACACAGAGCTTTTAACCGAATCTCGTGATACGTTTTAAAGCGTAATGGCGACATTTTATGGTCGATACGTGAACTTTTTCTGAAGTTGGAGGAGAACTGGAGGAGACGATGAGCCGCTCGTTCACCTCCAGGCCAAGGGGAGTTCATCCCCGGTGAGCCGACCGAGCCGCGGCTCCATGATGAGGCAGAGCCAGTGGAGTTAGCACGGATGTTAGCACGGATGTTAGCACGTCGTCAGAGCAGCCTTCTGCGAGCCGCGATGGTAAACATGGAACTAGTGGATTTAATCCAAAATGGTTAGCTGACCCTAAATTTAGCGGATGGCTCTACCAGACCCAGTATGGTAAACCCAGATGGATTGATGCACTGATCCAACCTGAACCATGAGCAGCAATAAGTAGTAGAGGTCACACAGCACAGCAGACCTGTTCAGCCTCTGAGTTCCCTGGTTTTACCCCTTGGCCATGTTTGAACTTTTTTATTTATGTTAATTTATTTTACTTTTAAATGTGACCAGCAACGGCTTGTTTTAAGATTCACTAGGATTTAACTTTAGTGAAAACAACTGATATTATTTATTTTAATTGTATTTTTTGTGTTTGTTAAACCTGTATTTCAAGATTGTGCCTTTTTAGTGAGACTCTACGTTTAAGTATTGTTAATAAATGGCTTATAACAAACATAATAGTCATAATTTCAAAATTCTTGTCAACTTTTAACTTTTTTTTAAAAACAAAAACATGGTGGGCTTCTCTACCACCGGGCTTAGCAAGTTTTCTGGGGGAAACCCTGCCTACTGTTTCTTTTTCATGTTTCATGTCATCCTGCACATCAACTGTCAGGCGTCTAACAAGTTTCAGGTAAAACTCAGGTGTTACCTGGTCGGTCTTCCTCGGCTGACTCTCATCTTCGCTGTCCGACTCTCTGCAGTCCGAAGAGTTGTCCGTGTCGCTGCTCGACGTCAGCTCCACCACGTCCACCTGCTCCGTCTCCGCGGCAACCAGCTCCGTCTCTTCGTCCACACAGACGATGTCCAGGTCCACCAGGTCACAGGCGAGCTCCGGCTCACGTGCTGTCGGGTCAGGGGCCGGGTTTGGTGGAGGTGTGACCTCTGACGCCACAGGTGGACGTGAAGATATGACCTCTGACTCCACAGGTGGAGGTGAAGCAGGTGTGACCTCTGTCGGAGGAGGCGGAGGGGGCGCTAGGGTCTTTGAGAAGGAGTTCTGAGGCAGGGCAGGTTTCGGTCGGACAATCACCAGTCCGGACCTGAGCGGCACCGGAGACATCGCCACCGTCTTCACCCCCAACTCCGCCCCCCGACCTGTGGAGGGTTTCAGGGAGATCAAGTTGACGGGAGCCGAGAGGGCGTTGGAGGGTTGAGGCTGGAGGAGCGTGAAGGCGCCTGGGGATGTGTCCACCTTGGAGGGCGGCTGGGAGGGTTTAGTGAGGATGACGATGGGATCCCTGCTGGAGGGGAGGATCTTAAAGGTGCAGGTTCCCTTCTGAGACAGGAAACCAGGTCCTTTGGGGAGGGGGGCGGCGAGGGGGTTCACGGAGAAGGAGGAGGAGAGGGAGGAAGAAGAGGAAGACGAAGAGGAGGTCACTGCGGACAAAGGTGGAGTTTGTTGGCTGGCTGTAGTTGGAGTCTGAGGAGACGCAAGAGGCAGGGCTGAGGAAGACGAAGGACCTGGGGGGAGTCAGAGAGGGGGAGGAGTCAGTTTCGGTCCAATGGGATAAATTAAAAGCAGAACCAGAGCTTTCACCAGCTAAAGTAACAGAAAACCTCCAAACCTCCCCAAAAACGTCCCGAAAAGCAGCCGATTAGCGATTTAGCGCTAGCGGCAGAGCTAGCGGCACCACAAGGTCCCTCCAAAGGGACAAATAAACCCCACGCTGGTGAAAAGTCCACTGTGAAATAGTGAACAATGTGAGCCAAGCAACGTTTGGACCCCACAGTGGGTCTTCATCAGGCCACGGCACACAGCAAGGTCTGCTAACAGTGAGCTAACACTGGAGCTTTAGATACCAGATCCTTCCTCATCACAAGTCAGACGGGTCACGGAGCCAAAACCAACAGGAAGTAGAGAAATAAGTTTTCCACGGGTGTATTTTAATTTTAATTTCCATTTACAAACACATGTAATTAAATCGGATAATGGATAATGAATTAGGGCCCGTTTTCTGTTTTTCATTTTGTATTATCACTGAAAAAAAAAGGAAACGGTTTATTTTTCGTTTTTATTTTGAAATCTCAAAATAGGAAAACGAATGCCCGCGACGTACACGGATAAAGAAGATCACAGATTTATTTCTCTTCTCTGCTGTGAAGCTTCTATTTTCTGTATTCATGTTAATGCTGGTGTTCCACAGGGCTCCGTCCTAGAGCCTCTGGTTTTACTACTGACTACATGCTGCCACTTGGTGTCATTAATTAAGGCAAAATAAGCCTCATACGTTGTTGAATTCCAACAACAAGACAACATGGAAGCAGCTGGTAACTTTGCGCGTATAGTGACAACACCTATGAACACCTGTTTTTGTCTCCTACCGATGGAGTCAACATTTAGTCTTAATAGCAAACAACTGGAACCTTGTCTTGCCATGCTAGCTACGTATCAAATCCTACTGATGTTAGAGCCTCTTAAGTTGGTTAAATGTCGACCGAAGACGGTATTTTCATTAGGAAATATGGATCCATCCATGTATATGTACACTTAAAGGAACTTTCAGGGGACACAATAGCACTCTTGTTTGAAAATCTTCTATTTTTTCTGATTTAAATGGCCGATAATCAAAAACGTGTCCTCTGCTGGATCCGTTTAATCATTCTCATCTGCTGGAAGCTATTCTGTCTGTGTCCTCTCCTGATTTCATGGCTGTATGATTTATATTTCTGAACTTATTGGACCCTTAAAGTGGCTTCCAAGGTAAAGTTGGTTTTTAAAGGTGAAAATACAAAAAATTCTGAAAACACAAAAATATTTCACAGAACTCAGTTTTAGGTCCCAAAAAACAAACAAGTCTAAACAGGTGTGCAGACGTACCTTTCTGATTGGCCGGGACTGGTTTAACCTTGTTGAGTGGAACCAGCTGGACCAGTTTGCCGTCCGGTCTGCGGTAATACTGGGCGCCCGACGCCGTCTGGACCGGCTGCAGAACCATCTTCTGTCCGGTGGGGGAGGTGGCGGCGATCTGGGGGGCCAGCGGACCCACTGGACTCGGGACATGAACCATCAGGAACTGAGGGGCTTTAGGAGGCGCTGGGCCGGGGGACGGCTTTACAGGAAGGACCACGGAGCTGCCGCGCTGAGAGGCTGAACACAAAAGAAACACGACTTATTTATAAAGTTATTTACAGAAAGATTATTTAGTTTATTAGTACATTAATTAATATAAACCTCATGTTTCTGAATGCTACTGTAGAATTTTTAATGCATTTATTTGTATAAATGTAGTTTATTTATACGTTTATTTATTTATTTATACGACGATGTAATATGCTCACCTGTGGAGGAAGTTGGGATGATGAGAGGCGTGACTGGAGGCTGCGACGTGGACGGTGTGGTGGAGGTGGAGGAGGCAGCAGAGGGAGCTGAGGAGGTGGAGCTGGAGGTCGGTGCTGAACTCTGAGGATGCTTACAGGAGGACAGAGACGGGGAAGGTTGCTGCTGCCTGCTGGACCCGACCCGACCCGTCAGGTAGGCGGCCAGGCGATTGGCCGGGTGCAGCGCCCCCATCTTCCCCAGCTGGATCTTCGCCAGAGGATAAAGCTTCCCGTTCACCTGAAGAAGAGCAGAGGTGGAGTTTAACAGGAAACATCTGAGTCTGGATCAGTGTTAGAAGATATGAAAGGAAATGAAGCAGCAGGATTTCTCTGCTTCACTCTCTGTCATCAGCAGTGCCTGAGTCTGACACTTCCAGCAAAAACTGAAAGCAGCTGAAGTGTCTGAATGAACAGTTTGTGTGAGTTTTGCAGGGGTTGGTTCAGTCGTCATGGAATCATTACTCATTATTTCAAGTAGGGATGCACGATAATATCGGCGTCTGATAATTATCGGTTAATTTTGGCAACTATGACGTCATTCCGATAAAAAAAAAATCAGCCGATAAAACGACCCGATAATAATAAAGACTTTGAATCTTGGTTTTTGCCGTTGGTCTGTGTGTTGTGGTTTGTCCTCATGCCTGGCTCCTCAACCCCTCCCCTCCCCGACGGTACTGTCGCACGTGTGTGATGTCATCAGACTGTGCAGGCAGAGAAAAAGAAGCAGCATGGCGCTGACCAGTTTAGACTTTCTTTACTGTAACAGAAGAAGTCGTTTCACTAGGACTGGTCCCGAATATTGGAATATCCGAATATTTATTCGTTGTGGTGGTATTGGGATAATAACTTTTTGCTACTCAAAAAGTCGTGCGCGCCGCCAAACGCCACGGAGCGTTGCCGAGGCTGTAGTACGCCGCTGATGCTCTAGAACGCTGCGGTGGTTGTAGTAGCAGACTTGCCAACTCCTGTGTTATGCTCCGGTTCGTCGCCGGGCGCGGTGGAGCGTCGCCAAGGTTCTATTACTCTGCTGATGCTCTAGAACACCGCGGTGGTTGCAGTAGGGGACCTGCTAACTCCGGTGCCACGCTCTGTTGCGCATTGCGGTTGACATTATCGGTTATCGGCTGCAAGAAGTATAAAATTATTGGTAATCGGAATTGGTTGAAATTGGCATTATCGTGCATCCCTAATTTCAAAGTAACTGAGAAAAACTCCAGCAGCTGAATCTAAATAGTGAAGCCATCATGAATCTTTAGAAAACCAGCCGTCACACCTGTATGTGCTGTTCTTACCTGGATCGGGAGGTCGGTTCCTCCCGGCTGCTTCTTATTGGCTGTGAGGAAGCCGGCGGGGGAGATTCCTGTCAGGAAAGGCAGAGCCATGCCCGCCGACATCCTCGTCTTCCTCTTTAAACTCTTCTTCACTCTGCCCTTCTTCTCCTTATCAGTCACCTGCTGGTCAGTGTTCACCTCCTCGTCAATGTCGCCTTCCTCCACCTCCCGCTGCCAGTCCTCCAGAGACTCCGCCTCCTCCATCACTTCCTGCTGCCAGTACTCCAGAGGCTCCACCTCCTTCGTGACTTCCTTCTGCCAGTTGTCAAGAAGCTCCGCCTCCCTGCTCACCTGTTTGTTCTGTGCTGCCTTCATCTTCCTCTGGCTTCTTGGACCAGCTGGTTTTCCTGGTGCTGCAGGTTCTGCTGGTCCTGCAGGTTTGACTGGTGCAGCTGGTTTTACAGGAGCAGCTGGTTTCACTGGTGCTGTTGATTTCTCCTGCGCTGGTTTGGCTCTGGAGATCCGGACCTTGTACTGGACGCAGCGGTCGGCCTCCTCACCCTCTACGGTCTGACTGATGGGGCTGATGAGGTACTTTCGGATCCTGAACGGTCGGTCCAGCCGGTCCTGAGCCATCGCCTCGCACAGCTTCTTCAGCACACGACTCTGATCGGCGCTGCTTTCCCATTTACAGTCGGCCACGATGAACAGACGCTTCGATGGCTTCGAGGTCGGAGCCGCTTGAGGGCTCTGAGGCTCTTCAGGAGGCGTCTGGACGGCTTCACCTGAAAAAGAGACACTTTCCTCAGCACCAAGACCAGAAGGAGGACACTCTGACGGAGGAGGAGCCGGACATGAACCCACCTGGAGGAGGCCACGAGGTTCTGGTCTTGGTCTCCTTCAGGGTCAGGTTTCTCTGTTTCAGGGACGTCAGCCGAGCAGGTTTACAGTTCACATCTTTGGACGCCTCCTAGTGGACAAACATGAGACTTTTGGTTAACTGAGGCGTTCCACAGGGACCAGGACTAGAACAGACTCAGATCTCAGTCCGTGCAGGTCTGTGCCTATAAAATAATCAAGGTGACTTTGAATTCTGTTGTCCTTAAACCCCTTTATTGGAAAACAGATCTTGTCCAAGTCTTAGTTCTCTATCATGATGCTGCCACCACCGTGCTTCACGTCATGATGCTACCACCACCATGCTCCACCTCATGATGCTGCCACCACCATGCTTCACGTCATGATGCTACCACCACCGTGCTTCACACCATGATGCTGCCACCACCGTGCTTCACATCATGATGCTGCCACCACCGTGCTTCACGTCATGATGCTGCCACCACCATGCTTCACGTCATGATGCTGCCACCACCATGTTTCACGTCATGATGATACCACCACCATGCTTCACGTCATGATGCTGCCACCACCGTGTTTCACATCATGATGCTGCCACCACCATGCTTCACGTCATGATGCTACCACCACCATGCTCCACCTCATGATGCTGCCACCACCATGCTTCACGTCATGATGCTACCACCACCGTGCTTCACACCATGATGCTGCCACCACCGTGCTTCACACCATGATGCTGCCACCACCATGCTTCACGTCATGATGCTGCCACCACCATGCTCCACCTCATGATGCTGCCACCACCATGCTTCACGTCATGATGCTACCACCACCGTGCTTCACACCATGATGCTGCCACCACCATGCTTCACCTCATGATGCTGCCACCACCATGCTTCACATCATGGTGATGCCACCACCATGCTTCACATCATGATGCTGCCACTACCATGCTTCACACCATGATGCTGCCACCTCCATGCTTCACATCAACATAACACCTGTTCTTGGTGAATTTACTTTTTGCAGAACTTCCCATTAACACTAACGCCTCTTTGTGTTTGACACATTCAGACAGAACCAATCGAGCTCGTCTGTATCAGTCTTTTCAGCTTTAAGCGCCTCCCACCTTCTGTTTGTGACTCTTTCCTCTGTAGACTCGGACTCGGGCGCAGCTGCTTCGATTCTCTCTGGCCTCCTGAAAACACCAGAATCAACACTTCAGCTGTTTTTTACACAGAGCAGCCGTTAAACGTCCTGCTATCTGTACTTACCGGAGTCCTTACGGTGGAGCTGGACTGAGGGGCGGCTTTAGGGACGTAGACCGGCTCTGGATCTGTGTCTTCACGGTCCTTCCTCCACAGAGTCTGGACTCGCTGGGCAGGCTGGGAAACGCTGTCCGCCTCCTTCAGGACTACATGTTCAACACAAGGAAACATTTTTTAAATATTTTTTTAGACATTAAACTTATAATTTTCAGATATTTTACTGATATTTTTCTGACATATAATCAAGTTTTTAAAAACAGATATTTTAATAATATTTTTTGTGATTTTATTGATATTTTTCAGATGTTTATTTGGTATTTTTTAGGCATTTATCTGACATTTCAATTATATTTTTCAGGCACTTCACTGATATTTTACTGACACTTTATTTATATTTTTTAGACATTATTACAATATCATATTAATAACATTTTTGGGGATATTTTATTGACATTTTTCAGGCATTTTATTGATATTTTATTGATATTTTTTAGACATTCCATAAATGCTTTTCAGAAAATGTTCTCAGATTTTTTATTGATTTTTTTCAGATTTATTATTACTTACTAGACATTTTATTATTTTCCCAATACTCTATTTATATTTTCTGATATTCTATTATTATTCATCTTTTTTATTTTTAATTTATGAATTTTTCAGACATCTCAAAACTATTTTCCATCTTTTTTGGTATTTTGTGGTAATTTTATGACTAATTTTCTACATTAATGCTGGTTTGTTTAGTCTGTCTCTGAAACAACAGCTGGTCTCAGATCAGATCTACAATTATTGATGACTGACGAAGCTCTCAGACTCACTGTAGGCCATCTTCATCCTCCTCCTCTTCCTCTTCTTGTTGTTGTTGAGCTGGTGGGACGGGGGGCTGCAGTCGGACCCGTCCAGGTTCTTGAGGAGGACGACTTTCTGCTTGAGGCAGCTGCAGCCGAACATGCAGGAGAGGCGGCCGCAGTGGCTGATCCTGGAGCAGTGGGACAAACTGGAGCAGATGCAGCCGAGCCGGCAGAACTCGTTCAGGCAGGGAGGGGGCGCTCTGGTCCGGAGCAGCTCGATGGGGGCGGTCGGGTTCTCGCTCACGAAACCCTGACGAGGGACAAGAGAAGAACATCAGTCGTCACATCCGGCGACTCTGCTGCAGATTAACTCACTTTAAGACTTCTTAAAGATGTCCGAAAAAACATGTAAACAAAGATGGAGACACCTGTAACCATGGCAACCGTTAGCTGAAGTCTCAAAACGCACCAAAAATGCAAAAATTAAGCATGTGGTGCAAACTGTACTGAAATAGTTGCAGTGCTGCTGTGAATTTAACCTCCCTGTCTGAAGGCTGATAGAAACACCTGCAGGCAAAACTCAGGGCTCAGAAAAACCCTTTCTACTCTACTATATTCATATTTTTGATGCACAGGACACAAAACGTCTATTAATAATGTTTTATAATAAGAAACTTGTATTCATTTTATTGATCAGAATTAGAACTTCCTTATTTTTCACTACTTTCTGACATTTTAGAGACCAAACATCCAATCAGGTCATCCACTGCAGTAGTTTTGTGTCAGTTCGTGGTGGTTTTGAGTCTCTTCGTAGTTCTTTTGTGTCTCTCTGTGATGGTTTTACGTCTCTTCATGGTTGTTTTGTCTCTTTGTGGTGGGTTTCTGTCTCTCTGCTGTGGCTGGTTGCAGTTTCTTTATTGTTAATATTGTCTGTTTTCGTTCCTCCTCTATGACGGTAAACAAATCTTTGGGTTGCGGGCAAAACGACACGTTTGTCATTTTAGGAACCAAATAATGAAAAGAGTTTCCAGAAGAGAATCCACAGAATATTCAACAAATGAAATCATTCGGCTCACCGTCAGCGTGAAGAGGGACGTCAGGGCGATGCTGGCCCTCTCCTCGGTGATGCCGGTTCTCGGTCGACCCTCCCACATCACGCCGTCCTCCAGGTCCTTCTGCCTCAGCAGGGACCGGGTCATCAGGGGCCGCCGGTCCTTCTTGCAGGGGTCCTTGGTCGGACTGAGCTCAGAGTCCGACTCCAGTGGAGCCAGATCCTCCGACAGGCCTGGTGGGGGGCCCGTGGACTTGTGTGGACTGAGGGTCTGAGAGGAGGCTTTCGGTTTGAGTTTCCTCCTCTTCTTCAGGGTCGGTTCGAGGGTGCTGCCCGATAGGGGGGCGGTGCGGATCAGTGAGTACTCAGCTGAAGCAGGTTCAGAACCCAGAGCAGCTGCAAGTTCTGCTCTGGGTTTGTTTGGTTTCGGACCTCTCTGCTTCCTCTCCAGCCTCCTGCCAGCCTTGGCCTCGGTGAGTCGGGGTCTCTTTGAGGGGGGGATGAACCCGGATATGAGGTCTGAGGCGGGGGAGCCGGTGCTCTGCTTCTTCAGGATGTGGTCCAGAGTCCGGACGTAGCTGGTGCTCTTGGTGGGCAGCTCGTAGACCAGCGGCTCCACCGGCGGCTGGGAGAAGCTGGCGGCTCGTTCATCGATCAGCTTCCCTTCGTTCTCCAGATACTCGTCCAGCATGTCGCTGCAGAAAGCCGACAGGTTCTTCTTCTGCGGCTCCGAACTGGGACCAGCTGCAGGACACAAGACAGACCAGTTAACCCTCTGAACCTCAAAACCCACTGGCGAGTTAAAAAAGCAAGATGTCTTTACAAATAATCTTCAAAATCAAACAATTAACCAGCCAGAAACAACAAAAAACAAAAAAAGTTATTAGATTTTCATTACGCCCCAAGTACAGGGATCCCTGGTCTATGGTGAGGGTTAGGTTCCAGAACCGACCTACGAATCCACCAAGTAGTGACCTTATATTTATTTTATGATTTATATATGTATTAAGGCTTTATAAACCCTCCCCAGACTCTTATAAACCCTTCCTCTGCTCTTAAACCTTCCATCTAGAGGAGCTTCTGTCCGATAATGGAACTAGCGACGCAGCGATCCACTTGGTAAAAACTTATTTTAAACCCACCAACACCGAGGACGTCCGGCTGCCTACCTACCTGGAAACTGATGATGGTGTTACGGTAATCCTACAGACTGTCACCGGTTCTCTGACGGTCGTTTCCAGTAAACTCTCACCGTGTGGGACCAAAGGTTCTGGCTGGCTTCCATCACCGCCCATCAATCAGAGACCGACCAGCTCAAGAGGAAGTAGCTGAGTTTTCTGGGTCGACTCATCTGCTGGACGCTACGGATTTATATACAATTTAAAAATCCAAGATACAGTGAGACCGCAATATGGCGACGGACGACTGTATCATACAATTACCTTTAAGTCTACACTATTAAGGCTCCGTCCACAAGAAGCAAAACGCTTATAGCTTCAAAAACGTTCTCCATAAAGACGGAGCTGCTCCAGTAAATGTGTCCGTCCCAAATGAATCCACTTGATACGCCTGAAAACGATGTAAAACACATGCCAGGCCTGTTGGTGGCGCTATGACGCCTTAGCAGAGACAAGCGGAAACTGGCGGCGGGACTTTCGGCATGAAGAAATCTGTATAGGATGTAAACATAGAACATGGACGAGCTGGTAGGACTCTAGTCTGGACGGACGATGAGGTGGAACTATCAGCAGGACATACGCAGCTCTATACGGAGACATTGTTGTCGTAGTTTATGAGTTTGGAGCATCTATGGAGAGGTGGAGCTATGAGGCAAGGACAGGGCGTAACAACGGTGACACGTAAACGGCGTTTTCAGATCTTTGCACTCTGGGACCTAGGTTCAGAAAGGATCGATTTCAGACCCCAAAACGCCGCTTGGTGTGGACGATACACGGGTTGATGGACTGTTGTTGGGTTTAGATCTGGACTCGTCTTCATGTGGACGGGACCTTAATCTAAACTACTTTATTCTACGTTTCATGAGCTCCTCTGCAAAACTGAGAACCTCTTGACACCATATTTCCTAATTTTAACTTTTTCATCTCGTTTTTGCAACCCTTTATATTTTTTCCATCATTCTGAGGCCAAGACAAACTTTTATAGTATAATTTTGACTTTTTATTTAATAATTTTACCATCTTCTTGTATTTTGAGCCTTTATTTCCGTGACTCTGCCCTGCGCCGTCTCATTTTAAAATTCTCCAGAAGGGAAACATTCAGAGGGTTTTCAGGCTGAACTGCAGGCAGTGTTTCCACAGAGAGACCGAGAGGAAAATCAAACCTACTGGGTCAATAAAATAAAAGCAGCACGGCTCAGAAACAATACAAATGTCAACAGGTAAACATCTTTAGTACGTGGAGCTGCCATTTCTTAGACAGTCAGTGAATGTTGGACACTCTGTTTTTATGAGAGCTTAGCTGTGAGAAGAGACATAAAACTACCTTCAGGTCTGGAGGATGCCGGGGTGGACGGAGCCTCTGACGGACTGAATTTCTCCCTCCAGCCTTTAATCTGAGTCACGTCTGTAGTTTTTCCTGTTCTGGACACAAACGCAGCTGAAACACCTGGAAGTGAGAGAGAACAGAGCTGAGGTGATGCTACGTGTTCTTCAAACCACTGTCAGGATCCATGCTTCTAACCGTCAACCTGGACCTGGTCTGACAGGAGTCGGAGGTTAAAACTCTAAATGCTACTGAAGTGCACACATGGACATTTATTTAAAAATAAATAAATTCGGCTTTATTTTCCTGCTCATTAATTCCTTGAACCTGCTCCTCAGACGTTACTCACCTTGACTGGACTGCAGCTCCTGGGTCAGCGGCTCCAGACTGACTCCTGGAGGAGGGATGGGCAGACGGACTCCCAGGTACTGCAGGTCGATGGCCAGAGTCGGGTCCAGCAGCGTCATCTTCAGACCGACTGGGTTCATCGACAACAACCAACACAAGCGGGGAGAGTTGGAGAGTTAGCTCAGGCTGAACTTCTACAGTCCTGTAAGCTTCCAGCGGGCGGTACGTACCTTCCTGCAGCACGGGGTGGATCACCTGCCTGTGCTTCATCAGCTTCAGGTCATTCAGCAGGTTTTTCTGGAAGGCATCGATGGCCTCCTCCAGACTCTCTGAGGGTTTAAACATCAGAGCTGAACTCATAGTTTGGCCAATAAAACATTAAAAACTCATAACGTCTGAAAGGATAAACAGACGTCAGCACACTCAAAGCCTGAACGACGGTTAACTTCTAATCTGACTGTTCATTGAATCGATGGGAGCCTTGTGGCTTTACTAACACGTAGTAACGTCATTACCTCTCTCAGGTGCGTCAGCTGCTTGTTGACCTTCAGGTGCCGTCTGAGACCCTTCAGAGGAATCCACGACATGGAGTTTGAGGGCCTCCTGAAACACGAGTTTTATCCTCTGTGTCAGATACAGTATCAGATAGAGTCATACCTGTAGGTGCTGCTGAGGATCCAACACCTGTGCAGTGACCTGTGGACTACATGTACAAACCAGACCCTCAGTGTGAATCTAATTTACCACCAGGTCTGTCTGCTGCTACACTCTGCCTCCTGTATGATTGCAGCTAATTCAATCTGCTCTCTGTGTTTGTAAAGGGATGTTACACCTCAGTAAATCTGAAGTTTAACCTTTAGCTTGAAGCAACATGCAGTCTTACACTGCAGGAACTCAAGGCAGCCAAGAGGTGGCGTTTACAGGGATGTTATTGGACCTAATTGGACCTTTCAGCCTTTCTACTTCAACTACAGTGTAGGACCCAACAGCTTCGACAGCGACAGTAATTTAGACCAGTGGTTCTTAACTGGTCCAGCTTCAGGACCCATCATATCTCCATTAATAACAGTCGCGACCCAAATTGTTGAAGTTTGCTGTTCCTGTTAACAAATTAAGGTTTATTTGGGTGGAGTCTCAACGCATTTTTGATACAACTTAGGAAAATTTTGGCTTATTTTTTGCTCATTTTGGTATATTTGGACGCTTTTGCCAAGTTTTTGGGCATATTTTGGCCCATTTTGACAGATTCTGAGCAGATTTTGGTTCATTTTTGGGACGTTTTAGCATAAATTTCTCCAATAAGCTGACAGAACAAAATCTAGAGGTTAATATTGGGCAACTACTGGTGTCACCACCACTAAATATCCTGCCATTGAAAGCAAACTGTGTCATAAGAAACACGTCCTTCAAAATAAAAGACTTTATACCACTACTTTTTATGGCGGGCATGCTTCTGTGACCCTCTAAAAATGGCTTCGCGACCCACCAGTTGAGAACCACTGATTCAGAGGACGATAAGTTAGTAGTTACTGGACGCAACTCCAGGTCTAAGAAGAAAACAGACCAACAAAGGTTTGTTCTGTTAGAATATACGACCAGCGCTACGCTGTTCACGGTGATGTTAGAGTGGAGAAGACTGCTGTTAGACAAGGAGGGCAAAAACAAACGGTGCTCTCCTCTTCTACCCCAGAGAAAACGTTCTACAGGGGCAGTTCCTACAGTCAGAACCTCACAAGGCTTAGCGGTTGTCCTAAAACAACCGGCAAGTTCCTGCACTGGAGAGTCGTTCATTGTAAGACAGATGACCTGCAAGTTTCAGCCACTTCCCATCTCAAGAACATCGTCCAGGGAACAGGAACCTTGTGAGGAGCTCAGTTCTTCTAGCAGCACTGGAGGAACCAAACCCTGTTCAGAGGGAGTCACACCTCTAAAGGTTCAGGGCAGAGCTTCCAGCGCTGAACTTCTCCGACTGTTTCAGCAGTGTTTTCTTACGGGTTGCGGTGCTCGTAGTTTGTAGGAACAACAGGCAACTTTCCACCGCAGGAACTCGAGGCAGACATTAGGTGGTGTTTACGGAGAAGGTCCACTAACTGGTCATTTCAGCCTTTCTATTTCTATTGCACGATCCAACGGCTTTGACTGCGACATCAACCCTGAGCGAAAAATAGTAGTTACTGGACTCCAGTTCGATGTAGGAGACAGAACAATGGAGGTATGTTCGCCTATATGGTGAATTTAAGTTGTAATGTTAGGGAGAAGATGATTGTTGTCCTCTCTGAGTTTAACCAAACAGCAATGAAACCCATAAAGCAAATTGTTAGTCAGGACTTTTTTCTCCCCTGAGCCTTAAAGAGTTTCTACAGGGACGGTTCTTGCGGTCGGACCATGCAAAAAGGTTCCGGTTCAGGCTCCTGCAGGGGAAACAGATGGATAATCTCACATGCAGCAAGAGATTTTACCACTGCTGGATGGAATCTGAGGGTTTGTTGAGGGAATCTCAGTGGCCTGATCTTCCCAGTTTAAAGCACCTTCTGACACAGATATGGGGGGTCGTATGCGGGGAGTGATATCAACAAACTTTATTTAAAAACACAGAAAACACTGCATATGAATCCCTGCAGAGTAAGCTTTGTTTTACCTTAGATGTGAATGAGATAAACAGCTGCTCCTCCACCTCCTCCAGGTTAGGACGCATACTCCTGTAGGCGGTGTCGTCAGTCTTCTGGTTCAGACTGGCCTTGGGCTGCTTTCGTCGCCGGGACTTCTTGCGCCTGCAGGGTTTGTTGACCGGCTGGACTGGCTGCACCTGCTGAGAAGGCTCCTGTGCTTCTACTGCAGGTGGAGGCGGGCAGGGAACAGCCACCGCCTCCGTATTTGAAAACTCCACCCCCATCCCGAGGTCATCATCGGTGGAGAAGAAGTGAACAAGGTCAGCGATTGACGGCGTGGGGGACAGCACCTCTCCGTCTAATGAAGAGAAGGTCGGAGACAATGGCAACTGGAGGGCAAGGGGGGACAGCTCTGCAGGAAAAGGCAGCGACTGTTCGCTCTCCTGAAATGACGGAGGGGGATCGGGTGGAGGCGTGGATGTGCTGAGAGTCTGTGGTTCAGGATGCGAAGGAGTCTCTGAAGGCAACAAAGGTGCTGTAACGTGATCTAAAGGAAGAGTCTCCGATGTGGGCTGAAATGTTGTGAAAGGAGTGTCTAAATACGGTTCAGGCAGAGGTAACACTGTATGCCATTTAAACACAGACGAGTCTTTGCTTGGCGGTGAGTCTTCAGGAGGATCTGCTGCACAAGCTGCTTCAGAAGATGTTGCATTGAGTTCCAAAGCTATGGAGGCCGGCAGGGGAGGTAAAGGTTCTGGAGAACTCGTAGGAGACAAAGGCTCAAAGCCAAAAGACGAACACTCTGGGTCAGGAAGGAAAGACTCTGACTTCGAGGTGGGAGAGTCTGAAGGTAGTGTTGAGGACTCAGGTGGTGTTTGTGGTGAGTGTGAGACAGGTAACACTGTGTCCAGTGGCGGGGACAAAGTGGGAGACGCAGATGAGGTAGCAAGTGTTGAGGAGAGGGTGGATGCAGATTCCCCGAGGGAAGGAAACGGCTGCTCTGAGCTGGGTAACACTGTATGATCAGGGACTAACAGCTCTAGTCCTGGACTTTCAGAAAAGGGGGCTGATTGATTATCAGTTCTTGGTCCCACTGGACCTGAAGCAGCAGCAGCATCTGGACACGACAGACTAGAAGGCTGATAAACATTCAGAACCCCTTTACTTGGAGGAAGATCTGCACTGGAGGCCTGGACACTGGGTTTAGTGACAACGCCGCTGAGATCCTTCAAGGGATCGACTGCGTTTGCGGTGGGTTTATTAGACAGATGTGAAGACTCTGCAGCAGAAGTCAGTGATTCAGACGACGGTTCAGAGGGAGGCGCTGGGGGAGGAGAGTCCGGCTTACTCTTAGTCTTTTTAGATTTTGTTGAATGCTGCTTCAAAAACAGCGCAAGTGCTGGCAGAGGCAGCCGAGCCGGTCGTTTGTCCGGCTTTGCAGTCTGCTCTGATGGAGCGTCTGGAACACGTTGGTGGTCTTTGGAGGACCCTGCTGAGGCAGCAGCAACAGAACAGGCTGTCCAGACATTGTCCTTACCCCTCCCCGAATTCAAATGCTGTCTCTCCTCCTTAACATTCCTCTTTCTTCCAACTGTTTCGCTTTTCCCTGTGGGTTCTTTGACTGAATTATCAGCCCTTTGAAGAACCTCCTGTCCTTTGCCTTTCAGGGTAGTGGGCTTAGTGTCGGTTCGCTCTACTTTAAGAGAGCTGCTGTGATTGATGCCCATCTGCTCCAGGTTGCACCTCTGCAGTGAAACATGCGCCTCACGAATCAGTTCAGAAATTAACTTCTGAGCTGGACGCGATCCACCGCTGCTGGGGGAAACCAAACAACAGAACACAACATTAGAGGCACGAGTGTCGCTGATCCGTCAGTTACATACTGCTGAACCAAACTGTGACACACTGACTGCAACTCAACTCCAGAAAATGTTAACTTTATACCCACAGCAACCAATCACAACAAAGTAGGGATGCAAATTTAACAGTTTTCAATCATCAATTGTTCAAAAGTGCAGCATTCGGATGAAGAAACGCTGTCCCTGTCAACAATGTGAGCTCTGGTCGAAGGCTATGAACCACCACAGAAGTATCTATCATGGTGGCCCCTGACTAGCTAAACCCCCCAGTGTTCTCTGCCTGCCAACACAGAACTGACAGTAGGGGGAGTGACCACGTTTATCCAGCGTTTCACAACAGCCATTTGTAAAAACCTGCAATGGCAAACAAGTTTGTTTAGTTTTTGATCCGTCAGTCTCGAACACAGCTAAGTCTTGACTACACTCCCTTAAGGATGGGCACACAGATACCGGCAGACATCCATACTTGATGCTCTACACTACTTCGTGGTCTACTTAGAGGATTCTGTTCCAAACATGTGCAGTAGGTCACATCTATCTACGTATTCCATACATGCATTTTACAGTCGAGCATGTTCACTCCTGCATGAGGACATGTGCCGAGGTATCTTCATGAACTCATCTGGACTTAATAAGGTGGCAACATTTACATCATACAAACCCTTGTGTACACGGAAAGTATAACACAGACCAGACTGTACTGGTTTTCCATTGTCTCACATAAACTGACATATTAAAACAAACCTTCCCAAGACTTTATCAGAAACACAACAAACGGTAGAAGGAACCTTTTATTTCCTTGTAGGTTCCCAGATGTTCACTCCTAGAACTGAACATTCTGTAGGCTTCTGGTGGAAATTGGGCTTTGAGTGTTTTATCCAGTTCACACATGCAGCCTTTAAGAGAGTTGAGAGTTGTATTTTACTAGAACATAAGCCCAGTCTGCTCTGACTGGTCTGACTGGGCAGAAGATCTGCAGAAGCAGCTCTAAAGAGGACATAATGTCAGACTACTAGGCAGCTCATTCTTGTATGTGTCTTCTAAATATGCTGGTGGACATTCATCAGAAGGTTGGTCTTTGTTCTTGAGCAACTTTTCAACTACAGGAACTTTCACCAGCGACTAAGTTTTGGATCTGTGGTTCCACCAGGAGCCAGATTCTGAGTAAAGGCTGAGAAATATCAAACTCTCTGAAGGTGCATGAACGTTCAGGGCAGGGCTTGTACCTCTGATTAGGCAGCTTTTCAATGCAAGAACTCAGTGCAGGCGTAAGGTGGTGTTTACAGGGACAGCACCCTAACTGGTCCTTTCACCCACCACCTTCGCCCGTGACACTGAGTGCACCAAAGCAGCGACAAATAGCCAATACTCGATTTATCAGTCACAAAGTGAAACACAATGACTGAAAAAGACAATGCACCCATTCACCGCCCCAAAGCAGCCAGTCAAGGAGAAATTTTGCACTTATGTGGAACAATAATGTCATAGAACAGCTCAGGAATGAGGCTGATCTCTGGCAGGATTCAGACAGTGGTGGAAACACAGATACCAAACTGAGGGACGCTTTAGTTCCTTACAGTGTCCCAACATTCGTCCCTGGAGCTGAACATGTTGTAAACTTTCTGGAAACGTGGCTTTGTGCTCTTTATCAAACTCAACATTCAGTACAAACTGAAGACATCTATCTCACTGTAAAGTGGACTTCTTACCACGAGCTCTCCCCTGAGGCTTTGGCAGCTGGCGGATCTTTGTTTGTAGTGGAGTTTTTCTGAACATCTGAAGGTTTTGAGTCTGCTGTATTAGAGCTTCTGGGTTTGTGGTTTGCCAGCAACGACTTCAAGCTCTTCTTCACAGGATGCTGTTCAGTGGCTGGAGTGCCTCCATCTTTTTGCAGCTCTTTGCCAGAGTTCGCTTTCAGCTTCAGGCTCCGTGAACTGCATCCGTCCTCCTTCAGGCCTTTAGCAAACGGGTTGTAGTCGACTTTGAGCTGAGTGAAGCGAGTGTTCTGGTAGGCGGTGACTGCCATGAACTCAGTCTGGGAGAAAGTAAAGGTTAGGACACCAGGACCGTTCAGTTTGATGTCTTTAGCAGCTCTGTCCGTCGGCACCACGTGCAGCCGCGGTAAGTAGCGGTGCATCGGATGCAGGATAGTGTTCCCCTCCTGGTCCAAGTTATTGTTGGTGAGCTTCAGTCTGTAAAAAGACACGGGACTCTGCATCCAGTGTTGACCCGTCGCCGGGGACTCTGGATGAGCAAACGGTGGGCTCTTTATAGGACTCTCTGCTTTTCCAGCAACCAGCCAGCTGTTACTTGTCCACTTGTAGCAGCTGTTGTCTAATGGCTGGATGTCCATTATCAGAGTGTACTTTTTACTCGGCTGCAGCCCGGATATACGAAAGCGGCAGTAGGGAAACATCCTGCTGCCTTGTTTAGTCAGAATCATCTCTGTCCTGCATCTGTAGAACTCGTTCCACATGCTGTTGTTGTCCAGCGTCACTCGGACGCCTCTACGGATGCTGTCAGGCGACAGGTTGTCTGACTGAGGAGGCTTCAGCCCGCCACTCCTCCTGACAGCCTCCCTGGACGGCGACATGCTGCGTTTACCCCTGAAATCTTTCTCCTCACTGGTCACGTGGCTGTTTTGATCCACTCTGCCTTCGCTCGCCCTCCCTGGTCTTGGAGCGGCAGAGCGTGTAGGTGGACGTTCGCCTCCAGGTGCCACTGCAGGCTTGGATACCCCTTCCCGACGGACCACCATGCCTTTGTGCTGCTTCTTAGGAGCCATGAACAGGTTCCTGGAGGACACTGCTGTTTATACATCTGTTCAAGACAGCATCCTGAAAAACAAGAACATCAAGTGTCACTAACTGCTGCTAGCTGCTCGTCCTGTCCAGACAGATTCTGTTGGTGTCATGCTGCATGTAGTAAATCTGCATTTAATGGTTTCTGTCAGTGTTGTCCAACACAGGAAGCTCCAGATAACAGAGCCATTCTACAGAGCTGAGGAGTGTGAGGAGCCGTTTTGTTCCTAAAAACAACCATGACATCTTTCCACCATGGGAACTTGGTACAAGGTGTCTTGTACCTTTACTACAACAGCCCCCTGATCGGCCCTCTTAGCCTTTCTGCTTCCATTACAGCGAAGGATTCAACAGCATTGATCGCGACCCTGACTTAGAATGCGCCTAAACTAGGGACGCAAATTTTAAACCATCTTCTTAGCTGATAGTCGGCAAGATTACTAATTAACAATTGGTCAGAAGTCTTTGTCGTGGTGTCTGTTGCTAGCTAAACCCTAACAATCCACTTTCCTTGCCAAAAGAACTGCCTGTATTCTAAGTAAGTGCCAGGACATCAAAATGACACAACAATGTCGCTAGCTGTCCTCTTAGAGTTTGGCCAAGCAGCTGAACTCCAGATTTTATTAGGGCGGCTCAGTAGTACTATCATGGAGGTTTTTAAAGAGGTTCTACAAGGACGCTTCCTGAGGTTGGAACATAAACAAGGCCACCATAATCAGTCCCTCCAGGAATTTGCGATGTTGTGATCACAAAATTTAACGCAAATTCAACCAATCTCCATGAATTCTGCGCGACCTTGCGGTTTCGTCCAATCACTGCCACTTTTCTGCAATTTTGTCCCGCCTCCCGTGAGTTCCACCAATCACAGCAGTCCTCAGTAATGCACGTACGTCACCGAATCCACTTCCTTGTTTATGGTTTGAAGATACAGATACGTATGCAACAAAAACTACTGCAGAACAATCCCCTGATGTTCTTCACCAAAGCAGAGCTAAACTGTTTTCACCCCGTGGAATATTGAGGTGGAACACAAACCAAAACCATCCACTGACAAACACTTTTCTACCGTAAACATATCAGGAGAATGGGTGAAACCAGCGGACCACAGACCAGACAAACCACCGTGATGAAGCTGCTGCATCCAGATCTGTGGCAGCACTGAAACAATGAAGGTCAGTTAGATTCATTAACTGACGTGACGAGCTGTGAGCGTGTGTGTGTGAACACGCGTGTGTCAGGATGTGGAATTAACCTTTTAAACTTTTAAAATTTTTAATGAGTTATACAAAACAAAGAAAAAAATGCAACTTTCTAGCAATTTTTTACCGTCTCCTGCAATTTAATCGCAACAAATACGCTTAAAACATCACAATTTTTTCGAAAAGCTGCCGCAAATTCAGGGATTTTAGGAGAAACAATTTTGAAAAACACCCAAGAAATCCTGGAGGGACTGATTAATAAGACCAGTAGGTTCCTGCAGTGGAACAGGTTTGAGTCGTTTCAGTGGAGCAGCAAGTGAGCTCTTTTGTAACGTGGACCAACGTGAAACTCTCCGGTTGAATTATCATTTAAAATGTTTGACAGCAAGGTACCTGGTTTTATGACAGCAGGCTGAAGGACTGTGGGCGTCCAATATTTAGGGAGACCTTTATGCCTCCAAAGACATTCACTCACTGAGCTTAAAATGTCATCATGTAGGGGGTTAACGGTTAGCGAGCAGCTTAAATCAGTGTTTTAGTGTCAGCGTTCGGTTACAACCACAGCAGGTTTAAACTCCCACCTGTGGCTTTGTCTCCACAGGGGCAAAGGCTCATGGGTAATGTAGTATTCTTGCAGGTGATTCGGAGGTAGAAACGACACGAAGCGCAACAGCTGCAACTGGTCCGTTTGATTTAAATGGTGCGACTATAACCCTTCTGTGAAACAAACTGTAGGGTGTAATGGCCCGTAACTCTACCCGGCTTGTTCATAATGCAAACCACCAGAGCCAGTTTAGATTGTAGCAGCGTGGTTTCCTTGTTTTTGCAGCTCTACCAAGCCACGCAGACTCCAACAGCTTCTCTCTTTACAGCTCTTTAGTTTCAACACATCCACACTATGTCATTACTCTTCCAACATGTAACACTGTAGAAATAAACCGACCTGACCGACGTGGTTTTTATTATCGAGGAGATTTGTGGCTTCTCTGAAGTGTTGGTACGAAACTACTAAACCTCAGGTATTGAGATGTCAGTGTCGCTTTGCTTCTGCGATCCTTCATTCCTTTGTTCTACGTCACAAACTGATGAAAGCGTCAACACAAAAACTTGCTGAATGACCGTCTAACATGAGGCTGATGTTCACCCACTCAATAAACTAATCAACTGAACACATCTGCTGCCGCTTTCAGCGCTTTTTGTCTTGATATCGACCACAGGAAATCACATTTTTTGGGCTGCATTGTTGTAGTTTCTGTCTCTCTGTGCTCGTCTATTTCTCATCTGTCACACTTTGTATTTGGAAATCTGTAAAACTGTGTCTTCGCTGTTGTTGGCCGTCTGCCCACTTCTGATTTCTATCTGTGTTTTGCATCTAGTTGTGGTCTATCTGTGTCTAAGCGGTGGTTTTAGCTCTGTTGGCACTGCATGTTTGCGTCTCTGTGTTTGGTTGTCTTCTCGGGTTGATTTTCTGGTCATGTTGTGACTTATTAAGCGTCACTGTGGTCACTTTGCACTTATTTGCATTCATTTTGAGTCATTTTGCATGTTTTTTTTCATCTTTTTGCATCTCTTTTAGTCAGTTTTAACCTCCGTCTGCTCATTTTGCATCTAGTTGCTCTCTTGTGTGTCTAAGAAGTGGTTTTAGTTTAGGTCTGCATTAAATCAGCATTGATTTCATGCATCTCTTTGCATTTAGTTTTGTCTGTCTGTGGTCGATTTGTGTGTGTTTTTATATTTGCTTGTCTCTCTTTGTTGCTGCTTCGTGTCTCTTTGTGTCTGCTTTGAATGATCTTCTGTCTCTTTTCTGCTGTTTTATCGTTCTGTTTGTTGTTAGTTTGGACCCGACTCTGAGCAAACAGTCATTAAACGTTGAATAGGTGAGACTGACGGTCCCCATCGTCAGGCTGGACCGGTTCAAAGCTGTGAAAACACGGGGGTGTTTACAGGTAGTCTGTTCCTGTAGCTGACAAAAACAATGGATTAATCCTGTTGATGCAGAAACTGATAAACCAAAGAATCCACCAGAACACCTGAGAACACCGACCTACCGCAGTCTAACAGCTGACCACGTCTCTGCAGGTTCAGGGACCTTTAAAGACCTTTTAAGACCAACAAGGTGAAATTTATCAGCTCACTTTACCGAAACGTGAATCTGTTTAACGAAACGCAGAGACTCAGAGTTTAAGTTTAGCACTTTGCAGCTGTTATTTTAACTAAACCTATTCTAATGACTGATGAAATGAAGGAACTGGAAACAGACTGGAGCGTTGAGATGCAACTGGTTTGAGTCTCAACGTGAGATTAGCTTTCTGAAGTGAAGCGCTGAATAACATCACACTTACTGAACGTTAGCATCAGTTTCACGACAGAAAGACGGACTTTAAGAAGCTAAAATCACGACTCACCTGCTGCTACATCCCCACAGTTTAACACCTGCTAACTACCAACCAGCTCACCATAACTAACCAGACCATCCAGAGTTAGTCCATTCTGTCAGTCCACTGCTCATTTAACAGTAATAATGATGCTAATACGCTAACCAGCAGCTGTTGACCTGACCTGACCAGCTAGTTACGGTAACTCAGTAAATCAGCTTTACTAGTCAGTAATATGTCTCTCAGTGAGCGGAACTGTAGATAAACTAAACTATCACTGTGATGCTCAGTAGTAATTATGCTAACCCGCTAACCAGTGAGTGTTTAACCTGACCTGAGGAGACTTGGTTGGTGAACCAGTACGTTAGCTTCTTCCAGTCAGCTGTGTGTTAGCAGCAAAAATAAACTATATCCCACTAACCTGCTAACCAACAGCTTTTAACCTGACCTGGTCAAACTCAGTTAGTTGAACGCGTTTAACCTGTAAACTAACCTTAGCCAGCCTGCTGTTCTCTCACTGAGCTGCACTGTAAATAAACCACATTAGCGAGATGCTCAGTCGTACTGATGCTAACTTGCTATCCAGCGGCTGTTAACCTGACAACTGGTAAAACTCAGTAAATAAACCTTAACCAGTCGGTAGTGTGTCTGCCCGCTGTTCTTGTAGTGAGCTGACTTTACAATAGTGGAAATAAACTACATTCCAGTTGTTTTTAATAGAAATAATGCTAACTAGCTAACTAGCGGCTTTTAACCTGACCTGGTGAGGCTCAGTTAGTTAACTCCAGTGTTTAGCTTAGCCTTTACCGGTCGGTAGCTTGTCTGCCTTTTGTTCTCGCACTGAGGTGAAGCTACAGCAATATATTTCAAATACATTACGGCCCTGTTTAGGAGTAATGATGCTAACCTGCTAACTAGCGGCTGTTCTTGACCGGGTGAAACTTTGGCTAGCTAACGCGGTAAATCGACCTGCCACTACTGTTACTGTGATGCTCAGTCAGGTGATGCTAACCTGTTAACCTTCTAACCAGCGGCAGATCATCCTGACCTGATGAAACTCAGTTAAACCAGTTATTTAACCAGTAAATTAGCCTGTCTGTTGTTCTCTCACTGAGCCGAAGACACAGTAATGTAGATAAACTACAACACAGTTCTCTTCAGTTGTAATGATGCTAACCAGCGGCTTTTAACCTGACCTGGTGACACTGGGTTAGTTAGCCCAGTTATTTAACCAGTAAATGAACTTTAACCAGTCAATAGAGCGTCTGCCTTTTGTTCTCTCACTCAGCAGAATCCACAGTAACATGATTAAACCACATTACTGCTGTTTTCAGTAGTAATGACGCTAACCTGCTAACCAGACGCTGTAAACCTGACCTGGTGAGACTCTGTTAGTTAAACCAGGTGTTTAAACTCACCTCTACTCGTCAGCATGTGTCTGTCCTTTGTTCTATCACTGAGTTAACCTTCAGTAACATAATTAAACCTCATTACTGCTGTTTTCAGGGGTAATGATGCTAACCTGCTAACCAGCGGCTCTTCACCTTGACCTGCTAAAACTACAGCTAGTTAACTGTGTACATTAACCTTTACTAGTCCTCAGTGTTTGTACATTCTGCCCTCAGTGAGCCGGACTGTGGAGAAATAAGCTTACTGTGGTTCTGACTGAGCAGCAGCTAGCTAGCAGCAGGCCTGACCCTGAGCCGGGATGGCTGCCATCACACACCGACCCTCCGAACCGAACCTCCGCAGCGCTCCAGTACCGGATTACCTTCTGCCCGCTCCGAATCATCGACTGTTCGGGCGGAGCGGCGTGAATCCGTCGGTGTTTCCGTCGTTTTCCGTTCAAACGGTGTCTCTGATCTAACGGTGGAAGCAGCAGCACGCGGAGCCTCCACCGTCACGTCACCGCCCTCCTCCTCCTGCCGCACTGCGCAGCCTCCGCCGCCATCTTACTGCCGCCACCTGGTTCAAACCGCCCCGGAGACACCGAAGGACACACCGGGGAACACACCGGGCGACCCGCCGTGTCTGAGCTGCCGCTGCTCCGCATGTTCGCCTTCATCTGCTGGAAGTTAACCGGAGGGTGAAGCAGCGTGGAGACACCGGGGACAGATGGCCCGGTTCCGGACACCGAACATGCTGCAGGATCGGCTCTACCTCCGGGATAGGGGGCTGAAATCCAACCGTCAAAACCGACGGAAATACGGAAGCGTTCAAAGCGGGGACTCGGTCAGATAATAGCAGCTAAATAAAGCGTCGGTAACGGTGAATTTAACCAAACACGGTTCTTATTTATCGGCTGGTTGTAGGTGAAGTGTTCGGCAGGCGCCATGTTGTTTCTGCCGGACTGAAGGGCGATAATGTCGGAGCTGCTGCGGGGAATAAAGGAGGGTAAACCGGGTACAGACCGGAGGCTCCACCGCTGCAGGGTGTAGAGTTACTTTATAATGAATTCATTTATTGACCCAGCAGTCAGTCAGAACCAGAACCGGACCGACGGGGCGGACGAACAGCCGGTTCTGACCGTTAAAGCTCACGGTAACATCTGGATTCACTGACGTCAACGTGAGCAGATGTTACAGTTTATTTACCGCTTTGTTTAAATCCAGCTTGCGCGTTCACGAGTGTTTCGCGGGGGCGCGGTTTGTTGCGCATGCGTTGTAGCTGATGCGGCACTATCAGCACTTTAGTGTGTATTTGTGTGTGTGTGTGTGTGTGTGTGTGTGTGAGAGAGAAAAGAGTCGACCGATGTGTTTCTTCAGAGCCGATACCAAAACGGATTTTTAGTAATCAATGAGATCGATAACTGATATCTAGAACTGATGTTTGCAGTGAATATCTAAATATTTATTGAACTCAGTGCTGCAAATAATTATTTTCATTCATTCATGTTTATTATTTATCCTTGCATACTGATTGGCTGTTAGTCGTCGTGGGTGACCAATCAGATCGAGCTGTGGGCGGGACATGGGTCGGAGCCAATGGCTGCAGTATTTATTTATTTATTTCATAGGAAATCAGTTTATAAGAAAAATAATCAGAAAAATCCTGAATATTGGATCCAATAATCCGTCAATGCTGTGTGTGTGTGTGTGTGTGTGTGTGTGTTTCTTATGTGACGCCACTTGATCCATCAGTTCGTCTTCTGCAGGTAAACACACCTTTAGTGTCTCCATCAGGTCAGATATAATACAAGTCTCAGGAGAGTGTGTGTGTATTTGTGTGTGGTATCAGATCTTTCACCAGTCAATCAGTAGTTATTGATTAGGTTCAGCAGATGGAGAACAGAGTTTCTGTCCTTTAAACCACCTGAGCGTCTCTTCACCTGTCAGTCAGAGTTCAGGGTGAAACCAGCTGCGCCTTTTTGGCTCGGTGTGAGAAGTTCAGGCGTTCAGCTGCAGATCAATATGTATATTGATCGGTGACAGTGATGCTGTGCGTTTACAGTGTTTATTTTTTATGTTATTTACAGTTGTGTGACCAGCTGGGCTTCACATGTTAGATCTGACATGTTAGACAATAATGTAGACGGTAAATTTACCTGGACAATGAAAACAAAAGCAGCTGAGGAGGACAGAAACGTCTAAGATCCACCTAAAACACCTCAGAATGATAAAAATGTAAATATCCTGACGAACATGAAGGTCGGGTTAATCGTAGTTGGACATTTTATATCACGCCTTTATGTTTCTCCTCGTCAGAATTCTATATTTACAGTATTTAATCGTTTTAAACCTTTTTTTTTTTAAGTTTGTCCGGCTTTTCCTTTTCAAACGGGGCGACTGAACGATCAATAAATCCACTCACAGCGCTGATAATCAGGACTTTGACTCCAGTAAACCTAGAAGTGAGTTTAAGTTAGCTAACAGACGTAGCCGCTGTACTCGGCTCCACCTGATGTCCTTGTAGAGACGTTCAGATACACCTGAGGGCTGGAGGCAGGTGAGGCAGGTAAAGGCGGGTCGGAGCGTTAGACGTGAAATGAATCGTATAAAGTGGAGTTCAGTGTTTGACTTGTGATGTTTAAGTTACCGAGGCTAATCTGAAGACTTGATGACGTCATAATTATAAAGTAACTAGAACTGTAGGGTCTAACTTTAATGTTTACATTAGTATCTATGTGGTATTAAAGGACCCTGATATTTACATTGTTCAAGAATATTTATATAATTAATAAACTGTAGAACCTCAACTGTAGTATTTATATGAGCCAAATAAATCTATATTTCATTTAGTATTGTAGGGTCCATTAGATCTCAGTTCTGATGTTATAGGAGGATTATTATTATTTAAATTAGTCAGTCAATTGTATCATATATATTTAAATATGTTGCCTAATTAATAATATAATATTTAAATAAGTCAGGTTAATTTGCATAATTAATATCGTTATATGGTCTTAACTAGTCCAGTACATTTCTATTTATTATAATATTGTAGAGTCCTAACATTAGTATTTAAATTATTTTGATTAATTTGCATAATTAATAATGTTCTAATGTCTGAATTAGTCCAGTAAATCTATATTTCATTTAGTATTGTAGGGTCATAATGTTAATATTTAAATTAGTTCTCAGTTCTGATGTAATAGGAGGATTATTATTTTTTAAATTAATCATTTAGTTAATAATATTATAGAAGCTTAATTAGGTCAGATTAATTTGCATAATTACTGATGTTATATGGTCTTAATTAGTCCAGTAAATTTAAATGTTATATAACATTGTAGAATCCCAACATTAATATTTAAATTGATTTGAATAATTTGCATAATTAATATTGATCTAATGTTGTAATTAGTCCAGTAAATGAAAGTATTGTCGGGTCCTAACCTTAATATTTAAGTTACTTATGATGTTATAGGAACTGTAGTTATTTAAATATTTAAATATGTTAATATGACTAATTATTAATATTATAGGGTCCTAACATAAATATTTAAATTAGCCAAGTTAATTTGCATAATTAACCATGTCGTATTGTCTTAATTAGTCAGGTACGTTTATATTTTATATAATACTGTGGAGTCCTGATGTTAATATTTAAATTAATTTGCTTAATTAACAGTGTTGTTAATTAGTCAGGTACATTAATAACACTGTAGGGTTCTAACCTTATTCTATAATAATGTTATTTATAATCTTTAAATGAATGAGATAAATCTGTGTTTTTTATAATATTATAGAGTCCTGATGTTAATATTTAAATGAGTTCTAAGTTATGATGTCGGAGCTTCAGTTCTTAATTAGTCACTAATAACTTCTAACATTAATATTTAAATTAGTCGGTTAATTTACATAATTAATAAAGTTGTAATGTCTTAATTTTATATGTAATAATATATAATATTTAAACTAATGAGGTAAATCTGTGTTTTTTATCACACTGTAGCCCTTTTAAAGGTCTCAGTAACGCTGCCTTGGGTTGTAGTTATTGATTAGTTCTGATTATTGATTGAGCTCCTGACTGACGGAGGACCCAGTAAAACATGGAGGTGTGGAGGACGAACCCGAACCCAGGACCTCAGATCAGCGCTGGATCAGACTCTTTACTTCCTGGGTTCAGGTGTGAAGGGAGTCAGACGCTCCACAGGTAAGACGGCAGGATCAATAGGACGTCCCAGGGTCCTCGAACGCATCATCGATCAATTAAAAACCTTCGTTCAGTTTGTCTGTCAGAGTTACAGCAGCAGTCAGGGGCCTCCGGGAGCCCCTCAGCTCCGAACACGTCACACGTATGAACACGTGATCACACGCTACATATTGATCCAACAGCTGACTTCATGATCAGTCGATCGATCAGATTCCACAGACTGCTGGCTGCTTCCTCCTCCTCAGGGGCCGACGTCCGTCACAGGGGCCCCTCATGACCCCCTCAGCTCATCAGAGTAATCAATAACTCAGGAGCCGATCAGCCTCCTGCAGCTGATCGATCGATCACAGAGGAAGTGTTTACATATTGATTAGTCGTTTTAGAGTCGACACGTTTTTACTGCTGAGCAACAAAACATGACGTCACGACTCGTTTAAAACTGATCAATCGATTAATCTGATGTATTGATCAGGAACGCGGATCAATACGACATCAGAGGAAGAAAAACAACTTCAGAACAAACCTGAAGCAGAACCAGCAGACGGGTTGGAGAAGCTGCAGGGTTCTAGTGAGGAACCGGATCAAAGTGTTTCTATCGATTGATCTCCAGATTCAGCAGCTGATCAATCACTTTCATCAGCGATCGATCGGCTGATTTAGTTCCAGTTAATCAATGGATGCTGTCTTGTATAAAACTCCCAAATGTCTCAGAAAGAAGTCCTAAAACTACAAGTATTGATTTTACAGTGAGAGCTCAGATGATTTATTGATCATCAGAATAATTGATCTGTTGATTGATTGATCGTTTCTGAATTAAAACGTCCTAAAATAAAATCATCCAGGTGACTTCAGACGTCTGAGAGTGAAGAAACAAACATGAACGTGAGTGAAGCTGCCGATCAATTATCACAATAAATCAATCAATCAATCAATCAATAACTCCTGCTGTGAATCAAATCCAACAGGGTGAAGTGATCAGTTTCAGCCAATCAGTGAGGTGACGTGAATCCGACGATATCAAACTGAAGAGAGAGTTCTGATCACTATCGATCAATTTACTGATTAGGTTATCAATCGATCAGTTTCTTTTGTCAATAATCTATAAATCATGTTCATCTCAGACGTTCTGATCAGCTGCAGACAGAAAAACACCTAAATCCATCTCATGAAGCAGAAAGTCGCTGGAGTCACTTATTGATCCTGAAGATGAACTTTATATTGATCAATGAAGCTGATTATTGGTTCTGTTGGAGCAGAACGTCTCATGGCTTCTCAGCCGCGACGCCAACAAACAGTAGAAACACAAACAACAACAAAGAATCAATAACTCCGACCTCTAAGCCTCGGCTTCTCTCTGTTAATCGATCGATCAATAAACGATCAATAAATCTTCGGAAACAGCGATCAGAGGGTTTCCTCGAGCTCCAGGTGAAGATGTCAGGGTTCAAATTAGGCTCAGAGAAAAGCAGAAACTTACAAAACATGCCTGAAGAGATTTATTGATTATCAGGACGTTCCTCCTGATCGACTTATTGATTAGCCGACTGATCGCTGCAGCTCAAAAGCAGCTTCATGTCAAACTAAAACCAGTTAACCCACAAGCAGCTGCTTCTGCAACCAATTAATCAGTCAATAAAATTCATCTCCAACTCTTCTGATGATCAGAATTAATCAGGTTTATTGATTATGTATTAGAAACTGTCTATGTTCTGATTCCAGCCTCTTAGATGTGAATGTTTCCTGGTTCCTTTCCTCCTCTGTGACAAACTTGTGACACGTTTAATCAATTCTGGCATCTTTCAAACCAAAATCGATCAATCCGGAAAATAATCTTTACATGAAATCAGCAGCTGTTCTGATGGTTAAAGAATCACTGTGGTCGTTTTTAGAAGCACAAAAGTCAAATATTTACGATCTCAGCTTCTTAGATGTGAAGATTTTATTCATATCTTGGTCACAGATGATATTAAACTGAATCCGCAGACGTCGCCAACGGACAAGTGAACTTACAGAGGGGAAGTTTCACACTTTTTACTCATCGAAAGAAAGAAAACAGAGAAAACACTCGTCGTATGAAACAATGACAGTAAATGTTAGTTTGGATCCACTGATGAACCAGTTTGTCTATAAAATGTCAGAAAACTGTAAAAGAATGCTCAAAAAAATTAAAACGACCTCCTCAGATGTTTTGTTTTTAGTCACGAGCTGCAACGATTCATCAATGAACCATCAAATATTAACTACACTGGACAAAAATATAAATGTGAAATATTGGTGCCACATGAAGTGCACCACCCAAAGTGAGCGTATACTGTCTGGTACTTGTACTAAATGGATGTTTCTCTTGATTAATGTCCCAAATTTGAGTCCACCACTGCCTCAGTGATGCATTAATTCCATTCAGTCCATGGGTGTGACATATCCAGACGCTGCTCCAACACAATGAGCAGTACTCAGACACTCCTTATACTGGGGACAAAAAAAGGCCACCCCAACATGTCACATGTTGACCAAAGCAGCAACGCCTCAGATGACTCCGGTCATGAGGGAACGTGTCATTGGCATGTTGGAAGCAGGAATGTCCACCAGAGCGGTCGCTGTGCAGCTGAATGTTCACTATCAGACGACAGGACGTTTGAGAGTTGGTTTCCAACAGACGGTCAGTACTGCAAATCCACCTCATCCACGTCGGCCACGTGTGACCACCCCAGCACAGGATGGACACATCCGGCTTGTTCACTTGTGGGATGGTCTCAGACCAGCGACACGTACAGCAGATGAAACCTTTGGTCTGACAACAGACGCATCACACCAACATGCCAATGACACGTTCCCTCATGACCGGAGTCATCTGAGGCGTTGCTGCTTTGGTCAACATGTGACATGTTGGGGTGGCCTTTTATTGTCCCCAGTATAAGGAGTGTCTGAGTGCTGCTCATTGTGTTGGAGCAGCGTCTGGATATGCCACACCCATGGACTGAATGGAATTAATGCATCACTGAGGCAGTGGTGGACTCAAATCTGGGACACTAATCAAGAGAAACATCCATTTAGTACAAGTACCAGACAGTATACGCTCACTTTGGGTGGTGCACTTCATGAGGCATCAATATTTAACATGGGGCCTTATGTTTTCATTTAGTGTTAATAAACAATTTGAGTGAAACAGTCTAAATCCTGTGATTCCAGCTTCTTAAATGTGACTATCTCCTGGTTTCTTTCCTCCTTTATGGCGGTAAACTGAATATATTAGAACAAAACAAGATATCTAAGGAAACTGCTACATGTTTGCACCATTTTCTGACATTTTAGAGACGAATCCACAAAATAATCGACAGTGAAAACACTAATTAGTTGTAGGTTCTGCTGCTACGGAGTTAATTAACATCAAGTCGATGGATTCACAGTTAAATCAAGGCGTCAGAGCTGCAGCCGAAACAGCCTGAGACGTTTCCACAGATAAGCTTTTAAATATGTCAGCGACCAAACGTGTGCGGACGAAGAACAGTCGCTCAAAATGTCCATCGATGTGCCGCTCCGACGGCCTCCACATCTCCCAGTTCTCCCAGTATCAGTAGCACCAGTTCACCATGAAGCACAAACTGGCTGTAAAATGTCCCCAACAAGCAAAACCACAACACTTTTATGGAAAATATAAAGAAACAACAGTCAGGATTCAATCTTCCACTGGCAGTCCTGCTTTAAAACTCCCTCCATGTTTCCACGGCGACCGACAGGTGAGTCAGGAGGGAGGGGAGGAGGGAGGCACACATCAATTTACTAAAAAAAATCCAAGAAGTCACTTTTATTATCACAGCAGGTAAAGACTCAGTTCCAATTGCTGTTCACCTGTCGACCAGGTGAGTCGCAGTGGTTCTAAACTGGCACAAACGTGGGTCCGTTCAGAGTGGGCGGAGCCACTTCAAGCATCCAATAGTCTGTGAAGATTTTCGGTCATCCAGGTCATGGTCGTCCTCGTGGTTTCAGTCGTAGCATCTGGACAAGGTTGAGCTTCTCGAAGATGAAAATCAAGCTGGTCCAGAAGCTACGACTGAAACTACAAGGACAAGCAGCCAATAGGTGTTCCCCGTTTCAGTCACATGACCAAACAAGCAGCCCCGAGAACATATGACACAAGTTTTACAGTGAATATTCAAGTTAAAACGAGGTTGCAACGATCAATCGATTAACAGGAAATGAACTGGAAACCATTTTAACAAACTAATAAACTTGAGGTGTTTCGGCGTCATGACGGCGCCCCCTGGTGGGAGCCAATCACAAACCTTCAATCTGCTGATCATTTTCAGAACTAATCAGTTCTTAACTGTGAAAAAGACCCAGAGTGACGTCTTTAAACCGCTTCGTCCATCGGTCCAGAAGATGAACCCAGTATTGATTAATCCGCAGGTTATTTTCTTGATTGATCGTTGTTTAAATGAGGTTAGAGGCAACAGGAAGTCTTCAGTTTATTTCATCCCATTAAAAACAGTAAAATTCTGACGTCTAAAACCAGAAAATACCGGAAGTTTTCCTGGAGAAATTAATGATCAGTTATCAGGAGAGCTGCTGATCGATCGACCAATCGATCGATCGGCTGCCGGCAGTGAGGAGGCAGCAGGTGGGAGAACTGGTCCTGATTGTGTGATGGAGGCGGTTTGTCTCCACCCGCCTGCTGCTGCGCCGCAACTTAAAGTGAGCGTCTCTGAGTGGTCAGCTGACTGAGCTCTGGTCCAATGAGGTGAGAGGGGAGTGGCAGGAGCGCTGTGATTGGTCAGACGTTGATGACGACGTCGTCCTCTTCGTCCCTGACCTCATCCTGTAACGTGTCCATCGACTCCCTCCTCCTCCCCCCTGCGCCCTCCCCCTCCTCCCCCTCCTCGGGGGGTCCACCCGGGCTGATGATGTACCTGTAGTCTCCACCGATAGCGAGCGCCGCCCCCGACCCCACCATCAGCCAGTCCTTCTCCTCGTCCTCCGCCCGCCGCTGCCAGGGGACGCTCCAGCTCGAAGCCGCCGCTGCCTCCTCCGACCCCAAGGCCCGGGGTCCTACAGCTCCTCCTCCCCTGCCCGACTCCCCCTCGTCCCCCTCCAGGTTGACGTAGAGTAAAGGCTCCTTCGAAGGCGGGGCAGGAGACAGACTGAGCCACAGCGCCTCCAACTGGCCGACCAGGTGCTGGAAACTGGGACGACATTTAGGGACCGGACTCCAGCAGCTGTGCATGATCTCATATCTGGAAACCACAGAAGAAGAAGGTCAGATTCTCCTTTGTCACCACCAGGAGGCGTCAGAGTCAAGATCTTATATCTGGAAACCACAGAAGAAGAAGGTCAGATTCTCCTCCATCTCCACCAGGAGGCGTCAGAGTCAAGATCTCATATCTGAAAACCACAGAAGAAGAAGGTTAAATTCTCCTCTGTCACCACCAGGAGGCGTCAGAGTCATGACCTGTAAATTGAAAACCGCAAATGGAGAACATTTGGATTCTCGTCCGTCAACACTAGGAGTCGCTGGAGTCAAGATTTCCTACCTGAAAACTACAAAAGAAGAAGAAGTTAGAGTCTGCTCTGCTGCCAGAGTCTTAATCTTAAATGTGAAAACCAAGGATTGTCCTCCATTGGCATCAAAGTCATAACTTCCTGTCTGAAAACCACAGAAGAAGAAGGTGTAGGTTCTCCTATGCTGCCTCCTGGTGGCACTGGAGTTATGACCTTATATAGAAAACCACAGAAGAAGAAGAAGAAAGTTTAGATTCTCCTCCATCGCCACCAGGAGGCATCGGAGTCATGAGCTTATAATTTAAAACCATAGAAGAAGAACAACAACAAAGTTAAGATACTCATCCTTGCAAGGACCACCACAGTGAATGCATGGTCCTGACAGTGAAGCACGGAGGAGGGGTGTGATGACGTTTATGTGCTGTTGCTGCTGTGTTGTGGACTCACATGTCGTCTCTACAGTCTGCAGGTTTCTTCAGTCGCTCTCCTTTAATCAGGAACTCGTAGATCTCTGAGTTTTCCACTCCGGGATACGGAGTCTGGCCTCGGGTCATGATCTCCCACATGGTTACGCCAAACGCCCACTAGACACAAATACAATCCACATCTGAGTAACAACGAGTATTTGGTTGGTGCGGATTTAGATCACCTGGAGCCAGTTGTGAAATAATGTCACTATAAGGTCAATAATGTGTGTGTGTGTGTGTGTGTGTGTGTGTGTGTTTACCACGTCGCTCTGAGTCGTGTAGACGTTGTCGGCCAGACTCTCCAGAGCGATCCATTTAACAGGCAGCTTGGAGACGGAGCCCTGACGGTAATAATCTCCGCTGTAGATCTTCTTGGACAAACCAAAGTCGGCAACACACACCGTCATGTTCTCGTTCAGCCTGAAACACACACACACCTCATTATAACACGCAGCAGCGCCCCCTGCAGGGCACCGTCTGGACAAACTGTCCCACAGATCCACGTCATCTCACTAAAATATACAGTTTGTCCTGCAGGTGGCGCTGAAGGAAACATCATTCTGACAGCTGAGTGGACCAGGTGTGAACCACATGGGAACAAATGACCTGAGCTGCAAGTCTGATGCTATGCTAATACAAGGCTAATGCTAGGCTGACACTGGGCTAATACTATCCTATTGCTTGGTTCATGTTTGGATAATGCTTGGTTAATATTAGCCAAATGGTGCACTGATATAAAGCTAAGGCTCGGCTAGGCTAATACTAGGCTAATGCTACTGCAATGAGAAGCTAATGCAGAGCTAATACTGGGCCAATATTAGACTAATGCTACACTGACATTAGACCACCACTTGGCTAATGCTAGGCTGATGCTAGACTAATATTATGCTGCTTGGCTGATATTCCGGCAATGATATGCTAATGCTCGGCTCATATTAGGCTAATACTAGGCTAATATCCAACTAATGTTATGCAGATGTTAGGTTAATGCTTCGTCAATGTCAGGCTCATGTTAGGCTAATACTAGGCTAATATCCAAGTAATGCTATGCGGATGTTAAGTTGATGCTACATTTATGCTAGGCCCATGTTAAGCTAATACTGGGCTAATATCACACTAAAGAGATACTGATGTTAGGTTAATGCTACGTTAAAGCCAGGCGCATATTAGGCTAATACTAGGGTAATATCCAACTAATGCTATGCGGATGCTAGGCTATTGTTACGTTAATGCTAGGCCCATGTTAGGCTAATACTTGGCTAATATCAGACTAATGAGATACTGATGTTAAGTTAATGCTAGGCTGTTATGAGCCTAATATTCCTCTACATCTTGGCTGATATTAGTCTAATACTAAGCTAATGCTACTGTAATGAGAGGCTAATGCTAGGCTAATATTAGACTAATGATACGCTGGTGCTAGGCTAATACTACTCTACTGCTTTGCTGATGTTCAGGTAATGCTAGGTTCATGTTAGGCTAAAGCTATGCTATGCTAATGTTAGGCTAATGTTACGCTGATGCTAGAGTAAACACATATGACTGGAGAGAAGCTCAGATAAAATGTATGAGGTCATGTCTGTGTTCTGAAAGCTGATTGGACGACAGTTGGGTGTCTCTGATTGGTGGACTGACATGCAGTTTCGGGCGGCGAGGTCTCTGTGGATGATGTTCCTGCTGCTCAGATACTCCATCCCCCTGGAGATGTCCAACATGAACTGGACCAGAGTCTGCAGAGACAAGTCCTGGTGGAGACACAGCAGCAGGTCAGGTATTGATCAGGCTGCAGCTGATCGGTTATTGATCGGTGAACGTCCTGACTTACAAACGGCTGATCTCCCAGCCTGGACAGCAGCAGGAAGGTGTGAAGGTCTCCGTGTTTCATGAACGGCAGAACCACCATCGGGATCGGCAGACGCTGGCTCGGACGCCGGTGGAGGCTCACTCCTATTGGACGGGACAGCTGTCAATCAAAACGGCTGACCTTTGTGGGCCTGTTTGTGTTTGTGTGTGAGTGTTTGTGTGTGTGTGTGTGTGTGTGTTACCGATGAGCTGGATGACGTTGGGATGGTGGAAGTCCTTCATGTAGGCCGCCTCCTTCAGACACTGTTCGATGTCACCTGACGAGGTGATGTCAGCTGGAGGATGAGTGACACGTTAGTACAACGCTTATGCTACACAAACACAGGAAGTAGAAGAAGAAGAAGAAGGAGAAGCATCTGACTCACATTTCAGCACCTTGACCGCCACCTTCTGGACAGACGAGTCTTCGCTCTTCAGAAAAGCCTCGCGCACTGACCCGAACTCACCTGCGCAGGTAAACACAACAACCAATCATATTTTAATCGTTGCTCTTTGGACATTTTATTTACATCTTGTCAGATATTTAAATAAATTTCGACATATTACATTTTATCAATACTTATGGTACTTTGTAGCATTTTAATCTGGAAATTTTAGGGACTTTTTTATTTTGGAGGATTTTTATATATTTCTTCAACACATCTTAATATTGTCATATTTTTACACGTTTTTTCATTTATTTTTTAATTTTTTAAATATTTTGTAAATCTTTTTTGGGAATTTATATATTCCTGATATTTGTAAACTCACTCTTTTTATTAGTAATATTCAGACATTTTATTAATACTGATTGATTCATTTTTTAAACATATTTTTCTAATATTTTTTCCCAGACATATTCAAATCTTTTAGTGTATTTTGTAATATTTCAGTCTTTGTACTTATTATTATTATTATTATTTTTCCAACAAATATTTATTTCGCCATATTACCTGTATTTTTTTACATATACTTTTTCCAGTTTTATACACTCTTGATGGGATAAGCAACGTTTTCATTAATAAAAACATATTAAAATCTTTAAACGTATATTAAAAATATTTTCTCAATACATTAATTGTTATTGTTTCGAACTTTTACTAATATTATAAATATTTATATTGTCGTTCCTTAGCCAAATTATTCACGTTATTCTACTTTACTATTTTTTTTACATTTAATAGATTCCTGATACTGTATCGACCTATTTTTTTTATTATTTATCTAAAAATATTTTATTCACATCTCCTCAGAATATTACATTTCCTGGTATATTTACCTTTTCCCAGCATGTGTCCCAGCGTCAGCAGCCTCTCTGGAATCAGGACGTCCTGCAGTTTGTTCTTCAGCTCATCGTTGATGCCCAAACTGTCCACTGGGGGGAGACACACACACACACACACACACACACACACACACACACACACACACACACACACACACAGACACACAATGAACACTGCGCAGACACACTAACAGCCAGGTGTTACAACAACACTCAGGTGTGTTGATCAGGAGTCAGACTTACAGGTGTTTTCCTGATCAGCGGCGCTCCGGCTGAAGGATCGAGCTGCAGTGAAGGAAACTGAACTCTCAGGACCCGGACTCTTAAAGGCCGAACTGGAGACACACAACATGTTACACACTGAACACACAACATGTTACACACTGAACACACAACATGTGACACACCGACCGTCATCCTGTATGGCATCACATGGTCAGACTAAAACAGCAATAGTTGACCAGTTGTCATTATCAGGTCAATGTTTTCCATCAGTCTAGAGTTGGAACTAAACCTTCACCAAGGAACTCAATAGTTTCTGTGTGTTACTGGGCTATAATACTAGAATAATATTAGGCTAATGCTAGGCTGGTGCTTTTCCTAAAACTGGGCTGAAGTCAGGCTAGTGCTAAGCTAATTCTAGAATATTATTCGACTAATGCTAGGCTAATACTAGAATAATATCAGGCTGATGCCAGGCTAATATCAGGGTTATGCTAGGAAAATACTACATTGTTTTGCTGATGTTAGGCCAGTATTAGACTATTGCTAGTCTGATGCTAGGCTAATGCTAGAATAATATCAGGCAAATGCTAGGCAAGTACTAGCATCATTTTTGAGCAAATGGTAGGCTCATTCTAGAATAATATTAGGCTAATGCTAGGCTGGTGCTTTTCCTGACACTAGGCTGAAGTTAGAGTAATGCTAGGCTAATTCTAGAATATTATTCGACTGATACCAGGCTAATACTATAATAATATCAGGCTGATGCTAGGCTAATATCAGGGTAATGCTAAGTGAACATCATGGTAATGCTAGGAGAACACTATATTGTTAGGCCAGTATTAGACTAATGCTAGCCTGATGCTAGGCTGAAGCTAGGTCAATCCTAGAATAACATTAGGATAATGCCAATCTAGTACTAGAATAAAACTAAGCTGATATTACGCTGCCATTAAAATAGTAGACTCATGCTAGGCAAGTGGTAGGCTAATATCAGAATAGCATTAGTCTGATGCTAGGCTAATGCTAGCATAATTTTAAGCTAATGGTAGGTTCATAGTAGAATAACAGGCTGATACTAGGCTAATACTACAATAATATTAGGCTAATGCTAGGCTAGGACTTGGCTAACACTAGGTTGAAGTTAGGCTAATTCTTCAATAATATCTGACTGATGTTAGGCTAATGTTAAGCAAGCACTTGGCTGAAGTTAGGCTAATAGAAGAATGAACTACCACTCTGAGCTGTGTGAGTCTGACGTGACGTTTAGCTTCTTACCCGAACTGCGTTTCTTTCCCCCGACGCTGAGCGACGACGGTCAGCAGCAGACCGACGATGGTGGCAACCAGCAGACCGAGCAGCAGGCCGACCCACATGTGGCTCCTCTGGACCTGGAGCTGCACTGAAGGACCAGCAGGGAGGCAGTGATCAGACCGATCAATCAATCAGTCAATCAATCAATCAATAAACATGGTCAGTTTGAGTTTCCTCCTGGTTGTTTGTGTCTTCTTGTGGTACCTTTGTGTACCTGCTTCTCTCTGGTTGTTTTGCATCTTTTATAGTTTGTTTTGTGTCTTTTACTGGATGTTTTGTGTCTCTTTGTGGTTGTATCATATATTGTTGTGGTTGTTTTAAGTCTCTGTAATGTTGTTTGAGTGTCTTTGTAGGCAATTTTTCATCTCTTTGTGGTTGTTATGAGTCTATTTATGGTAATTTTCCATCTTTTATTTGGTTATTTGTTGTCTTCTTGCAATGACTGTGGATCTACCTGAGGCGGGCAGCACCAGAACCGGGGGGCTCCATGGACCACAGCCCACAGCGGTGCAGGCCGACACCTGGAAGGAGGCGTTGAAGAACCGTCCTCCTCCTGAGAGCTGGGCAGAGTTTTCTTTAAACAGCAGCGGCTCCTGCAGACACCATCACATATACAAATGTTTTCAGCCATACTTTGTTTATGCAGCCATCTTCTGCGGCTTCATGCGTGTCGGATTCCTGTGTCGCAGTAAAACTGGACTCTGGTGCAGCCCGTCTCACCTGAGATTCTCCCCCCAGAGTCCACTGCACCTTGTAGGCCAGCAGCTTCCCCTGCAGCTCGTCGTCCTGCAGCTTCGCCCAGTTTAGAGCCAGCTGCTGCTCCGAAAGCTCGAACGTCAGGTTCCTGGGGGCCGCCGAGGGAACTGCAGGCAGAACCACACAGTCTGGGTTAGTTAGAGAGCAGCAAATACTGGCAGCAGCGCCCCCTGTTGGGTGGAGGCCGACATCTGCAGCTTGTTCCCGTGTTCATAGGGGTCTAGGTGTTGGTGTTCATAGGGTCTAATGTTGGTGTTCATAGGGGTCTAGATGTTGGTGTCCATAGGGTCTAGATGTTGGTGTTCATAGTGGTCTAGATGTTGGTGTTCATAGGATCTAGATGTTGGTGTTCATAGAGGTCTAGATGTTGGTGTTCATAGGGGTCTAGATGTTGGTGTTCATAGGGGTCTAGATGTTGGTGTTCATAGGGTCTAGATGTTGGTGATGTTGGTGTTCATAGGGGTCTAGATGTTGGTGTTCATAGGGTCTAGATGTTGGTGTTCTAGATATGTTGGTGTCCATAGGGTCTAGATGTTGGTGTTCATAGGGTCTAGATGTTGGTGTTCATAGGGTCTAGATGTTGGTGTTCATAGAGGTCTAGATGTTGGTGTTCATAGGGTCTAGATGTTGGTGTTCATAGGGTCTAGATGTTGGTGTTCATAGAGGTCTAGATGTTGGTGTTCATAGGGTCTAGATGTTGGTGTTCATAGGGGTGTAGATGTTGGTGTTCATAGGGGTCTAGATGTTGGTGTTCATAGGGGTCTAGATGTTGGTGTTCATAGAGGTCTAGATGTTGGTGTTGATAAGGGTCTAGATGTTGGTGTTCATAGGGGTCTAGATGTTGGTGTCCATAGAGGTCTAGGTGTTGGTGTTCATAGGGGGCTAGATGTTGGTGTTCATAGTGGTCTAGATGTTGGTGTTCATAGGGTCTAGATGTTGGTGTTCATAGAGGTCTAGATGTTGGTGTTCATAGAGGTCTAGATGTTGGTGTTCATAGGGGTCTACGTGTTGGTGTTGATAAGGGTCTAGGTGTTGGTGTCCATAGGGGTCTAAATGTTGGTGTTCAGAGGGTCTAGATGTTGGTGTTCATAGAGGTCTAGATGTTGGTGTTGATAAGGGTCTAGGTGTTGGTGTCCATAGGGGTCTAAATGTTGGTGTTCATAGGGTCTAGATGTTGGTGTTCATAGGGTCTAGATGTTGGTGTTCATAGAGGTCTAGATGTTGGTGTTCATAGGGGTCTACGTGTTGGTGTTGATAAGGGTCTAGGTGTTGGTGTCCATAGGGGTCTAAATGTTGGTGTTCAGAGGGTCTAGATGTTGGTGTTCATAGAGGTCTAGATGTTGGCGTTCATAGGGGTCTAGATGTTGGTGTCCATAGGGGTCTAGGTGTTGGTGTCCATAGGGGTCTAGATGTTGGTGTTCATAGGGGTCTAGATGTTGGTGTTCATAGGGTCTAGATGTTGGTGTTCATAGAGGTCTAGATGTTGGTGTTCATAGGGGTCTAGATGTTGGTGTTCATAGGGTCTAAATGTTGGTGTTCATAGGGGTCTACGTGTTGGTGTTGATAAGGGTCTAGGTGTTGGTGTTCATAGGGGTCTAGATGTTGGTCTTTATAGATGCAGCATTACTAGCTGTTTCATGTTGAAATTTACAATCTATGAGGCGTATTTTTCCTACCAATGACTTTTGTCTTATCATCCTTGCCACAAAACGTTGCTTGGCACACACTGTTCACTATTTCACAGTGGACTTTTCACCAGCTAAAGTAACAGAAAACCTCCAAACCTCCCCAAAAACGTCCCAAAAAGCAGCTGAACGCTAGCGATTTAGAGCTAGCGATTTCGCGCTAGCGGCGGAGCTAGCAGCACCACAAAGTCCTTCCAAAGGGACAAATAAACCCCACGCTGGTGGGGAGAAATAAGTTTTCCACGGGTGTATTTTAATTTTAATTTCCATTTACAAACACATTTAATTAAGTCAAATAACAGATAATGGATAATGAATTAGGGTTGTTTTTCATTTTGTATTATCACTGAAAAAAACGGTAAACGGTTTATTTTTCGTTTTCATTTTGAAATGAAAACGAATGGCCGCCATGTACACGGACCGTTTAGGTTTTATTTCTGGAAACCCTGAAAATGGCTTCACAGGTAAGATGATTTTTTCAGGGTGAAAATCCAAAAACTCCAGGTCTGAAAACCTAAAACCCTCAAAATGCTGGTAAAATAGTTCAGTTTGGGTTTCAAAATAATGAAAATAATGCAAATTGTCAGAGTTATTAGAAGCTTAAAAGCTACAAATATGTGAAATTAAAAGTTCAGAGGAGCTGATGGTGCTTTCTAACCTCCCTTCTGTTCTTATCCCAGCTAAGAGCATCAATATTTTCCTTGTTGCAGTCCTGAAATGTTAAATCCACTTCAACTGTGAAAAATAATGTGGATTAATACAATTATTATGGTTTTAATCCGTCTCTAATCTTTCTGATGTTTGAACACTTTGCTTGGTTTGAATTTTTCTTTGTTTATTAGTTTTTTCTGCTTCGTGCCTTTAAACCGAGAATCGTTTCTGTTGTTGTGTTTTGAAGCTGCAGGTTCTCTTGCGTCCCAGTGCTCAGAGCTGCAGTGTGACCTGCATGTGAAGACGCCTCCAGCCGGGGGGAGTTCACCGCTCCAGCAGGCGGCGCTGTGGAGGCCGCTGCCGAGTCCTTTCATGTGGATTTAGGCCACAAACAAAAGCTGATTGTACGGAGAGGACTGGAATCTACTGGACCAGATCCAGCCGGACACACACACACACACACACACACACACACACACACACTCTGAACAAACACAAACAAACAGCCTCAGAGTTCAGCTGTGAAGCAGGAAACCAGCAGCTCTTCTGTTTACTGATGAAACAGTGAAAAAACCTCTGAAACCAGCAGAACAACATGAGAGCCACTGGACTGATCTACGTTTGGTCAAACACATGCAGACGGGGGATGAATTAAAGAATACGGCCTTAATAAATGAGTGGAGGATGCAGGTGCTTCCTCTACACTGTAAAAAAACATCCTGTAAAAAAACCCTGAAAATCTGGCAGCAAAGATGTCAGAAGAAATACGAATAAATAGTAAAAAACTGCAAATTGAAACAAAACTAAATATATTTTCAGTGGATCTCTACGGAGCCCGTAAAGGGACATGAGAAGAAAAAATTAAAATCTAAGTCTCTCGTGCTCATGAGATAATTCCCTGTTTGTTCACTGCAGACGTCTGAAAATGATAATACAAGAAAGAGTTCACAGATTCAGACTTTAGGCATCAATAACTCATTATAGTGACACGTTGTCAAAACATAATCGATGCCTCTTTCCATCGTTGTCAGGTAGACAATGTGCTACAAGCCCAGCTTTATCAACAGTAGCTGTCTTTCAGGCTGCAGGAATAACACTGGTGTCTATGAGCAGCCGGCTGGGAGATGAGTGTCCAGGGACCGTCTGCTAATTACAAAACCACTGCAACAGCGTAGAGAAACACCACACAGATGTTCAATAACGTCACCCTGATACACTGTAGTGTCACCAGAATCACTGCAGCCATCGACTGGCTCCTGCTGATCAGACCACAACACTTGGTTTGAGATACATGTAGATATGAAAATCACACCGTCTGTAAAATTGCAATTTACAGACAGTCCCTGTTCACTCATCTCCCAGCTGGCTGCTCATAGACACCAGTGTTATTTCTGCAGCCTGAAAGACAGCTACTGTTGATAAAGCTGGGCTTGTAGCACATTGTCTACCTGACAACGATGGAAAGAGACATCGATTAGGTTTTGACAACGTATCACTAATGAGTTATTGATGCCGGAAGTCTACGTGAGCACGAGAAACTTACATTTAAATTTATTTCTGCCAGTGTCCCTTTAGGGGCTCCATAGATATCCTTAATATAGATAATTTTTCTTTCAATTAATGACTAATGTCTGTGAAATCATGTTTTTTTTTGCTGAATTTTATGGTCAAGCTTCGTATAAAAACAAATTACTATTTTGATGTGGACATTTATTTTACAGTTTTTGTGCGATTTAATATTTTTTTCTGAAATTTTACTAGTTATTATCTGTAATTTAACAAAAAAATAACCAAAAAAATCTATAAAATAATAGTTCCAAAATGTTTTACCATTTGTTAAATGTTAATATTCTTATACAGTCGTCCCTCGTCATATCGTGCTCTCACTGTATCGTGGGTTTTTAAATTGAATATAAACACGTAGCGTACAGCAGATGAGTCGACCACGTATGTAAAACTCAGCTACTTCCTCTTGAGCTGGTCGGTCTCTGATTGATGGGCGGTGATGGAAGCCAGCCAGAACCTTTGGTCCCACACGGTGAGAGTTTACTGGAAACGACCGTCAGAGAACCGGTGACAGTCTGTAGGATTACCGTAACACCATCATCAGTTTACCGGTAGGAAGGCGGCCGGACGTCCTCGGTGTCGGTGCGTTTAAAATAAGTTTTTACCAAGTGGATCGCTGCGTCGCTAGTTCCATTATCGGACACGGCTGTAGAAGCTCCTCTAGATGGAAGGTTTAAGAGTGTAGGAAGGGTTTATAACAGTGTAGTAAGGGTTTATAAAGCCTTAATATATATATATAAATAATAAAATAAACATAAGGTTGCTACTTCTGGAACCTAACCCCCACGATAGACGAGGGATCCCTTTATGTAAGTTTTCTACAGCTAATCTTTCTAACTGGTCCTGGTGTCTGTTCCAGTCCAGATCTATAAACTCTCCTGGTTTTATTAGAACTCCTCCTTTCACTCTTTTCAGGTTAACGTTTTCGTCCGAACTGCTGCTGTAACTGACGGAGACTAGAAGCTCCTCTGAGCACAGACGACTGACGGCCTCTACTGATGCACGTGGGGCGTTTAAGGAGCATCTGTACATTCTAGCTTCAGAAAACAGCCACCGCTACAAGCCTGTGGGAAACTCTCTGATATGATCAAACAGCAACACGATGCATTTATCTTATAACTAAAGCCTGACTGACCAGAACGTTTACCGTCAGATTGTTGATGTGCTGGATTTAAAAATGGATGTGACATGATTTCAGGAAACCGAAGCAAAACCAAGAAGAGTTTCCTTTGACTGACTTTAAGTCTCAGATCATCCTGATGGAAAGATCAAAACATTTACCTGCACCTTTATTCCCGTTTAGAGTCATGTATAATCTAGAAGACAGAAAATGTGACCCTAAAAATCAAATGTAAACGTTTCTGGGAAGCCATTAAGCGTCACAGGAGTCTTTGTCATGGTGCCCGATGCTAGCTTAACTCCCACAATGCTCTCTGGTTGCCAACATAAACTGCACGATCTCAAACTGGAAAGAAGCTCCGCCTGGTGGTAGAACCAGGTACTACAGCTAATCTACAACACACATTCTGATATGCATGTCCGTCTTCTGCCTGATCTGTGAACATATTCCAATCAGTTAAATTACCGACGATAGTTACTGGGTTAACAGTTGATCATGAACATCCCTGCTGCGATATGTACTGAAGAACAGCAGCAGCTCTTCCTCCGCTGAGCGTCTCTGCAGGACGTGACCAGACTGAGAACAGTCTCCAGTTACACTGAGGGATGTCATAACTGAGCCGAAGAAGCTCTCATTCACATGGGTCAACGCAGCAACCAGCAGGGACGTGATCACATATTATTCACGTGTGAAGTTACACCAAGACAACAACACAAGTCTGAACACTGACACCAGAGTGAGGAGATCTGTGGAGGCTTTTTAACGGAACAGAGGGAAGAATCACTGCAGGTCAACATAAACCTTGATCTCCTGAAGAAACCTCTTTATGTGGTTGGTTTGTGTCCACTCTAGTCGTTTCAAGTCTCTTTGTCATCCTTTTGTGCCTCTTTGTGGTCATTTTTGTCTGTTTATGTCTCTTTAAGGTTGTTTTGTGTCTTTTTATGGTCGCTTTGTGCTCCTTCGTTGTCTTGTTTTAGTTTCTTTGTGGTTGTTTTGTCTCTGTAGTTGTTTTGAGTCTTTTTTGTGGTAATTTTTCGTCTCTTTGTGGCTGTTTCTTGTCTTTTTCTGTGATTTTCTGGCTCTTTGCAGTTGTTTTGCGTCTCTTTGTGGTCATTTTTGTCTATTTAAGGTTGTTTTTAGTCTCTTTATGGTCAATTTGTGCTTCTTAGTTGTCTTTTTTAGTGTCTTTGTGGTTGTTTTGAGTGTTTTTGGGGTGGTTTTGCGTCAGCCCCAGTACTGTCAGATCAGTACTAGGGCTGGTCCCGAATATTCGTTTGTTGTGGTGGTATTTGGATAATAATTTTGATATTTGAATTGTTGTGTGCCGTTGTTGAATGCTGCCGAGCGCCCATTTTGACAGATTCTGAGCACATTTTGGTTCATTTTTGACAAGTTTTAGCATAAATTTCTCCAATAAGCTGGCAGAACCAAACCTACAGGTTAATATTGAGCAACTGCTGGTGTCACCATCACTAAATATCCTGCTACTGAAAGCAAAATGTGTCTTAAGAAACACATCCTTCAAAATAAAAGACTTTATACCACTACTTTTTGCTTCTGCGACCCTCTAAAAATGGCTTCGCGACCCACTTTTGGGTCCCGACCCACCAGTTGAGAACCACTGCTTTAGGCGACTCATCGATCAGCCATCATCGGCTGTCTCACCTGACTCAGGTGTGAGGAAGTGCAGCCACGGACAGAAAGGAGACGCCCCGACTTCGTTCACACAGGAAACCCTGACGCTGTAGTTGGAGTGACTCCTCAGACCGGATAGAACGTGGAGGTGAGGAGGAACCTGGACCTCCTGCTGGGGGAGGTCCCACCTCCGAGCCGAACGCCTCGACACCTGAGGAGGAGGAAGAAGAAGAGGAGGAGGAAGAGGAAGAAGAGGAGGTTCGTGTAAGAAGCTTTGCAAAATCACTAAAATGTCCAACGATAAAGTGATCACATTCTACCTTCATGGAGCATCTCTAAACATCATCAGCACCTTTATCTACCATCACACTCCACCTCCGTGCTTCACTGTCAGGACTATGATCCACTGTGGTGGTCCTGGTCAGGTTCTGGACTCCATCTGAGCCCAACTCATTGATCTTCATGTGACCAAACAATGTTCTCCAGCATCCATCAGGCTTCTCTTCATCTTCTTTAGCTCCATCTGGAAGTTTAGTTGTGAGCAGCAGCCAGGTTTAGTTGTGGTCCTCCGTCCATAGAGGTTGATGTTCTCCAGGCTCCTCCACACTGTCTGAGCTCCACACTAACTCTGGTCTCCATTGATCAGCCCTGGTCCAAGTGTGAAGCAGCTGCCGTCTGTTGTCCACAGCTAGATAGTGAAAGTAGTTCCCTGTCCGTGGAGTCATTGTAGGAGCTCTGATCAGTGCTACTATGGCTCCTTCTAGACCTCCTGGTTCCTGCTGACACTGGGCTTCACTGGTTCTTAGTGGATCACTGGTCTTCCTGGATCCTTTTCCATCTTTGTCCAGTCTCACAGTCACATTGTTCACTTCCTCTGTTCACTTCTTCTCCATGTGGAGCCATGATGCAGACATAGATAGACCCAGTCCACAGGTCCAGACCTGGTCCATAGATAGACCCAGTCCATAGGTCCAGACCTGGTCCATAGATAGACCCAGTCCATAGGTCCAGACCTGGTCCATAGATAGACCCAGTCCACAGGTCCAGACCCGAGGAGGTTCTGATGTCCACAGCTCAGTAGAACCAGGGTCATGTTTAGTCTCAGTCCTCACAGCTGGACTCAGTGTAGCTGGTTTCAGTTTCTGCTTTTGGGGTTTGAATTTTCAACACAGTCTTTCTAAAGGTTTGTTACACATAGAGGAGTCTGTTACCTGGACGACGCAGGAGGTCAGCTCAGAGTGACCTGTGAATCCCGGTTGCCATGACAGCGTGACGTTGTTGTCCACCATCCTCGTGACCTGCAGGTCGACCGGAGCCGCCGGCAACACTGAGACAGACAGACAGACAGAGTTTTTAACAAGCCCCGCCCACACAGAGCCCTCATCCAATCACAGCTCAGCTTACTGTCTGAGTGGACTCACCTTTAATGTGGACCGTCCCGGTTCTGGAGACGGAGATTCCTCTGGCGTTCTTCGCTTCACAGTAAAACTTCACACTGCTGTTCACACCTGAACACACACACACAGGTATTGATTAGTTATTGGTCACCTATAGATTATTGTATCAGACCTTTTCACTCTTCTTTAGAGACACTTTAGTTTCCACATCGGTTTCTTTGTTCTGTGTGTCTGTGTGTGAGTCAGGAGGCCCAGGTGCATTGTGGGTGATGTAGGCTCTCAGGCTCAAACACCTGCAGGTGAACCAGAATGTGGATCAATAAGAGAGTTCAGCTTTATTGATTTACATCCGAATATTCCTTCAACAAACAACAGCCTGAAAGACGACACGACTCACTGTGTGTCTGTGTGTGTGTGTGTGTGTGTGTGTGTGTGTGTGTGTGTGTGTGTGTGTGTGTGTTTCCAGTAACTGTCTGATGTATAACAGGATCCTCCAATCAGCAGCCGCGGCTCTCCTGATGTCATCCTGTGTATCAATACTGCTGACTGTGCAGTAAATCTCTGTACTTGTGAGGACTCATCCTGGACCTGGTTCAAGGACATCCATGTGTTCATTCAGGCTGCAGCTCAACATTGTTGTCACCTGATCCACTGTCAGCTCAGAGGAGGTTCCAGGTTCACACAGCCTGAGTTTAATATATCTGTCGGCTCTCAGTCGTTCTGCAGGTAACGGCTGGTTTCTGTGATTATTTTCTGTTTGGTGTCTGAAATGTCAGAACATGTTTCCCAAAGTCCCAGAAGACAAATGTCCGGTTTGGTCCAAAGATAATCAGTTTACTGTCACAGAGGAGGAAAGAAACCAGAAACTAGAACCTAGAAATATTTACATTGAAGAAGCTGGAACCAGGAACAGCAAGGAAAAGCAAAACAACCACAAAGAGACACAAAACAACCTGAAAAAAGATGCAAAATGACCCCAGAATGACAGTAAACCACCACAAAATGATGCAAGCCAATCACAAAGAGATGGAGAGCGCGAAACAACCAAAAAATACACAAAACAACAAAAAACACACAAAACAACCACAAAAAGACAAAAAACAACCACAAAGAGACAAAACAACAACAAAAATACACAAAATAACAACAAAGAGACACAAAAAGACAAAAAACAACCACAAAGAGACACAAAACAACAACAAAGAGACACAAAACAACCACAAAGAGACAGAAAAAAAACAAAAAAATACACAAAACAACCACAGAGACATAAAACAACAACAAAAATACACAAAAAAACAACAAAAAGACACAAAACAACAACAAAAATACACAAAAACAACCACAAAGAAACACAAAACAACCACAACCAGCCACAAAACAACAACAAAAAGACACAAAACAACCACAAAAAGACACAAAACAACCACAAAGAGACACAAAACAACAACAAAGAGACAAAACAACAACAAAGACACACAAAACAACCACAAAGAGACACAAAACAACCACAAAAATACACAAAACAACCAAAAAAAGACAAAAAATAAACACAAGAAGAAACTACCAACCACAGAATGATGCAAAACAGGGACAAACTTACTCAGACTCATTAACCAATTACCAAAATAGTTGATTAATTTAATATTCTAGTGTTTACATATGGAAGAAAATCTGTCTCTGCTCATGCTGAAGTTAAAATCACTCCTTCTGAACTTTGCTGCCTCTGAATAATTTGTGGAAAATATCTGTGATTTATTTCTGCTATAAGAAACATAAGTGAAGCTGCAGATCCGTGTTCTCTGTGTTTGACTGTACAGAAACATAAACGCAGCATGTAATAATTCAGCATTAGTTTATTTTGGTACACTTCAGTCACGTGACCTGATTACCGTGCGCCGTCAGCCAGGCCTGACCTTTGTGTTAAATCCACCGCTCACATGTGTGTGAGTCACAGCGCTGCAGAATGTGTGGAACACAGCTACAACACAATGAGGCGATGAAGCAACAGCTCAACCTGACTGACTCATGTGTGACCCAGTTATTGATCGGAGACCAGCAAACAGGAGCCGAGGTGATTAATAATCAGGTCACTCTATGAAAAATCAAGCAGAGCCTCAGAGCCAGCTGATTCTGTATCTACAGTAGATTTAATGATCAAAGTTTTACCTTTATACTGTGAATATTTTCAGAGTTCCAGGCCCTTGAAGTCCATAGAGGTGGGTCCACATTTATCATATTTTACAGTCTAAAACCAAAACCTGGATGTTATTAGGCACCATTTATATTATAACCAACTTTAACCATCAATATCATGGTATACATCATAGATTCAACAGCAACTTCTGTGTCTAAACTACTAAAAGATGATTTTTTTATTTATTTTTTTTAAAGATTTATTTTTGGCCTTTTTGTGCCTTTATTAGATAGGACAGTGGATAGAATCGGAAATGGGAGAGAGTAGGGAAGGACATGCGGTAAACGCCCGAGGTCGGACTCGAACCCGGGACAGCCGCTACGCCTCTGCACTTGGGTCCCGCAACATAACCATTAGGCTATCAGGACGGCCCGACTAAAAGATGATTTTGAGGAACAACCACCTATCAACATGCTGATATGAGCCTTGAATGTTTACCCAGAATGCACCTTTTCCAAGATTTCTCAGGTGAATTATGAGAAAACAGAAGAAGATTCTTCAGTCTGATGAGACCAAAATGGAGGTTTTTGTCCATTAAAATAGAAGCTATGTTAGTCAGACACCAAACACCGTGAAGCATGGTGGTGGCAGCATCATGACGTGAAGCACGGTGGTGGCAGCATCATGATGTGAAGCACGGCGGTGGCAGCATCATGATGTGAAGCATGGTGGTGGCAGCATCATGATGTGAAGCATGGTGGTGGCAGCATCATGACGTGAAGCATGGCGGTGGCAGCATCATGACGTGAAGCACGGCGGTGGCAGCATCATGACGTGAAGCACGATGGTGGCAGGATCATGACGTGAAGCATGGTGGTGGCAGCATCATGACGTGAAGCATGGTGGTGGCAGCATCATGATGTGAAGCATGGTGGTGGCAGCATCATGACGTGAAGCACAGTGGTGGCATCACCATGACGTGAAGCACGGTGGTGGCAGCATCATGACGTGAAGCACAGTGGTGGCAGGATCATGACGTGAAGCATGGTGGTGGCAGCATCATGACGTGAAGCATGGTGGTGGCAGCATCATGATGTGAAGCATGGTGGTGGAAGCATCATGACGTGAAGCATGGTGGTGGCAGCATCATGGTGTGGGGATGCTTTATAGCAGCAGGCCATGGAAGGTTTGTAAAGGTGGACGGTAAAAAAGGTACCACTGCTTGTTTCCATGACTACAGACATTAAACTGTTGCAGTTTTACTGTTCAAACTATGATACATCCCATAATACTGATTCTCAAAGTTGGTTATAGAGAACATGAACATAAACCAGGTGTAGTGTTCAGACTGTGACTCCTGGATGGATGTAAACTGATCTGGGTCCAGGTTCTACCAGAACTCCAGTGTGTTGTTCCTCCTAAATGTCATGTGTCTATCTGCTGGACTGATGAGGTTCTGATCCATGTGGACCCCCCTCTATGGACTTCAAGGACCTGGAACTCTGAGAACATCCACAGTATGAAGGTAGAAGTCTGATCATTAAATAAAGTTACCGTAGATAAAGAGTCAGATGGTTCTAAAGAGGTGGAACTTTTCATATTTGTTTTATATAATACTCTATTCCAGTCTCAGTCCACATCACTGGATCCTACATTTCCCATGATGCACCAGATCCAGTGCGTTTGGTTCCAGGTGTGTGTTCTCTCTACCTGAGACATGGAGGACGGAGGGCGACGGTCGCGGTTCTCCCTCCTGGACTCCTCCCAGCCACCACAGAACCTCCACCGGCTCCGGAGGACCGACGGCTGCACAGGTGAGGTTGAAGGGAGCGCTGGGGAACGTCGCCACGTCCTGAGGCTCCTGCACGAAGTGAGGAACACCTGCAGGAGAGAGAGAGGGCAGGTGAGGGAGGTGCATGATGGGAAGACGAGTCCTCCAGCAGAATGAGAAGGAGTCAGCAGCGGTGCGTTCAGGGCCTCACCTTCCACCGTGATCCAGGCTCGCTCAGAGGAGAACGTCAGGCCGTGGAACTCCACCTCACACCAGTACTGACCCGCATCATGCTGCTGGACCGACTTCACACTGGAACCAGAACACAGAACAGGGACATCAGAACACGAACCAGACCCAGAACACAGAACTGGAACCACGAGACAGACCATCAGGACATGAGAACTGGGGCCAGATCTCAGAACTGGAACCAGAACACAGAACATTGGAAATGGACCCGTAACACAGAACATCAGAAGAACTGAATCTGGACCGAAACCAGAACCACAACACAGAACATTAGAACTAGAACCAGAACATAAAACCTGGACTGAAACCAGAACACAGAACATCAGGAGAGGAACAAGACCCACAACACCGAACACCACAACCGGAACCAGAACACAGAACATCAGAACTTGGGCTGGAACCAGGAAGTCTGATCATCAACTAGAACAATAACGTAGAAAATCTGAACTGGAACCAGAACACAGAGCCTGGACTGGAGCAAGAACATCAGAACAGGAACTAGAACATGGAAAACAGAACCTGGACTTGAACCAGAACACAGGAACGAGAACACAGAACCTGGACTGAAGCCAGAACATCAAAACTGGAACGAGAACACGGAACCTGGACTGGAGTAAGAACATTAGAACAGGAACCAGAAGACGGAACCTAGACTGGAACTAGAACACAGGAACCAAACACAGAACCTGGACTGGAACCAGAACACAGAACACTCAACAGCAGAACATCAGTAAACAGGAACTAGAACACGGAATACAGAACCTGGACTGGAACCAGAACATCAGAACAGGAACTGGAACACATAACAAAGAACCTGGACAGGAACCAGAACACAGAACCTGGACTGAAGCCAGAACATCAGAACAGGAGCTAGAACACGGAACACAGAACCGGAACCAGAACACAGAGCAGGATCTAGAACACAGAACCTGAACTGGAACCAGAAACGTTACAGATTAAAAGTGGAACCAAAAACAGCCCAGCATTAGAACCTGAACTGGAACCAGAACATGTTGGGTTACAACCTGACCCGGAACCAGAACCTAAGCGGAACCAGAACCCTTTCAGACTAAAGGTTCAGCCTCTGAACGAGCCCCAGCGTGTCCTTGGAGGAGTGAGGAAGATGAAGTCGGTCAGGGAGGAAGAGCAGCAGTCGGTGGGCGTTCAAAGCCAGCGGCCCGTATTTACACCTGAGAGGCTGTTTAACCATCAAACAGCAGAAACACCAACAGAAACACGGACCAGCAGAACCTCCCCCCTCTGTGACCGCAAGAAACCCGACCAGACGGCACGATTCAACGGACTCAGACGGTCTGACAGGAAACATGTCCGTCATTTAAAACTGATCCTGATTTAAATGTTTTAGAAGCTCAGACGATCAAAACAACGACTCACTCAACATTTAAATCACTTCCAGCTTGTTTCTAACATTAGTTATGTGTGTATTATAACATACTAACATTAGTTATACGTGTATTATAACATACTAACATTAGTTATGTGTGTATTATAACATACTAACATTAGTTATACATGTATTATAACATGCTAACATTAGTTATACATGTATTATAACATACTAACATTAGTTATACATGTATTATAACATACTAACATTAGTTATGTGTGTATTATAACATACTAACATTAGTTATACGTGTATTATAACATACTAACATTAGTTATACGTGTATTATAACATACTAACATTAGTTATGTGTGTATTATAACATACTAACATTAGTTATACATGTATTATAACATACTAACATTAGTTATGTGTGTATTATAACACACTAACATTAGTTATACATGTATTATAACATACTAACATTAGTTATACATGTATTATAACATACTAACATTAGTTATACATGTATTATAACATACTAACATTAGTTATGCATGTATTATAACATACTAACATTAGTTATACATGTATTATAACATACCAACATTAGTTATGTGTGTATTATAACATACTAACAGGTTTGGTCACATTGGGCCTCTCATGTTAGAATATGGGTCATTACATTACCAAATATGGCAGCAGCGTAAACAACTGCATCATCTGCGTACGGTTAGATCTGTAGGTCAGGACGAACAGAAAGCAGACTTTAAAAAGCTTAAAGAGTTACTAAAACATAAATCAACTGGCGATTAATGTTTGAGTTGACCGACTAATCGACCAAACATTGCAGTGAAGACTTTGTTTTAGTCTGCAGGAGATTTTTATGGGCATTCTCTTGTGTTTTTATGTTATTTTAGAGACGAAAAAGACACAAACCCGACTACCCCGGGGCTGCAACTAATCATTACTTTCATTTCTGTTTCACGTGACGAGGATTTTCTCCGTTGTCTCTTTTGTCAGAAGTACAAATAGCAAAAGGCCGTAACGCCTTGTGGACGCCTGATCCTGTCAGATCTGGGAAGCTAAGCAGGGTTGGGCCTGGTCAGTACCCGGATGGGAGACCATGAGGGAACACCAGGAAGCCTGTGTGAGTGGTTGGTGGTGGTCGGAGGGGCCGATGGAGCAGCCTGGCCTCCGTCAATCTACCCCAGAGCAGCAGCATACTTAGCTTAGCACCATGGAGTATGGAGGGAATGAATAATGCAATATAAAGTGTCTAGAAAAGCGCGATATAAAACCAATGCATTATTATTATTATTATTAAAAAGAAAAAGAAGCCATTGTAATTTCAGTTTCAAAGTGACGTATTTAGGTTTCATTTATTGTCATACGTGACTGAGACCTTGTCCACATGTAGCGGGGTTTTTTTCTAAATCCGAACATCCTGCCCCCTCTGTCTATAAAAAAGCTTACGTACACACCACCTTTGTTTTTAGAAACAAATTCATCCACACCTAACCGCATAAGTGCGTTTTTAAGCACATTCATAATCATGCCAGACCTCTAGGGGGCAGTAGTTCCCTAAATCCAATCCAATCAGAGGAAGCTTCCGTCTCTCGGTGGAAAATAACCGTCCTTAGCGTCGTCCTTCGCCTGTGTTGTTAAACGTGAAGCAGCATCTGGGCTTGGAAAAACACGCAAGAAAAGAGCGCCTGTACAAGAAAAACCTTGTGAGGGCGTCCATATTGTTTCCCAATGTAAACACAGGTCGAATATGTGACGCAACAACATGTTTAGTCGCAGGCAGTGACGTTTGGAAACGCAAAACTCCAGTTATAAACGGAGAATTCAAATCTTCACTTTGGTTTTTAAAAGAATCGTTTTTAATGCCGTCAATCTGCGTTTTCATCTGGATGACAGGACAAACGGTAGAACAATATCTTCGTTTGGTGAGATACCCGGCTACATGTGGACAAGGCCTGAGAAAAGCTGGAAACCTTCACACTGAGGAAGCCGGAACCAGTAAATGTTCACTTCTCTTGTCGTGGCTTTTTCAGACCAAACTAACAATTATTTCCCGGATTAATCGATCAGTTGTTTGGTCTCTAAAACGCCACAAAATGGTGAAATCAGTGTTTCTAAAAGCTCAAGATAACAAACGTCTTGTTTTGTCGTAAAGTCATTCAATTTAACGTCACGGAGGAGGGAAGAAACCAGAAGATATTCACATTTGAGAAGCTGGAATCAGACAAAACAAATGGACACAAAACAGCAACAGGAATGAAAAATGACCACGCGGGAGGAAAGGAATGCTAAAAGAGACACTAAACAACCACAAAGACTTAAAACTGCCATGAAAAGATGCACAAAAAGACACTAAATAGCCATAAAAAACACAAAGAAAGATAAAACCACCACAGACAGATGCAAAATGATCACGCAAAAGAAAAAGGAAACCAAAATGTCCACAAAAAGACGCCAAACAACCACAAAAAATATGAAAAATGACCCAAAAGAGATTCAAAAAAAGCACAAAGGGACACAAAACCTCCACAGACACCGTTTGTGATCGATCATTTGTGTATTAAGGAAAATCTGCTGGAGCTGAATTCACAATATGAAGGAAAAACAAAATGAATGGAGAGCAGTGGAGTTAGCATCTGTGGGTTTATCATGATCAACCTTCACACGCTGCACTCTGACTTTTAAATATGAGTCTATTCAATCAAGTTAATCAGCTGGAATTATTAGATTAAATTAATTATTCCAGTGAGAACCAGCGAGCGTGGATAGAAGCTACAGAGCTCCTCTGTTAGCTCTGATTGGCTGACTGGCTGAGGGTGTGGGCGGAGCTGCACCTGTGCGACGTCTCCCAGTGCTGCTCTCCCAGGATGAGGAACACCTGGTCGGTGCTGTAGAGCTTCTCTCCGTCCTTCATCCACATGATGTCGGGCTCCGTGACGCCCTCCACGGCACAGCCCAGCCTCACCTCGTTCCCCTGAGACACCGTCTGGTTGGACGGGTGCTTCGTGAACACCACACCTGCAGGAAGAAGGGGGAGGAGTCAGCGTTACCTGGGCGACCACAATGAACACTTTGTCCTCATTTATCTTCACGTTTTAGGTTGATCACATCGACAACATCTGGAGTATAATACTGTAAACACCTGAAGGGCCCTGATACACCTGGACTGTATCCCCCTACAGTAATCAGATTACTTCTAAGTTGAACAGGAGAGTACTGGATCTGATGTCAAATAAAAAACTAACAGTATGGTCTCATCTGGTCAGACAGTGTTCTGGTTCCTCCTCAGACCTTCATGGAGCATCTCTAAACATCATCAGCGCCTTTATCTACCATCACACTCCACCTCCGTGCTTCACTGTCAGGACTATGATCCACTGTGGTGGTCCTGGTCAGGTTCTGGACTCCATCTGAGCCCAACTCATTGATCTTCATGTGACCAAACAATGTTCTCCAGCATCCATCAGGCTTCTCTTCATCTTCTTTAGCTCCATCTGGAAGTTTAGTTGTGAGCAGCAGCCAGGTTTAGTTGTGGTCCTCCGTCCATAGAGGTTGATGTTCTCCAGGCTCCTCCACACTGTCTGAGCTCCACACTAACTCTGGTCTCCATTGATCAGCCCTGGTCCAAGTGTGAAGCAGCTGCCGTCTGTTGTCCACAGCTAGATAGTGAAAGTAGTTCCCTGTCCGTGGAGTCATTGTAGGAGCTCTGATCAGTGCTACTATGGCTCCTTCTAGACCTCCTGGTTCCTGCTGACACTGGGCTTCACTGGTTCTTAGTGGATCACTGGTCTTCCTGGATCCTTTTCCATCTTTGTCCAGTCTCACAGTCACATTGTTCACTTCCTCTGTTCACTTCTTCTCCATGTGGAGCCATGATGCAGACATAGATAGACCCAGTCCACAGGTCCAGACCTGGTCCATAGATAGACCCAGTCCATAGGTCCAGACCTGGTCCATAGATAGACCCAGTCCATAGGTCCAGACCTGAGGAGGTTCTGATGTCCACAGCTCAGTAGAACCAGGGTCATGTTTAGTCTCAGTCCTCACAGCTGGACTCAGTTTAGTTTCTTTGAGTTTCTACTTGAATATTGTCTTTCTAAAGTTTTAAATTGTTTATCAGAGGAAATATTCTGCTGTTTAACTTTGAAATATTACAGTTATTGAGAAACGACAGCCTAAAATCACTTCATATTTGAGCGATATTGCCCAGAACTGTACTGTGCTGCTTTTGTTTACTACATTTATACATCAACTGCATTTTTAACACTTTGATAAAACATAAAACGGCTCAGAAGCTGCCTGAGAAATGTTTTTAGCTTTCTTTAGTATCTCAGCCACTGTTGTCTGAACATCCCAAACCCTGCAGACAGGAGACGGGTCTGCTGCTTTAACGCCACTGAACATGATAGAACTGTAATAAACCAACCAATCAGAGGAGGACCAGGTGACATCACTCCCCTCCACTGATGACATCATGACGTAGCTCTGTGCAGGTCATAACGGTGACATCACCAGTTTGTACCCAGAAATGATGCCATGCTGAAGGCAAACGCTGCCTACATTACCCAGAGTGCACCTGCAGCTGTGACACTTTATTGACTCACTTCTTACTTTACAGGAAAATGTAATTTAAGAACAAACATGCTTAAAACGGAGCCTCTGATTGGCTGCTGACCAACTGATTGATCAGTGCTGATTGTACAAAACACCTCTAATCAATATTTCCTGAACAGATTCCAATGCTTTGGAAGCGTTCTGACATTTATATCTGTTATTTTCTGTCTGCTCAGTGTTTTAGATCTGTTATGAGTACCTGTGTCGGTTGGTGAGGTGCATTGTGGTCCATCAGAAACTGGTTTTCTTCCTGTATTTGTCCTGTAAACACCTGAGGTTGGATTTCGCTGCAGGTTTCACAGCATTTACTGCTCCTATATTGACTTATTATACATTTTCTGATCCACTCATTGCTGCTGCTTTGATTTGACTCCTCCGTGCTGATGTGCTCATGTTCATAAGATGATAGATTCTCATCACAGAAGCTTTCTGCAGCTCACATTCCCCCAGAGTCAGCTGGAAGCTGCACTTTGCCCACCGAGCCTCTGATTACGAGGCGAAGTCATTTCGAAAATGGCATAATTTAAGGTTAATTAGTTTATAAACTGGTTTCTCCTATTGCAGTGACTAGTATTCAGTTTTATACCAGTCTTTTAGTTAATTCGGCGCAAATAAAACAAACCAAGAAGCAACTTATTCGATTGAATCCGATGTTGAAGTGCTTAAGGTCGCTCGCAAACAACTCACTTCAGTGTGTCTAAAGCGATAAAAAAGTTAGAAACTGATTTAAAAGCTTTCTGCTGTTGGTGTTGGCTGTAGGCCGAATTAATGACAACCTCTTTGGGGTTTATTTAATATCTTAAAGTAACTTCATTCTGGTGTGGATATTTCACAGAAGGTAAAAAACTTTAAAAACTGCTCTTTTTCAGGTGGAGTTCGGCTGGTCAACTGTAATCAGTGTAGCCACATTAGCTGCTAGCGGCTGTAATTAGCTCATTAACACTCACCGGTCCCGCAGCTTCCCGCCGGACTCCGCAGCAAAAACACAAGAATCCACAGCAGCGGCTTCATCTTCTCATTCTCTCTGTCTGCGCGGCTTTCAAACCGGCTCCCACGGGAACCGGGTCCGCTCGGCTCGGTTCGGCTCCTGCTCCGGTGTCCCGCTCCGCTACTGAGGCTTCATCTCCCGGCGGACAGACCGGACTCCCGGCGGAGCGGAGACGGAGGCTGGAGGCGGTAAACGACCAGAGGAGGTTCGGAGAGCAGGTGGACTCACGGAGGGAGGCTCATCCCGGTAAACAAACAACGCATAAATAAACAAAAAAACTACACCACGGCGTGAGAAGCGGTGAAACGCTGCGAGTTCTGGGGTCTGAGAAAGTTCTCGGTTTGTTTTCACACCGAAAACCGGCAAGTTTACACCCGGAACACAGGACACGCCTTCAAAATAAACGTCTGGTTCAGCCTAATTTTTACATTTAAACTCGTTTATTTTACTTTTAAAAAACTTTTTAAACTACATGTCAGGTTTACCCGTTTCATCAATTTTATTAAGTTAATTATTGCATTTTTATTTTTCCCAGTAGTCTGAAATTTATTTTAATCACGCACTGAGAAATTATTACTGCATAATTTATAGTCAAATAAACATCTTATTATTATTATTTTTAAATGAAACATCACTTCTTTTACACACATACTTCTACAATTTCTTAAAAATATTGTTGAATTTATACTTCAGGTTTTTCTTTTAGCAGCTGCCATGAAAACGTCACAATTGTTTTTTTTATTTACAGATATTTCTTTCACATGCTTGGTTTTATTACCAAAAAACTAAAGGAAATGATTATTTTATTTAATATTATGTTTCACCATAACACAATTTTATTATTTTTAACTTTGAGTTTGACTTAATCCTTTTTTTACTCTTTTATTAAATTTATAAATTTTTTTATTCTATTTAATTTTTTTATCATATTATTTTCATGTCACATTCTGTTTTTCTATTCATATTCTAATCTTCCTTTTATTTCAGTGTATTACTTCTATTTTCATTTAATTTTTTTATTTTACTATTGATGTTTGTATACTATATTGGAGGCAAATACATTTTTGTTTTTATTTTATTGTGCTTTCTAATATAGTTATTTTTATTCTGTTTAACTTTTGTTTTATTTTCTACATTTTATTAAATTTTTTTTCTCTAAATTTGGGATATTTGTTAATTCTCAAAAAGTTCATTTTTGTTTTTTAACTTTTATTTTTATTAAATTTGCTTTTATTGCAATTTTTTTAACTTAATTGTTGTATTTTAGTGGCTTTTTTAATTTACTGTTTTTATATTTTTAAGTCAATTTATTGTTTTACATTTTATTAATTTTATTACATTTTAGTTTTGTGTTGTTTTATTTAATTGTTTTTTGCTTTTGGAGGTGGTTTGATTTCAGCCGTTAGAGTAAAGCCTGTAACCGGAAGTGCAGCTCTTATTTACTCGAGCTTCACAACAACAGGCTGCTGAGTCCCGATGGAATGTGGAGAAAGTGTGTGTGTGTGTGTGTGTGTGTGTGTGTGTGTGCGGACTCACTGCGCATGACAGCCACCTGCTGGTGACATCACAGCTCAGGTAGAGCCTCCCTCCTGACGAAGTGTAGAAGTACTCGAATACTTCACTGCAGTAGAAGTACTGAAACCACATGCAGCCATACAGAAAAACTCAAGTCAGGTTTATTTATTAGTTTATTTCATTATTTTATTTAATTGTTTAAATATTAATTAAACTCCAGCTGCAGTCAGACGACGTAGGGAAGAAGGTCTGTTGCTCAGTTTATCGTTTTTAGTAACAGGTTCATTGATCAGGTGAACGTCTACAGAAAGAGACACAGCTCAGGACTCGTCCTCCAGATGTGGGAACTGGTGTCACATCTGTAAACAGCTCATCAGCAGAACGCTGACCCCAAAACCTGAATGAAGTAAAGACGAAGCTCCACTTGGCAGCGTTTCAACCTGCAGAGTCGGTGCTTAATAAGAGAACAGTCAGGTTGTGATCCTTCATCTACAAACTGAGCTCTGAGCAACATTTACAGCATTTAAAGTGACAGAAGGAGAAAAGCTGCTGCGAACAAAATGAACTCAGTTTAGAAACTTCAGCTGAAAAGAAGAAAAACATGCAGTGATGAGAGCAAGTGAATTCTGTAAAGTAGCAGGAAGGAAACTGGGTGAAAACTGGGTGAACTGCTCCTTTAATGCATGTAAATAACCCATGAAGTCCCATTTAAAGAGGAATAAAGAAGGTTTCAGACGAGCTTCCATCAACTTGAGGGAGGAGCTTCTCTTCAGTTAACCAGCCTTCATTCAGAACAGAAAGAAAACATCCATCATCTGGACACAGAAAACCTTCAAACAAACAGCAGGAAACAGTGCTACGTAGCACCGGGCTAGCTGAGGCTAGCTGTTAGCCTAGCTACAGCTAATTTAGCCACTTTGTCCTGAAGAGTTTATTCACATAAATAAGACAGAAGCTAAATCTGACACCAAAAACAAATTAAAACATAGCAGCAGACAAAACTAGCTGCTACATGCTAACTAGCCTAGCTTAGCATAGCCGCAGAGTTGCTGCTGTTAGATGAACATTTATAAATAAACTCACTTCTGTCTGTTCCTGTTGTTTTCCTGCTTCCAGCAAACAGAAACGGTTCAGATTCAGTGAATAATCAAAGATCAATAATCAGCCTGGAGAAGCAGACGATGGATTCACAGCCCACATGCTGCAGCCTTAAAAAGATAAATAACATCTAAATATTTAGTAACGGATTATTCCAGCGGACATTATCTGTAGTTTGAACAGAAGCTCACAGTGGAGCTGGAAGACGGGAACCATCGGAACCAAACTCTGCTGGCTTTATGGATTAAATCAGTAATAATCCTTATTTTGATTTAGTGTTTTGCTGTATTTTGTCTGATTTTTGTGGGTTTTTTGCAGATTTCTGGAGAATTGTGAAATATTTTCATTGATTTCTGTGGTATTAACTTTGATTTTGCTGTATTTTGTCTGATTTCTGGAATATTTTGTTGGATATTTGCAGTATTTCATTTGATCTCCGTCAGATTTTTGACGTATTTTGAGGAATTTATTAAATTTTTGTGCTATTTTGAAGCATTTTTTTGCTACATTCTGTATTATTTCCGAAGTATGTAAATTAATTTTGTTGTGTTTTGTTTGATTTCTGATAGATTTTTGTAGTACTTTGCAGTACACTGCTTGATTTCTGTGGTATTTTTTATTATGCAAGTAGTTTCTTTGATTTCTGTAGAATTTTCTTCCTATTTCTGTCATTTTGTTGTATTTCAGTACTATTTCTGCAGTATTTTCTTAGACTTCTTTTGTATATTTTCAGTATTTTCTTCCTTCTGTTGTATTTTTGCAGTATTTTCTTCCTTCTGTTGTATTTTTGCAGTATTTTCTTCCTTCTGTTGTACTTTTGCAGTATTTTCTCAGATCTCTGGAGTGTTCTGCGATACTCTCTGTGTCTGACCCGACGTCGTTTCTGCTGGATGGAGGCTTCTGTCCACCGCTGAGGGAACAATAAAGTTTTACAGGGACACATTCAGGAGGAAACAGTGGGACATCAGGGGCCTGAAGCCTCCTCCTTCTTCTTCTTCTGTGGTGTTGAATCTGTCCTGTTTTGAGTCTCTTCCTGTCTCCATGTGGACCCATGAGGTCTCTGCAGGTTCAGGTCTTTGTGGAGGACTGTCCCGGCTGTCCTGAGTCTGGTTTTACAAGCAGAAGAAGAAGCAGCTGTGAGTGTTGCAGGGGGGGCGGAGCTTCACATGGCCCCGCCTCCAGGTGGACTCGTCGGTCCAGACTCGTTATGGGGGGTCTTCAGGCGAACTTCTTCTTGGTGGCTGTGAATCGTTCCATGTACTGAGGAGGGAAAACACAGACCATTAGAAACCAGCAGAGACCAACAGAGACCAACAGAGACCATTAGAGACCAACAGAGACCACTAAAGACCAGCAGAGACCATTAGAAACCAACAGAGACTATTAGAGACCAACAGAGACCACTAAAGACCAGCAGAGACCATTAGAAACCAACAGAGACCATTAGAGACCAACAGAGACCACTAAAGACCAGCAGAGACCAGCAGAGACCATTAGAGACCAGCAGAGACCATTAGAGACCAGCAGAGACCATTAGAGACCAACAGAGACTAACAGAGACCATTAGAGACCAACTCAGAGACCAGCAGAGACCATTAGAGACCATCAGAAACCACTAGAGACCATTATAGAAGAGCAGAGACCATGAGAGACCATTAGAGACCAGAAGAGACCATTAGAAACCAACAGAGACCACTACAGACCAGCAGAGACCATTAGAGACCAACAGAGACCAACAGAGACCACTAGAGACCAATAAAAACCAACAGAGACCATTAGACACCAACTTAAAGACCAACAGAGACCATTAGAAACCAACAGAGACCACTAGAGACCAGAAGAGACCATTAGAAACCAACAGAGACCAATACAGACCAGCAGAGACCATTAGAGACCAACAGAGAACATTAGAGACCAACTTAAAGACCAACAGAGACCATTAGAAACCAACAGAGACCACTAGAGACCAATAGAGACACTAGGAACCATTAGAGACCAGTAGAAACCAATAGACACCAACAGAGACCAGCAAAGACCAACAGAGACCAGCAGAGACCAACAGAAACCATTAGGGACACCAGAGTCCGACCCAGAACTTGCGGTACAGAAGCTGGTTCTCACCTTGTCGTATCCCTCAATGTCTCGGACCTTCTTCACCTCGAACAGGTTTCCCTCCACGGAGAACAGAGACACCTGGGACTCGGTCAGGATGGACTGAGGGATGGAGGACAGTTCCAGACAGTTCTCCTCCAGACGGAGAACCTTCAGACGGGGACACCGAGAGATCTCCGCCGACAGCACCGAGATCTGGACCAGAGGAGGAAACCGAGTCACTACAACATTCAGATCACTGCCTTCCTCCGACTGGACTGACCTGGATCTGGGGTACCTAGTTACCTGGTCCTGATTCAACGGTACCTGTCTTTGACAATAAGGACTATAATACCTGGTTCTTGGGTACTTGGTTATCTGGTTCTGGTACTGTAGTACTTGTCTTTGTTAGCAAAGATCTAGTTCTGGTGTTCGTGGTTCTGGTTCTACAGTCTACCTAGCTACCTAGTTCTGGTAGTGTACTACTTGTCAGAACCAAAAATAAGGACTGTGAGACCTGGTTCTGGTTCTACACTACCTGTCTCTGTTAGTAACTGTTCAAAGACCTAGTCATGGGTACCTGGTTCTGGTTCTACGGTCCCTGTCTTAGGTCCCTCTAATTAGGACTGTAAGACCTGGTTCTGGGGTACCTGGTTCTGGTTGAGGTTGATCTCGATGGTCTGCAGCTCCGACACCTCTGGAGGGACGATGCGGATCTGGTTCCGGGACAGGTCCAGCAGGTCCAGATGCCTCAGGGTTCCCAGTCCGGAGGGGAACTCTGAGATCTGGTTCCCGGCCAGACTGAGAGTCCTCAGGGCTTTGAGCTGGCCCACCGTCGAGGGCAGCTGCTGGATCCGGTTCCCGTTCAGACTCAGGGTCTCCAGCTTCTTCAGCTTCCCGATCTCGGCGGGGATCCCGGCTGAGGACAGAACCACAGCGTTACGGGTCTGAAGGATCCGGACCGGTTTAAAACCCGGTCAAACACTCACTCAGCTTGTTGGAGTTCAGCGTCAGACTCTTCATCTGCAGGAAGTTCCCCACGGCGGCTGGAAGGACCTCGATCTTGTTCCCGGACAGATCGACCGTCCTCAGGTTGGCGGTGAGTCTCTGGAGCTCCTCCGGAAACTGAAACAGAGACGGATTCAGCGTCAGAAATGTTCCAATGTTTCTGTCCATGAAACAGAATCACACGTATGAACACACACATGTAAAGCTACACGTGTTGCATAGCTAACTGTTATTATTACTGTCTATCGCTGTTCGTGTTGTACTCGTTTACTCACTGATGCTGCTTGGTCTGTTTTTCTTCCTGCATCAGTGAAATCTGATACTTTAATGCTTTAACCCTGATGACTAACATAAGTACTAATGGGGTGGACAAAATATTAGGAACACTTTCCAGTATAATGCATTTACCACCACTTTAACAGACATTAAAGTAGCAGCATCAAGTTTCTGAATAATGGACTGTAGAAACTTCGTAACAGCAGAGTGTTGAGCTGCTGAGTGTGACGGCAAAGGTGTTCCTAATTAAACGCACCTGAAGTTTCATCAGTCAACCTGTAATGATAATTTATTTACTGTATAATAATACGTGTTAAAACAGACCTGGTCCATAAAGGGGGGCGCTGTGGGGAACTTTAATGCAGATCAGTCGCTTTAAATGTTGGTACAGAGCTAAAAAAAAGTGTCCCCCCTTGGAGGTTTTCCCTTTTAATTGCTTTTAAACACCAAGTTGTGGTCATCATGATGCTGCCACCACCATGCTTCACATCATGATGCTGCCACCACCATGCTTCACATCATGATGCTGCCACCACCATGCTTCACGTCATGATGTTGCCACCACCATGCTTCACAACATCATGATGCTGCCACCCCCGTGCTTCACGTCATGATGCTGCCACCACCATGCTTCACATCATGATGCTGCCACCACCATGCTTCACATCATGATGCCGCCACCACCATGCTTCACGTCATGATGCTGCCACCACCATGCTTCACATCATGATGCTGCCACCACCATGCTTCACATCATGATGCCGCCACCACCATGCTTCACGCCATGATGCTGCCACCACCATGCTTCACATCATGATGCTGCCACCACCATGCTTCACATCATGATGCCGCCACCACCATGCTTCACGTCATGATGCTGCCACCACCATGCTTCACATCATGATGCTGCCACCACCGTGCCTCACATCATGATGCTGCCACCACCATGCTTCACACCATGATGCTGCCACCACCATGCTTCACGTCATGATGCTGCTACCACCATGCTTCACGTCATGATGCCGCCACCACCATGCTTCACGTCATGATGCTGCCACCACCGTGCTTTACATCATGATGCCACCACCACCATGCTTCACACCATGATGCTGCCACCAACATGCTTCACACCATGATGCTGCCACCACCATGCTTCACATCATGATGCTGCCACCACCGTGCTTCACATCATGATGCTGCCACCACCGTGCTTCACATCATGATGCTGCCACCACCATGCTTCACGGTGGGGCTGCTGTGTTTGTGATGATGATGTGCAGGGTTTAGTGTTTAGACTTAGAGTCTATTTTGATGGCAAAAGAGCTCAATTTTGGCTTCAGACCAAAGAACCTTCTTCCAGGTAACTTTAGTTTCTCACATGCCTTCTGGTGAACAGGGAGCGAATACTTTTTATAGTCTCTGTGTATCTAAACAGAAAGCAGAGCTGCACTGATTAGTCCATTAATCATCAACTATTTGTTAAGAGATGAGTCAACATTTGAAGGTCACAGCTTCTTTTATTTTAACAGTTTTTATTAGTTTTTTACTATGTCAGACTGATTTTATCTTTTTGAAATTAAATCTACAACAGAAGTGCAGAGCTGCAGTGCTGTTCAAAGTTTGCATGTCTGTTTTCTTTTGTTGTGCTCTTTAGACTTTATGTTTCTGTTTGTGTCTCGTCAGTGTTGACCAGTAAACACAGTGATCTCACCTCCGGCAGGCCTTTTCCTGTCAGCTGAAACACTCCCGTCTTCTGGGAGGTTTCCAGGTGAGACTTCAGTGCGCTGTTTCCCATCTGGACCTGCAGCCAGGTGTGATTCCTGTCTGTCCTCCTGTCTGTCTGTCTGTCTGTCTCTCAGTCTACAGCAGTAGGGTAGAGTTCATGTCCAGCTGAATGGTGATGGTGGATCAGCTTTAACAGCGCTCCTCCTCCTCTTCTTCCTCCTCTTGCTCTTCTTCAGTGGTTTTTAATGAGATCAGACGGTGAAATCCCTGCAGTAAAGACAGTAAAGACCCTCGTCTGAGTCCCTCGTACAGAACGTCATCATCCACCCACTGATATAAATACACCTGACATTTCTGAGGTCACTTCCAGTCCTAAATATTCCGCTTTTGAAGATGTCAATGTACTGCTTTTTCCCCCTTTTTTGACATTTTACAGATTAATAAAGAAAATAATTATCAGACTAACTGACAATGTGGTTACAAAAAATTCTGGACATGTCAATTCTGTTCATATCAAATATTTATGATGTGAACACGCTCAACAGGTGACCTGCTTTACCTGCAAACATTTTACTCTGTCAGATGTTTACTGGGTTAATGATTGATGGTGATTCACAACTAGGGCTGCAACCATTCAGTGGATTATTTCCTGGATGAATCCATTGGTTTTTTGGATTATGAAATTTAAAAAAAAATGGTAATAAAGTGTCCATTACTGTTTCCCAAAATCATAAAGAAAGTTTACTGTCATAGAGGAGGAAAGAAACCTCAAAATATTCATGTTTAAGAGCCACAATCAGGGAAACAGTTGGCGGTTAGTTCAATACTTGACAACTAATCGGTTTATCATTGCAGCTGTGGCCACAAATTTACACTGACATGCACTGTTTACTTCCTCAGAAGGAAAATCAGAGAGTAAACTGTTACGAAGAACACACAAGACGACCATGAATGTCGTGTTGTGTGTTCAGGATTCACTGCTACAGACTGTAAAGTTCAACAGAGACTGTAAACCTCAGCAGACCACATGATAACCAGTTACACAGGAACCACCTGGATGAAACACTCTGCACCACTGACAACCTGTAAAACTGGTTAAATAACTTATACTTAGTTAAACAGATGAACTAACTTAGAGTCTGTGATGTTTGTGTGAATACGTTCAGTGTGTTAATGATGCAAACAGCGCAGCTTCAGTGTGTTTAATAAAACTAGATTAGCTGTGACGGTGACTGAACGGGATCATCAGCTGCAGGCGGCGGATAATAACTTTAACCTGTTAGTTCTCCTGAGATAAGAACCTGAGACATGTTGAGGCACAAACAGCAGCATTAGCAGCACCGTCAGCTTCCATATAATCCCAATGGACAAACTCAAGCTGCGTTAGCACTGAGGCGTTAGCCTGCTAGCAGCTGCTACACCAGCTAACAGCTAACAGTTCGGTTTTACTTACGGACTCAGAGTAGAAAACAACACGGAGCTGTTCGTCCTGGTCGATTCAAATGTCGTCTGGTGAAATGTCTCTTGATGAAATGATTAAATTTAAAGAGAAGTTAAAGTGAAGAAGAGCAGTAGAAAGTAGCCGCCCTGATTCACTACACTGGCAGGATCTCTGACATCACCGCTGTCAGCCAATAGGAGCACAGCACTCCTCTGGGCATGCGCAACAAGAGTCCCGTACAATAACACAAACATGCACCGTAATACAAATAATAGACGACTGTTATTTCTTTCTTTATATACTTGTATAAAAAACATAAACATATATCTATCATATATAGTTTATGTATATAGCTTAGTTTATGTTCGCATATATTTTATATTTGCACATAAACTAAGATACATACAATATGAAATTAACACAACATTTAAAATCATAAGTTTATATACTATTTCAATACATATAATACATTTTATATTTTTATGCATATATATATATATATATACATATATATATATACACATACACAATTATAATAGCATTATAATATAACGTAAATTTATGTGTCTGAATACATTAGTGACAGCTGAAAAAGAAGGATTACATGCATATCTATCTATAGTGTACAAATTTATCATTAAACAAACACTCACACACACACATATATATACTTCAGATCTATGTAAAATCATAGAACCAATGTTTATTTTTCTCTTAAATGTCACTAATTATATTGTGTTTTTTTTAAAATCTTTTTTAAATAAAATGTTATGGTTCTTTACAGTCACAGATTTTCCATGTTATTTTACATAAAACGTGTAAATTCACTTTTTTTTTTTTATAATGTTATCACTATTATAGTGTTTTGTTCATTAAAACGCGCAAAAAATATTTTAAATAAAAAGGAAAAAATGCTCTAAAATTCCACATTTTTAACAGTGACCAGCGTTGTTGCTTGACGTGCAGTTCTCCTAATGTCCTGAGGGGCGCTGTGCTGCAGACAGGAGCGTTCGAGCTGCTGGATATATCCGCAGAAGAAGAGCGGAGGAAAACAAACCACAGGGCGGGCTAAGCTGGGGTCTGTTGGGTCTGTTCGATGTCCGGCGGAGATTTTTCGGTTTAAACGGTAAGAAAAAACACCGAATTTGCTAAACTGAAGGATTTATAACGGTCGGACTCAGTGGGATTAACGGTCTTACACTTAAAATGTAATTATTTTGAGACAGATTCCACCTGCGTAGTTTCCTTTCTGTTAGCGACGCCGAACCCCGTTTAAAAATCAGCCAAATGAAAGTTCAGTCGATTCCTGTTGTAATAAAGAAATGTTTCAGAAGAAAATCCAGCAGGATTCAGGTTGTTGTTCAGCTCATCTTCAGTTCGGCGCATGATATAGAGCGACAAGTTAAACTTTCTGGGCATGTTGTGCTGTTAGTAGAATGCACATGTAATATATTAAAGTGGGTTTCTGTGTGTTTCAGATGCATCGGTGGGACACGTCTTCGTTCTCAGTGACTCCAGCTGCCAGCCTGCTGTCCAGATGTGTTTCTATAGGAGCTGTGTCTCAGGTGAGGACATCAGATATGTCTTATTTTAGGACACCATGCTGGATGACTGGAACACACACTTTCAGTAGAATTTAGTAGAAAAGCAGCGTCCGGCTGGATCTCCAGCTGCTCATGTTTCTGTTCCAGTCATTTACACCTTCAGACAGCAGAATTATCACCACATGTCACATTTAGACCAGGTTCAGCTTAACCTGTCCTGGAAAACATTGTGTGGACTTTGAATGCAGCATGAAACTTTCAGGTTTGTGCAGAAAGCTGCTGCCTAAATAATGAAAAGTTGGATGAAACAGACCATCAGACATCCCAGTTAAAATCAGAGCTGCAACAGTTAAGAAGTAGTTGTCAGCTATTAAATTAATCGCCAGTATTTTGATGTTAGTTTGTGTTAAAACTGTTTAAACTCTGCGATTGCAGCTTCTTAAATGTGAGTATTTTCTGGTTTCTTTCCTCACATATGACAGCAAACTGAATATCTTTGGACAAAACAAGACTTCTGCCAACTTCGGGAAACACTGATCAAAACATTTCACCTTTTTCTTACGTTTTAAAGACCAAACAACTTATTTATTATTCCAGAAAGCAATCTGTAGTTGAAGCTCCTGTTAAAACCTGTTAATATCCACTTTGGATGTGTAAAACTTAGTTATTATTAAAAACAACAGGAACATGCAGATTTCAGTGTTTCTCCCTAAAGCTGGGATTTAAACAGACTTTAAACTCCCTGTTCTTTCAGTTCACGTCACATCACTACAGGTGTGCTGGGTTTGTCCTCACCTGCTCTGATCCAACAGTTTAATAAAGAGAAATAGTTGTAATAACGTTCACTTTCTATAATCTGTGCTGTTCAGTAACATTCTGGTTAAAGTTTCTCACCTGGACATGACGTTCTGTCTCTACCTGTCCTCAGGAGGAAATAGACTCCGCCTCCTCGAGCCAAAGCCCCGCCTTCTCCTCTCAGGTGCAGGAGGCTGAGCAGCGAATCACGAGGCAGAAGCAGCTGGATGAGGTTTGCTCCAGTCTGATGTCACTTTGTGTGTTTGTGTGACGCCCTGAAATAATAAACTTCACTTGTAGACGTTCGAGGCTCCAAACTGTCCTGCAGCTTTTCAGTATGATCCAGATGTTCGCTTTGATCAGTCCGAGTCAGTTTCTGCTTTTTCCTCTGACTGTATTTTGGTTGAAGTGTCCTGTTCGCAGCTTATTCTGGTTAAATCTGACGTGATGTTGTTTGATTCAGCTGCAGCTGCAGTTGGAGCTGCTGAAGGTCGACAAGCAGAGCGCCGACGTCGCCCACAGCTTCCACCTCGGTGAGTTTCACCTCCAGCAGTCAGACATCTTTAATTTAGATATTATTATGTGTCTATAGAGAGTCTCCTGGCTTTATTATGACAAATAAAACATTTGTTAGCAGAGCGTCAGCTGACTGGAGGCCTGAGGAACCACGTCACTGATAGTAAATAGATAAATGTGGCGTTCCACAGGGCGCCATCTTTGATCCTCTTCTGTTTGGAAACACTTCAGTCTATTTATGATAAACAGTCCAATATATCCTTTATAATATTTTATAGTTTATGTATTTTAAATGGAAGTTTTATAATTTACAGATTTAGATTTGCAAATTTTTAATTTACTGATTTCTAATTTATAAATGTATAATATACAGATTTATTCAGGTCATTCAAGTTATTCGTCGCAGCCTTCAGTCTCCATGTTTTATTTTAAGAAGTCACCTGCTGTCCAATCAGAGTAGGGTGTTGAAGCTCCGCCCCCTCAGATCCAGGTGTGTAACTCTGCTGTTTGTCCTGCAGCTCAGAGGTTCCAGCTGCTGCAGATGTTGGCTTCACACCTGCAGGATGTTCTGAGAGAACAGAAGAGTCTGAGACAGAGACTGATGAAGCCACTGGCTCAAACCAACCTGCCTGTTCCTGCTCACCTGCACAGGTAACAGGCGTCACCATGAGATCTGATCAGAGCTACGTCTGCCTGGTCCAGGATCAGTGGGGGTCTGTACTGGTCTGTACTGGTCTTTACTGGTCTGTATGTGCTCCAGGTTCGTGGTGGACTCGGTGAAGCTGATGATGGACTTTATAGAGACTCTGGAGGAGAAGTTAAGCTCCGCCCACAGCTGGACCTCCACCAGAGAACGCCTCAGTCTGCTGGTCAGTCACATGACCTCACTGGAAACCAATAACACACTAACAGTAATGAGTTAATGAGTTCATATCTGAACCAGTAGCTGGTCACCTGCTGCTGGTTTCCAGTCTCACCAGTTCACTGCTCTCTCTCTCTCTCTCTCTCTGTGTCAGGACACCTCGATCGCCCTGCTGCTGGCTGAAGCTGCAGAGATGGAAACTCTGTCCAATCAGATCCTTCAGTGGAAGACGGTGGGCAGCAGCCAGCTCAGTGACCTGTGGCCTTCATCATCATCATCATAGACTTTACTTTAATAAATGTTTGTAATAAAATCTGAGTTTGTTTTTATTGATCTCTGACTGGTTATTGATCTGATCCCTGTTTACAGCAGTGAAGGGGATTTTATAACATGCAGACAGTGTAAGAAGTAGAAGTTAGAAGTAAAATTAGCCCTATCCTAAAACCTGCTGTAGTTTATCTTCTATTTTCCTCTTAGCAGGACCATAATTTACTATATTAGCTTCATGCTGTATTGAAGGAGGCTTGAAACTAGTGACTGAGACCATAAACTCAGTGGGAAAATGTTGACTGAGGAAACAAATCAAGAGCAAATGTATAGACTTCTATACAATCTGACTTCTTTATCAGCCAATGGAGTCGCCCCCTTCTGGCTGTTAGAAAGAATGCAGGTTTGAGACACTTCAGATGCAGCGTCCATCTTTTATATGCAGTCTGTGGTTAATGGTTGTGTCTTTTGTTGTAATCCTTTTGATTCTCCTGATAAAATTAGTTTATTTGTTTATTTACGTTTTTATTTAACCTATTAATAGTAATTTATTGTCAAGCTTCTCATACAGCAGGTGGCGGTCTGCACCTCTCATGTTGTTTCACCAACCGCCAATAAAGAAGAAGAAGAAGAAGAGCTTCCGGTTCAGTCCAGATTTGATGACGTCTCTCTCACGGTTTTCGGTAGTTGCTACTCCGGTTTGATCAAACTCACCGACTCTCGGTAAGACTCTGACATCTCTCTCTAATTCTGTGTAGCGGGCTCCGTTAGTGTCCCTTCTGTCCTGTAAACCGAGAGTCAGCCGGTCGGTGTCCGTAGAAACACGCCGAGCTAACGGCTACAGCGCGGCTAATGGAGCTAACAGCTAATCCCCGTTCTATGTCAACGGGGGCAGCTAGCCGCTAGCCGCTAACTGTTAGCACCGAGGAACGCTGTAAACAGCTGACATGTTTTTCGAAACATGCAACCTGATAAACTGATAAAAACTCGATCAGTCAGCGTGATTATCGATGATGTGATCAGACATAGTCAGACTGAGGAGCGAGCTATGCTAACACTGTGGTTAATTTAGTTGTTTCTGTGTCTTTATCGGTTTAAATGTCCTTAAATCCGTTTAACTGCACCGAAACTTAACAGATACTCATGAATAACTCACTCTGTAAAATGTCAGTTTAACTACAGACTCTGTTTTTCTGAATATAAACTAACATTTAAGTCCCCTGAGTCCTTTAACACCGGATATGTTATTCATTTATGATCATATATTTATGTAATATCTAATGATAAAGTGATGTTGTATCAGGAGGAAAAACATCTTATAGTTAAAATGATTCTAAATGATGATGGCAGAAATATGCTTCTGTAAATATAAAGTTAAATGTGAATCCGACACATGTAAATACCAGCTGTAGCTAAACTTTATTAGTATAACAGCTTTCATACACATCAACAGGCTGATGAAACATTCAAACATAAACTTAAAGCAGAGATGAAAGAAGAAAAATGAAGTCTTACATTTAAAGTTGGACTTACCTAAAAGTACAAAATGTTCATATGGAAATATACATCAAGTACCAAAAGAAAAACTAGTCATTCTGTAGGTTTATGTCTAGTATGTTATTGGAATGTAGTTATTGATGATTGATGTGTTCATCACTTTAATGTCGTAGCTGCTGAAGGAGCTTTAACTACTTCTTATCTGATGCTTGTGAATTTTCCATCAGGGATCAATAAAGTTTGGTCTAATATGATGTCATTATTTATTTGCTGATTATATTTAATCTGCAAAGCAACTAAAGCTGTCAGATAAATGTGGCAGAGCAGAAGAATAAAGTAGAATAAAGTAGAAATACATCAAGCAGAGGTGCTCAGAGTTGAGTTTGAGTACAGTTCAGTCTCTTCCCACCGCTGATAGAAACAACTTGATCATCATGTTTACACTGAAAATAAATGATGAAGTCTGTGTCTCTTTGGTCCACAGACTGAAAGTTCTGGTTCTGACCTGCTTACAGACGTTAATCTAAAGTCAGGTCAGCTGATAGTTTATTAGAGAGGACGTCTCACTCAGCTGGATCTCCACAACACAAAGGTCTCGGGGTGTTTCCTGGACTTGAACACAACAGTGAACGTGTTCAGTCTAAAAACAATGAAGGCAATGAGTCTGTTCCCTTGTTTGACAAAAGTCTATTTATTTTTCTGTTATTTCTCACATGATACTTGTTTATTATGCAGAAGGAATTAAAACCACATTTGACAGAACTGGTTAAGACATGTCTGTATATCGGTTCTAAATTCTTACCACTCTGTCTCTGATTTAAACAAACATTTGTGAGTGATGCCAAAAATTCCTCAGTGAAAGACAAACCCTGGTGTCAGAGTGGAGCGTGTGCTTCACCGAACATCTTTGGTCCAGATGCTGAAGGTTCTGATGGGTTTAGTGAAACACAGAGGTGTCAGAGTGGAGCGTCTCCCTCACACAGGATCTGTGGTCTGGTTCGGTTCTGATTTCTCCGTCATCGACCTGCTGCTGATCGTTCTTCTCTCCTGCAGGAGGTGTTCGGCTGCCACCTCCACCTGTCAGCTGACTCACTGAGCGCGCTCAGTAGGGGGGTTTCCCTCCACTACATTCACACGTGCACACGGTAAGTTGAACTTTTTCAAGCGTTCAGGTTCTTGTTTGTCGTAGCAGCAGACATGCTAACATGAGATCGCACGAAATTGGTCTCGATTATGAGTCCAAAAATGATTTTACACATAAAAAAAGAAGAAAAGTGAAATTACAAGCAATAAAAACAATATATGCAAGTGTTTACCACACAGGTAAACAGATAACAATGCGTGTGTTCAAAGCTGTGCTGTGAGGTCGATTTTTAAAGTGTGTGTAGCTGCAGGTCGGTGTGTGATCGACTTCCACACACATGATGCACTGAAACCACTCAGCTGATTTCCATCTGATGCAATGATGCAGCAACAGATGGTGAAACCGTTCAGACTTCAGCAGGATTATCAGCAGTCAGACATTTAAACATGGAGGCGCATCATGGAGAACCTGAGACTTTAAATATTCATGAGCTGAAGTGAGCAGAAACATCCTCAGGCTCTTATTTTTGAGTTTGCTGCTGTAAACCTCAGAGTAAACCTTTTTTTTCCTTCTTCATCCACTGCAAAACAGTGAAAAACAGAGTTTCTGTCTCAATGATTGGCAGTGATTTAATGTTCAAGTGATGCACAGTGAGAGGAAGAAGTAGGTTCTCTTAGGTTTATCTCAATGAAGAAAGCAAATGGGTGTTTATGGGAACTTGTTTACTTACAAGTCTTTACTGGATGAAGTCGTCTGATTGCAGCTTCTTTAATTTGAATATTTTATGGGTTCTTTCCTCGTCTGGGACGGTAAACTGAACATCTGAATATCATTTGTTTTTGGGATATGTTGATTAACATTTAGACATTTTATGGACCAAACATATCATTGATGACAACCATGAAGATGATGTTTAGTTACAGACCATCTACGTCCAGCTGGAGTCGTGATTTCAGCTTTAACTCAAGAGAAACCTTTAAACCTGCTGATTGTTGTTTGGAGTATTTTTATTGTTTCGTCTCTAAAATGGGAAATGACGGTGAAAACTCCCATCACAGCGTCTTAAAGTCTCTAAAAAGTCTTCTTCTGTTGTTCCACCATCGAGAGCTGCAACGATTCATTGATTAGCCGTAGGTGATCGACTGCTTTGATCCAGTGGGTCACGGTGATCCTCGTGGTTTCAGTCCTAGCATCTGGACTCGTCCGAAGATGTTTTGCGAAACGTCTTCGGGAAACTCCAGCAAGTCCAGATGCTACGATTGAAACTACGAAGATAAAGCTTCAGGGTGAAACTAGATTTTAGGAGCTTAATCTCAATAAGATTGATTGATTGGTTATTGATGATGCGTTCAGGAGCCGTTGTTTCTCTGCGGTCGACTGATTCGTTGTTCTGTTCCAGGGTTAACTCAGACCGCCATCATGGTGCTGGCCGACCTGGGGAGGAAGATCACCTCGGCGCTGAGGTCACTCAGCAACGCCACCATCATCAATGAAGAGGTGATTGATACAGAGGAGCCGATCGATCGGAAACAAAGCCCGGCTTTAACCCAACGGCACAAACGGTTTAATTAACGGGTCAAATACTGAGAGGTTGTCTTGTTCTCAGGTGCTGAACGCGATGCTGAAGGAGGTTTGTGCTGCTCTGCTGGAGGCCGACGTCAACATCAAACTGGTCAAACAGCTCAGAGAGAACGTTAAGTGAGTCCCAAGAGTCCTGGTCCTGGTCCTGGTTCTGGTTCTGGTCCTGATCCGGCAGCAGTGAGTCAATCTGTGGTTTGTATCCCTGCAGATCTGCCATAGACCTGGAGGAGATGGCCTCGGGGCTGAACAAGAGGAGGATGATCCAGCACGCCGTCTTCAAGGAGCTGGTCAAGGTCAGACTTTGGTTCAGAACACGTATGTAGAAACAACCACACGTGTTCAGCTGGTGTCGCATGTTCACGTGTGTCATGTATGAACTGTTGCAGCTGGTGGACCCCGGAGTGAAGGCCTGGACTCCCACCAAAGGAAAGAACAACGTCATCATGTTTGTTGGTTTGCAGGGAAGCGGCAAAACCACCACCTGCTCCAAGGTGAGTCATAACCCCGCCCCCTCAACGCTCAGACCACACCCCTTCACATATAGGCCCCACCCCCTGTCGTCTGCTCTCTCTCTGACTGCTGTGTCTCCTGCAGCTGGCGTATTATTACCAGAGAAAAGGCTGGAAGACCTGCCTGATCTGTGCCGACACCTTCAGAGCAGGTAAACAACACCTCACCTGCTTCACTCACCTGTCGCAGCACCTCACATCCTCCAAGTCACCTGTCGCAGGTGAGTCCTGATCATCGTCTCTTTTCTCTCCCAGGTGCCTTCGATCAGCTGAAACAAAACGCCACCAAAGCCAGAATCCCGTTTTATGGCAGGTAAGTCAGTCCTCACCTGGCAGACAGGTGGATCTGAGTTGTGTTCAGGGACTCCCCCTCACTGTGTGTTGTGTTCAGGTGCTCTCCTGACTGCGTGTTGTGTTCAGTTACACAGAGATGGATCCGGTTGTGATCGCTGCTGAGGGCGTGGAGAAATTCAAAGGCGAGAACTTCGAGATCATCATTGTGGACACGAGTGGACGACACAAACAGGAGGACTCGCTGTTCGAGGAGATGTTGCAAGTTTCCAACGCTGTGGTGAGTAACTGAACACACCACCACAGGGCTGTAGTTGGAACTTGAATATACCACCAAAGGTTTCTAGTTAGTACATGAACACACAGGTCTGTAGTTGAAACCTGAAGTCATTAGCACCAGTTTTTAGTTAGAACCTGAACGCACCACCACAGAGCTGTAGTTGGTACCTGAATGCATCACCATAGCTGTGGGTTAAAACCTGAAAGCATCACCGCATGTCTGTTGTTGGAACTTGAATGCACGAAAGAGCTGTAGCTGGTACCTAAATACATCAGCATTGGTCTGTAGTTGGTACCTGAATGCACCACCACCTCAGAGGGCTGTAGTTGGAACTTGAACGCACCACCTCAGGTCTCTAGTTAGTACCTGAACGCACCACCGCAGCTCTGTGGTTTGGACCTGAACTGACTGAAGTGACCAGATTTGTTGTTTTATTCTGTCAGATGAGTAACGTTGTGTGTATTGGTCTCTGTTTGGGACCTGCAGCGGTGTGTTCAGGTACCTGCTTCTAGACTCAGGTGTGCTTCTTTGCTCCTGTTTCCATAGCAACCAGACAACATCGTGTACGTGATGGACGCGTCCATCGGTCAGGCCTGCGAGTCTCAGGCTAAAGCCTTCAAAGACAAAGTGGACGTAGCGTCGGTGATCGTCACCAAGCTGGACGGACACGCCAAAGGAGGCGGAGCTCTGAGCGCGTAAGACCTTCATCCTCTGCATGATGATGATGATGATGATGATGATGATGTCACAGGGCTGTTTGTTTACGTCCTTCTTCTTCTTCTGTGGTTTCCTGCAGCGTGGCGGCCACCAGGAGTCCCATCATCTTCATCGGTACAGGAGAACACATCGACGACTTCGAGCCCTTCAAGACTCAACCGTTCATCAGCAAACTGCTCGGTAGGAAAACAGACGATTCACCTGAAGCTGATGATCAATACAGCCACAGATTCACCTGAAGCTGACGATCAATACAGCCACAGATTCACCTGAAGCTGACGATCAATACAGCCACAGATTCACCTGAAGCTGACGATCAATACAGCCACAGATTCACCTGAAGCTGATGATCAATACAGCCACAGATTCACCTGAAGCTGTGCTGATGTATTGATAATCGATTGATTTGTTTTCTTTGGTCATTGATGTGAATTTTTGCAGGTTAAAATGTTTAAATGTCTCAAATGTTTTGTTGTCCCTGCTTTCTGAGATTTATCAGACAAACAACCAACGTGTTGACCTCGGTGTTTCCATGGTAACTCACTAACTCCGCCCCTTCCTGACAGGAATGGGTGACATCGAGGGATTGATCGACAGAGTGAACGAGCTGAAGCTGGACGACAACGAGGAGCTGATCGACAAACTGAAACACGGTGAGAAACCCGTCAGTCTGACCTGCTGACAGCTGCAGTGCATTGTGGGTAAAGTGGCTGACCTGTGACCTCTGACCTGCAGGACAGTTCACCCTCAGAGACATGTACGAACAGTTCCAGAACATCATGAAGATGGGACCCTTCGGACAGATTATGGTAAATAAGACACACACCTGCAGCGTCGCAACGCCTGAAACGCCTGAAACACCTGAAACACCTGCAGGTCCCTGAACTGACTGTGTGTGTGTGTGTGTGTTTGTGTGTTTGTTTGTTGTGTTCAGGGGATGATTCCAGGTTTCGGTACAGACTTCATGAGTAAAGGAAACGAACAGGAATCGATGGCCAGACTGAAGAAACTGATGACCATCATGGACAGCATGAACGACCAGGGTAACACACACACACACACACACACACACACACACACACACTATGACAAACACAGCGACATGTGGATTTCATTGTGGAGTTTGTGTCTTTTTTTATGGGCTCAGCAGTGAAAAGTCACTCAGTACTGTATTGTAGTAGTTTGGAGGTACCTGTACTTCACTTTCTGCGTCCACTCTGCTCCATTTATCTGACATCTTTTTTAAAGATGCTGATTCAACACAACGGATGATAAAACAAGCTTTTAAAATGTAACACTTCAGTTTTTGGGATGATTTCAACATAAATTTTAATAAATTATTTTATGTTTTTTTAAATATATTTTGTTTTTTGTGCTTCTTTTACTCTTTACATTTATATTTTATATATATATATTTGGATTTCTTTCATATTTATTTTTTAAAATATTTTTGGATATATTTTTAGCTTTTTAAAAATATTATTTCTTATATATGGTATTTTGAGATATATTTTAAGATTTCTTTAGCATTATTTTTTTTTTCATTTTATTATTTTTTTATATTTTTAGATTATTGAAGGATTATGTCTTATTTTTGTTATTTTTGGATATATATTTTTTTATTTTACATATTATATTTACATATTTCAAAAAAATCAATATTTTTGTATATATGTTTCATATTTTTTTTATATAAAATGTATATATTTCTTATTTTTATATTTGTTTTTAAAGATTCTTGTTTTTGATATTTTCAGATATATTTTTTGATTTCTTTAATTTTTTTTCGATATTTTTTAGATATATATATATATATAAATAATTTGATTTTATATATAATTTTTTATTTAAATAATTTTGATATATTTTTGGACTTCTTTAATATTAGTTCTTATTTTTGCTAATGTTTGAGTACAAGTTTGAAAACTGGACCGGGTCTGGTTTCTGTTCATCAGGCTACGTTTAGTTCAACCAGTCAGATATTTGTTCTCCATCAGAGTCTGACTGGTTTCACTGGTTGTTCTTCTCCAGAGCTGGACAGTAAAGACGGAGCCAAGCTGTTCAGCAAGCAGCCCAACAGGATCCAGAGGGTGGCCCGCGGGTCGGGCGTCGCCACCAGAGACGTCCAGGAGCTGCTCACCCAGTACACCAAGTTCGCCCAGATGGTCAAGAAGATGGGAGGCATCAAGGGGCTCTTCAAAGGTAACGCAGAGACTGAACCGGGACACGAGAGAGGCGTGTCTGTGGCGTGTTTATAGCGTGTTTTTCATTTGTTTTTGACATGTCTTTGGCATGTTTGTGGCATATTTGTGGCATGTTTGTGACGTGTTTGTGGCGTGTTTATGGCGTGTTTTTCATTTGTTTTTGACATGTCTTTGGCGTGTTTGTGGCATATTTGTGGCATGTTTGTGACGTGTTTGTGGCGTGTTTTTCCATTTGTTTTTGACATGTTTTTGGCATGTTTGTGGCATGTTTGTGGTGTGCTTATGGCGTGTTTTTCATTTGTTTTTGGCGTGATTGTGGCGTGTTTGTGGTGTGTTTTTGGCGTGTTTGTGGCATGTTTCTGTCGTGTTTGTGTCATGTTTCTGTCGTGTTTGTGTCATGTTTTTGGCGTGTTTGTGGCGTGTTTCTGTCTTGTTTGTGACATGTTTTTGGTGTTTTTTTCCATTTGTTTTTGACGTGTTTTTAGTGTGTTTGTAGCGTGTTTGTGACGTGTTTGTGACATGTTTTTGGTGTTTTTTTTTCATTTGTTTTTGACATGTTTTTAGTGTGTTTGTGGCGTGTTTGTGACGTGTTTGCGACATGTTTTTGGTGTTTTTTTTCATTTGTTTTTGACATGTTTTTAGTGTGTTTGTGGCTTGTTTCTGTTGTGTTTGTGTCATGTTTTTGGCGTTTTTGTAGCATGTTTGTTGCGTGTTTGTGTCATGTTTTTGGCGTTTTTGTGGCATGTTTGTGGCGTGTTTCTGTCGTGTTTGTGACATGTTTTTGGTGTTTTTTTCATTTGTTTTTGACATGTTTTTAGTGTGTTTGTGGCGTGTTTGTGACGTGTTTGCGGTACCTTTTGTAATGTGTTTGTAACATGTCTGTAGTGTGTTTCTGGTGTGTTTGTGGTGCATTTGTAACGTGTTTATGGCGTGTTCTGTGTTTTCAGGAGGAGACATGTCCAAGAACGTGAACCCGTCTCAGATGGCCAAACTGAATCAACAGATGGCCAAAATGATGGATCCCAGAGTCCTGCACCACATGGGTAAGACCTGACACCTGGACGTCTCACCTGGACACATCTGCTTCTTCACACACCTGCAGGAGTTCATGAGTCGGTGTGTTCATACTGAGTGTTTGTGTTTCAGGTGGCATGGCAGGTCTTCAGTCGATGATGCGTCAGTTCCAGCAGGGAGCCGCCGGCAACATGAAAGGCATGATGGGATTCAACAACATGTGACCGCTGACCAACCAGCTGCCTTAACAGAAACACTTAAAGCTCCGCCTCCCAACAGGTGGAGGGGGCGGGGCTTAGAGCGACCTGTCCTCTGCTGCTTCTCATCGAGAAACGAAAAAAGATTTCTGCTTTTAGAAAAACACCAGAAGAAGAAGAAGAAAATGTAAAGGAGCAGTCCGACGTTTTAGAGACGCTGTTTTTGTCAGCGTGAAAATGTCGGGCTGCTCCTTTAAACGAGGAAGATGAGGAAGATGAGGAAGATGAGCTGGTTGTTTTTGGGCCTCGTTAATTTAATTGTGTAAAAGATGTTTGTGTGTAAAATGTAAATGAAGCAGAGTCAGTCCTGATTGGACGAGCTGACGCCACATGATGATGGTGACGATGATACAACATTAGTTAGTGACAGTATTTTTGTCATATAATAAACATTTGTATTGCACCATTTTAAACCCGCCGTGTGGTTATTTCACCGAGATTTTACCAATAAAGTCTGAAATATTTTGAGACAATAAAGTTGTAGTGGTTTATTCAAAGAGGAAAAGCGTCATGTGAGTAGCGTGGTTACTAAAAACTGAGCAAACAGGGAGTCCTAATGTGGTGATACGGTATCTAGAAACCAAAAATAGACAAAACTAGAAAAGCCCTCACAGAGCTCAGACCTCCTCCAAGCAGCTTCAGTCCACCCCCCACACAATCTCCCAATTCACATATTTTCTATGGAACGTTACAGATATAAATGTAGTTACAGACAGTTCAAATGTCCTACCAACAATGCGGCCTTCACCCCATCCGACCTAATGAACAGGCGCGGCCTCTAGTGCGGCAGCTCCTAACAGCCTCCCAGCTTCTTAGACAACCGGAGATAAGAATGCCGGCCCAACTGTGCGTATGTCGCTCAGGAAGGAAAGAGAACTCCGTCACTGTCGCTGTCTGTCGCGTGGAGACCCAAAATGTCATGTGGTCAGAGGGGGTTACCCCAAAAACAAGAGTGCCCTCTGGTGGCTTTTAGAGTAAACCGCATTTAATTGTCCACCTGGTTACAGTTAAATTAAAAAAAGATCTTGGATCCAGACGGTGATCCGGATCAGTCCCAAAATGTCATCATTTGTTCCTTGTCCCATTTCACACATTTCCTGAACATTTCATCCAAATCCGTCCATAACTTTTCGAGTTATTTTGAATACAAAACAACAAACAAACCAATACCAGCCATCACATAACCTCCTAGGTGGAGCTAATGATGACCCATCTCACTACGAGGACACTGCCTGGGGAGCAACTCTCAGGGTTGTATTGTAAGTACTTGATAAATGGCGATGTGATTAGACAAAGAATGGGGATTATCAGATGTTTATTAAAGACCCAGCATGCCACAAGGAAACTGGCTGGGGAAGGACTCTCAAGACTGCCTGATAAGTGCCTGATAAGTGGTGTTGTGTTGAGACAAAAATGGAATTTCTAGTTATTTATGAAAGACCCAATATGCTACAGGTAAACTGCCAATAGAGGGACCATCAGGACTGCATTATAAGTACCTTATACCTGGTAAATATTTATCTAGGACCCAACATGCCATAAAGATCCACTGGAGTCTTGTTTTGATAAAGTCCTGTGCTGTGCTTGTGAAGTGATACAACAAATGGTTCACACCTGTATAGCACCTTTTGACCTTTGCTGGGTTCTACAAAGATCTTGTTCTATTTAAAGTGGCTTTTGTCACCTGATAACAGCTGCTGTTTTCGCTTAAAATTATTAAATTTATCTTATGAAACAGAGGTTGTTGCCCAGAGTTTCTCCTGACCACAGATAAAGAAAAAAATAGTTCCTGATTTTCCCTCAGAGTGAGACTTCTTCTTATTATTATACTCTCTGTATGTCGGTCTGGAATGCCGTTCCTAATTTTCTGTCAGAGTGAGCCCTCTTCCTGTTCGGCCCCTCTCTGTCTTGACGTGGCGCCGGCCCGCCGCCATATTGTTTTGCTTCGTTGTCAGCGGAGAGGAGCGGCGGCTCGTGAGCAGCGGTGAGTCCCTGATTTACCTTTAAACACGGACTCACCTGAACCTGACGGACCCCCGGTGTCACTGTAACTTCGTTAGCTCACCTGTGTGTGCGTCCTGCGGATGTACCTGTGTGACGTTAGTGTATCTGCTCAGTTAGCTGCTGTTAGCTCTGAGGCTACCTGAGCTCACCGGGCTGAAGTTTGACGGTAAAAACGGTTTAATTCGGTTTGTGTTTGAGTCCGAACCTGCAGCCTCAGGTGTTCTGACCACACAGCTGCCGAACCTGAAGGTGTCACACAGGTAGATGCTGACGGGACTCTTTTATTGTCAAACTGTAGATTAAAATCGACTGGACTTTAAATACCAAGAAATGTGCACATAGTTTGGTGAAAGGGAGCGGCTGCAGTTTAAAACACACAGAGTTCAGTGGGTGAAGGTGGAGCTGGTGTGTTTATAAGTTCAGATAATCTGGAAAAACATGATGATTAATGTCTGGAGGATGAACTCTGAGCTGCAGGCAGGATTTCAGAATCACTCAGTCATCATTCAGTCCGGAGGAACCAGCAGAACCACTCAGAACCAGGCCGCCAACCAGACTCCGTTCAAGTTTTGTAGAATTTTACAGACGGTCTGTTTTCACTTGTTTACAGAACCTGCTGCTGGTCCGTGGGTTCTGTGAAGGTTCTCTGAGGTTCTGCTGAAGAACTGAGAACCTTCAATCTGCTGTGTTCAGTTCAGGCAAATTCAGTTTGTTTAGGAAAAAAATCAAGCAAATTTGATTTTAAATGTAAATTATAAACAAACTTTATTCAAAATGTAAAGTCAAACAAACGGAAGTCCCACCACAGTCAGTAGTACTACAGTATAGTCAGTACTACAGTGTGTAGTCAGTATTATAGAATATACTCAGTACTACAGTAAATAGTCAGAACTACAGAGTATAGTCTGTACTACTGAGCATAGTTACTGTTAAAGTATATAGTCTGTACTAACATATAAAATGAGTACTACACTACAATCAGTAATGTAGTACATTATATAGGCAGTAATACATTATATGGTTATTAGTACAAAGTATACATGGTTTCACAGTGTAAATCAACACTACAGTCAGTAGTACTGCAGTATATAGTCAGAACACAGTGCAGTCAGTAACTTTACAGTATAGTCAAGTATATTACAGTGTATTATCATCACTACAGTGCAGACAGTAGTACTACAGTAGAGTAGTACCGCAGTATATAGTCAGTACTACGGTACAGGCTGTAATGCTAGTTTAGAGACAGTATACATTTACTCAGTAGTACTACATTGTATTATTAGTATTACAGTACAGTCATTAGTACTGCAGTATATAGTCAGTACTACAGTAAGGTGGTAATGCTACAGATAATAGCGTGCAGTATAGGACAGTCAGTACTGCAGTAGTATTTATACTACACTCTGCTTCTCCTCCTCCAGCTTTTACCCGACAGTGTGACCCCCCCGCCTCCCTGCGTTTCCATGGCGACCTTCCCAGAATACATCGCTCAGAACGAGGAGCGCGACGGCGTCCGGTTCAGCTGGAACGTTTGGCCGTCCAGCCGGCTGGAGGCGACCCGGATGGTGGTTCCGGTGGCGGCGCTGTTCAGTCCGCTGAGGGAGAGAACCGACCTGCCGCCCATCCAGTACGAACCGGTTCTCTGCAGCCGGGCCACCTGCAGGGCCGTCCTCAACCCGCTGTGGTACGCATCGTACACCTCACCTCTCACCTGGTTTTATGATGTATAGCTGTCTGTCTGACATTCACCTGTGTGACTGACTCAACTTGTCTGACTTACCTGAATGTTTGGCTGACTCTCACCTGTCTGTCTTTCACCTGTCTGACTTATATACACCTGTCTGTCTTACGCTCACCTATCTGACTCTCACCTGTCTGATATACCTGTCTGTCTGACACTCACCTGTCTGTCTGTTTTTCAGCCAGGTGGACTACAGAGCCAAGCTGTGGGCGTGTAACTTCTGCTACCAGAGGAACCAGGTGAGTTCAGTGAGGGGTTCACCTGTCTGACAGGTGGACCAGGTGGATGATGCTGACTCTGTATCTTCTGTCTCAGTTTCCTCCGTCCTACGCTGGGATCTCTGAGGTGAACCAACCGGCCGAGCTGCTGCCTCAGTTCTCCACCATCGAGTATGTTGTCCAGGTGAGAGCGGGGGACAGGTGCTTCAGTGAGACAGGTAACGTACAGCCCCAGTCATCACCTGTGTGACCCGGTCTGGTCTCTGTCCTCAGCGGGGCCCTCAGATGCCGCTGGTGTTCCTGTACGTGGTGGACACCTGCATGGAGGACGAGGACCTTCAGGCCCTGAAGGAGTCGCTGCAGATGTCTTTGTCCCTGCTGCCTCCGACGGCGCTGGTCGGACTCATCACCTTCGGCCGCATGGTGCAGGTGCACGAGTTGGGCTGCGAGGGCATCTCCAAGAGCTACGTCTTCAGAGGGACCAAGGACCTGAACGCCAAGCAGCTGCAGGTACATCAGCGTCCAGGTCACTGCTGACACTTGAGACCCTCCTTTATAAACATCCAGGTGAGGGTTTGAGTCCTGCAGGTAACTGACTGCTCTGATGATTGTTGCAGGAGATGCTCGGTCTGACCAAACCCGCCGCCACTCAGGGACGAGGACCTCAGGCGGCTCCGCAGCCGCTGTCCAACAGGTAAACTCGTGTACTTAACCTGTTCAGAGCCGTCAGATTTTAATTAATTTATTTACAGCTTTCAGTGTCACAGTAACATAACTTTTCAAAAAGTTTCATGTGTGTATAAACCTTTGATTTTTGGAGACACTGATCCGAGTTGGACCCAACTAAAGCTGACCGGTTACTGGAGTCAGAAACTACCCATGTCCTAACGCAGCATTAAAAAGTCAGACATTTATTATTAATTTAGGCTAAAAAACAAACATTGTCCGTCTCACAAATGCGACCAAATGAATTTGTACACTTTAAAAAAAATAGTTGCAGGACCATTTGTGACACCTGTGCTTGTTCATGTGATGTCACAGGATCATTAGCGTCACCTGTGGTTGGTCATGTGATGTCACAGGATCATTAGCGTCACCTGTGCTTGGTCATGTGATGTCACAGGATCATTAGCGTCACCTGTGCTTGGTCATGTGATGTCACAGGATCATTAGCGCCACCTGTGCTTGGTCATGTGATGTCACAGGATCATTAGCGTCACCTGTGGTTGGTCATGTGATGTCACAGGATCATTAGCGTCACCTGTGCTTGGTCATGTGATGTCACAGGATCATTAGCGCCACCTGTGCTTGGTCATGTGATGTCACAGGATCATTAGCGTCACCTGTGGTTGGTCATGTGATGTCACAGGATCATTAGCACCCAATCTGATTGGTCATGTGATGTTATAGGAACATTAGCGACTCCTGTGGTTGGTTTGAGTAATTTCAACAGGATCTTTAACTGACTTATAAATGGATCAAAAATCCACAGGTGTTGTGATGCAACAATTACGGGGTGATACTGAAGAAAGACAGTTGTTATAATTAATTAAATTTTTCTAAATTCATCAATTAAAAATGTTTTCATGTCATTTTTAGCATTAACTCTTACAGCTAATCTCGGCAGCGCTAATAGCTTCCTGTGCTGCTGCTAATGTTCATCATGTGCTCTCACAAATGCCACAAAGTGAACTTTTAACTCGCCCACTCTCCCAGAAACGTTAAATATGCGAGCCCTGCAGCGTTCCTCACTGTGACCTTCCCTCCAGGTTCCTGCAGCCGGTGCAGAAGATTGACATGAACCTGACCGACCTGCTGGGGGAGCTGCAGCGCGACCCCTGGCCCGTCACCCAGGGCAAGAGGCCGCTGCGCTCGCTGGGCGTCGCCATGTCCATCGCTGTGGGCCTGCTGGAGGTGAGGAGGGAGCTGGGCGTTAAACGTGTTGTTCAACATGGCGTGGACGCTTCACAGAGTCTAACCGATGTTCTCACTCACAGTGCACCTTCCCCAACACCGGCGCTCGCATCATGACGTTCATCGGCGGTCCGGCGACGCAGGGACCCGGCATGGTGGTGGGAGACGAGCTGAAGACGCCCATCAGGTCCTGGCACGACATCGAGAAGGACAACGCCAAGTTCATGAAGAAAGCCACCAAAGTGAGTGAGAGCTGCACTCAGACTGAGGCAGGGCCCTTTAGTGCTGTTTAATGAACATCAGAGTAACACACCAAGATGTTTAACAGAACATGTTGAGGCTGACAACATTACTGTTATTGTAGTTGTCATTATTACTATTTGGATTAACCTTGTTCTTTTAAATTGGTTGGAGGTCACATGATCAGCCGATGTCAGGTATTACCTCATCACTGTGTGTTTATTGCGTGTTGCAGCATTACGAGTCTTTGGCCAGCCGAGCGTCCACTAACGGCCACATCATCGACATCTACGCCTGCGCTCTCGACCAGACCGGCCTGCTGGAGATGAAATGCTGCGCCAACCACACCGGGTACGTTTTTAATTCTGTCCTACAGGATCATTAGCGCCCCCTGTAGTTGGCGGTTCACGTTATAGGATCATTAGTGCCCCCTGTGGTTGATGGTTTCATGTTACAGGATCATTAGCGCCCCCTGTAGTTGGCAGCTCATGTTACAGGATCATTAACGCCCCCTGTGGTTGGTGGTTTGAAGTTACAGGATCATTAGCGCCCCCTGTGGTTGGTGGTTCACGTTACAGGATCATTAGCGTCCCCTGTGGTTGGTGGTTTGATGTTACAGGATCATTAGCGTCCCCTGGGGTTGGTGGTTCGATGTTACAGGATCATTAGCGCCCCATGTGTTCAGTGATGTGATGTTACAGGATCATTAGTGCCCCCTGTGGTTGGTGGTTCACGTTACAGGATCATTAGCGCCCCCTGTGGTTGGTGGTTTGAAGTTACAGGATCATTACCGCCCCCTGTGGTTGGTGGTTCACGTTACAGGATCATTAGCGTCCCCTGTGGTTGGTGGTTTGATGTTACAGGATCATTAGCGCCCCCTGTGGTTGCTGTTTCATGTTACAGGATCATTAGTGCCCCCTGTGGTTGATGGTTTCATGTTACAGGATCATTAGCGCCCCCTGTAGTTGGCAGCTCATGTTACAGGATCATTAACGCCCCCTGTGGTTGGTGGTTTGAAGTTACAGGATCATTAGCGCCCCCTGTGGTTGGTGGTTCACGTTACAGGATCATTAGCGTCCCCTGTGGTTGGTGGTTTGATGTTACAGGATCATTAGCGTCCCCTGGGGTTGGTGGTTCGATGTTACAGGATCATTAGCGCCCCATGTGTTCAGTGATGTGATGTTACAGGATCATTAGTGCCCCCTGTGGTTGGTGGTTCACGTTACAGGATCATTAGCGCCCCCTGTGGTTGGTGGTTTGAAGTTACAGGATCATTACCGCCCCCTGTGGTTGGTGGTTCACGTTACAGGATCATTAGCGTCCCCTGTGGTTGGTGGTTTGATGTTACAGGATCATTAGCGCCCCCTGTGGTTGCTGTTTCATGTTACAGGATCATTAGCGCCCCCTGTGGTTGGCGGTTCACGTTACAGGATCATTAGCGTCCCCTGTGGTTGGTGGTCTGATGTTACAGGATCATTAGCGCCCCCTGGGGTTGGTGGTTCACGTTACAGGATCATTAGCGTCCCCTGTGGTTGGTGGTTTGATGTTACAGGATCATTAGCGCCCCCTGTGGTTGCTGTTTGATGTTACAGGATCATTAGCGCCCCCTGTGGTTGGCGGTTCACGTTACAGGATCATTACCGCCCCCTGTGGTTGGCGGTTCACATTACAGGATCATTAGCGCCCCCTGCGGTTGGTGGTTCAAAGTTACAGGATCATTAGCGCCCCCTGTGGTTGGTAGTTTGATGTTACAGGATCATTAGCGCCCCCTGTGGTTGGTGGTTTGATGTTACAGGATCATTAGTGCCCCCTGTGGTTGGGGCTTCGATGTTACAGGATCATTAGCGCCCCCTTTGGCTGGTGGTGTAATGTTACAGGCTCATTAGCGCCCCCTGTGGTTGGCGGTTCACGTTACAGGATCATTAGCGCCCCCTGTGGTTGGTGGTGTGATGTTACAGGATCATTAGTGCCCCCTGTGGTTGGTGGTGTGATGTTACAGGCTCAATAGCGCCCCCTGTGGTTGGCGGTTCACGTTACAGGATCATTAGCGCCCCCTGTGGTTGGTGGTGTGATGTTACAGGATCATTAGCGCCCCCTGTGGTTGGTAGTGTGATGTTACAGGATCATTAGCGCCTCGTGTGGTTGGTAGTGTGATGTTACAGGATCATTAGCGCCCCCTGTGGTTGGTAGTGTGATGTTACAGGATCATTAGCGCCCCCTGTGGTTGCCGATGTAACCTGACAGCATCTCTTTGTCCTGCAGCGGTTACATGGTGATGGCCGACTCCTTCAACACGTCTCTGTTCAAACAAACCTTCCAGAGAGTTTTCACCAAAGATGTCCAGGGATCCTTCAAGATGGCCTTCGCTGCCACGCTGGAGGTCAAGGTATGAACCAGAGGCACAGAGAGGCCCCGCCCTCAACCCACCTGTATCCCAGGTTAATGAATCCCGCTGTGTTTTTTCTGCTGCAGACGTCAAGGGAGATCAAAGTATCCGGAGCGATCGGTCCCTGTGTGTCTCTGAACGCCAAAGGACCCTGCGTCTCCGAGAACGTATGTGATCACTGTCATAGCTCTGCTGCACTACACTGCCCCCTACAGGCAGAGACACAAACTACACAAATACTCCCCCCTGCAGGTTCACAGATTAGCAGCAAGTCATAATGAATTAATGACTCAGAGTACAGACCTGAAGGAACCTCCGTGAATTAATAACCTTTAGCTTGTTAATCTGCTAATGTGAAACCAGCTTGCTTTGATTATGTAAGGATGAGTATATATGAATGTAATAAACACTGAATAAAGATGATAAGATAACAAGTAATTCCAGGTTTTATCACCCCTCCTTGGGTTTGATAATGCTTTCATGTAGAGCTGCACATTATATAATTGGGATTATTATATACACTGCAGGAAGTGCAACGTGCAGTAAGAGAAAATAACAGCAACACAAGTTACAACAACTTTTCTGCATCAGTTCAAAACCAGTGTTACATCATATGAAAAAGGCTCCCAACAGCTCTTTTAATATTGTAAAGTAGTAATTTAAAAGCTGGTTCCATTAATAGAGTTTTTTCTGTGCAGTAGCAGGAATCAGAAAGTCAGATCCAGGTTATGTGTCAGTTTCAACATACGTGTAGTTCCTGTGTTTCACCACTAGAGGGCGAGTTAACTCACTGTGACTGTGTGCAGTTGTTTTGTTTTGCCTGTAGGGGGCGGAATGACCGAATTCAACTGTGTGTTTCAGGAAATCGGGACCGGAGGAACCTGTCAGTGGAAGATCTGCGGTCTGGATCCGAGCACCACGCTGGCTCTTTACTTTGAGGTCGTCAACCAGGTAGGAACCCCTGTGAGACGTCTGAGATCAGCTGATATCAGAGTGATTGATGATTGATTGGTTGATTGGTTGATGTCCACCAATCAGAGCAAAACTCACTTTAAAGCATGTGGCTGAAATGGAAGTTTTACATTAAAACGACCTGGAACAGCTGGATTAAGATCACATGATGTCACCACAAGCTGGGCTCAGGTCAACAAAATAAAAGCCTCAGTGCAAGTCAACAAAAAATAAGCTCTTTTGAAAGTCTAACAAAATAAAAGCTTGAAACGCAGTCAGGAAATATAAGCTCTGCTACAAGCTGTAATTAAGGTCAACACAATAAAAGTCCCATTAGAAGCTCTAGCTTAGGTAAACAAAGTAAAAGCACCAGTAAAAATTCCAGCTCAGGTCAACAAAATAAAAGCACTATTTGAAATTCTAGCACATTGCAACAAAATAAAAGCACCAGTAAAAATTCCAGCTCAGGTCAACAAAATAAAAGCACTATTTGAAATTCTAGCACATTGCAACAAAATAAAAGCGTCACTAAAAGCTCTGGTTCAGGTCAATGAAATAAAAGCTCCAATAGAAACTCCAACACAGGTCAACAAAATAAAAGCTCTGCAAGAAACTCCCGCTCAGGTCAACAAAGTAAAAGCTCCTGTAGAAGCTCTGGCTCAGGTCAACACAATTCAAGAACTACGAGAAGCTCCAGCACATGGCAACAAAATAAAAGCTCCACTAAAAAAAAACATGCCCCAGTAAAAGACAAAATAAAAGCTCTAGCTCAGGTCGGCAAAACTCAGCTGACAGGTGCAGCCATAGGTGGGTTTTACCTGGAGCAGAAATCAGAAGAACGAACAGGTGCAAACAGACGAAACGCTAAAGTATTGAGTCCGTATTGATTGGTTGAATTTATTATCATCATATATTTACATGTTATTTCTGCTGAGTGTAATCAACATTTCTGAGAGTTACCAGCAGGGGGCAGAATCATGTAGCGCCTCATTCCTCTCAGTCTTTACTGCTGCTTTGAAACTGATGCTGTGTTTCATTGAGAATAAGATGTTGCTGGATCACAGGGGGTCCTGGTGATCCTTGTTACACAGCAGAAACTAACAGGCAGAAAGTGGGTCAACCTTCATCATCTCAGGTCCGTCTTGGAGTCTCCACCCAGTTTCTCCGTATTGCCTCCACATGGGGGGTCCAGGAGGAGCCGAGTCTCAGGTTAGATCAGTCCACCTGCAGACCTGCGTGAACAGACAAGTTGGGAATCCTGTTTTCAGTTTCAGGGTGTCGTGAGCTCAGTTTTTGTTACGTAGATGTCTGAACAAAACTTAATGACAATCCATCCAAGAGCTGTCAGAGCGGGTCAGAGACGTTTATGTCTGGCAGAACCTCAGTGTGTGGAAGAATGAACTGCGTTTCCCAGAGTGCACTGTGCCTGTCACAGATCAGCCTGTTGGTCTCTCCAGGTGCAGCAAGCGTTCGGGCTGATGATGACGAAGCCCCAGTTGGCTGGATCATGGTGGTGTTGGTGTTTTTGGTGATGACGGCGGACGTGTTGTGGTTGTAGATGTTGTTGTTGTTGTTGTCGTTGTGCTGATGCGATTGGTCATGTCCATGTGGAGGGTTGAGCTCTGGGGACGGGACTCCAGAGACGTCTCCGAACACGGAAACCTCTGAATAAACCTGCGGAAGCTTCGACGTACTCCTGCCCTGTACCTGCTGGACTCACAGAGAGGCGGGAAGTCAAAATGACATTTCTAACGCATCATAGTGATGTCACACTGTTGGTCCACAAGCTGTGCGATTGTCTTTGTGTGGTCGTACTTACGTCTGCGTCATGCAGGTGATCCAGGGGTTGAGGGCGGCGCTGGTCAGAACCAGCCAGGCTGAGAAGGCCGACATCACCGGCGGACTCTGGTGGCCGCTGAACGTCTCGTACAGACACACCGAGATGTAGGGCAGCCAGCAGACCAGCAAACACACTGCAGCCGGAAGGGAAACAGTCACATGACCACAATGGAACCAATCAAAAGGATGACAGTCACATGACCACAATGGAACCAATCAAAAGGAAGACAGTCACATGACCACAATAAAACCAATCAAAAGGAAGACAGTCACATGACCACAATGGAACCAATCAAAAGGAAAACAGTCACATGACCACAACGGAACCAATCAAAAGGAAGACAGTCACATGACCACAACGGAACCAATCAAAAGGAAGACAGTCACATGACCACAATGGAACCAATCAAAAGGAAAACAGTCACATGACTACATCAGAACTAGCCAAACACACTTGTAGTACAGGTCAGAACTTGTGGTAAAGATCAGGGGACTTGTTGTGGAGGTCTGGGAACTAATTAAAGAGCTCTAGGACTAGTTACAGAGGTCTAGAGACTAGTTACAAAGCCTTAGACTAGTAGTCGAGGTGAAGAGACTAGCTACGGAGGTTTAGGGACTAGTTACAGAGCTCTAGGACTCGAAGCAGGTGTCTGGGGACTAGTTACAGATCTTGCAGAGTACTAGCAGAAGTCTGAGGACCAGTTACAGAGCCCTAGGAGTGGTAGCAGAAGTCTGGAGATTAGTTCCAGAGGTCTGAGGACTAGTTACAGAGCCCAATTACTAGTTGCAGAGATTTGGGGACTAGTTAAAGATGTCGAGGACTAGTAACATAGGTCTGAGGACTAGTAGCTGAGGTGTGGAGACTATTAGCAGAGGTCTGGGGACTAGTTACAGATCTCTAAGACTAGTAGCAGAGGTCTTGAGGCTAGTTGCAAAGTTCTGAGGACTAGTTAAAGAGCTCAAGGACTAGTTGCAGAGATTTAGAGACTAGTTACAAAACTTAGAGACAAGTTGCATTGATCTGCTGACTAGTAGCTGATGTCTGCTGACTAGTTGCAGAGCTGTAGGACTAGTTGAAAAATTCTGGGACGAGTTACAGAGCCGTAGGACTAGTTACAGAGGTTTGGAGACTAGTTACGTAGCTCTAGGCCTAGCTGCAGAGGTTTGGGACGAGTTACAGATGTCTAGGACTAGTAAAAGAGATCTGAGGATTAGCTACAGAGTTCTGGGACTAGTAGCTGAGTCCTGGAGGCTATTAGCAGAGGTCTGATGACTAGTTACAGATTTGAAAGACTAGTAGTAGAGGTCTGGGGGACTAGTTGCTAAGGTCTGGGTTCTACTTGAAGATATCTAAGACTAGTAACAGAGGTCTAAGGATTAGTTAAAGAACTCAAGGTCTAGTTGCAGAGATCTCGGGACTAGTTATGGATCTCTAGAAGTGGTAGCAGAGGTCTGGGAATTAGTTATGGATGTCTAGGACTAGTTGCAGAGGTCTGGGGACTAGTTACAGATCTCTAGAAGTGGTAGCTGAGGTCTGGGGACTAGTTACGGAGCTCTAGGACTAGTATTAGAGCAGAGCAACTTATGCTGACCTGTGACCCGCCTGTTCATGACATCACTGTGTCTCCATAATGACAGACAGCGGTGAGTCATAAACATAGATGCTGATCCTCAGTCAGTCACTGTGACTCTCTGCTTTCTGCTCTCAGCATGGCTGCTGTCGTCATGGTGACACCGCCACATGGTTCTGCTGTTTGTGTTGAGTTTTATGGGTTCATGTTGAGTTTACACACGGAGCTCAGATGTTTTAATCTTTACAGACAGATAAACTCTCACAGCTCTTAATTTAGAGAGTCTGTCCTTCTTTACAGTCCAACGATTGTCCTGAAATCCTCCAGTCTTTGCTATTAGAGACGATAACTTAGATAAATTCCTGATAAATGATTTGTGATGGCCTCCAACACATAGAGGATGGTCGCCTTTTTAAACACCGAAGGCTGTGAGGTGGATTCAGCTGTAAACAACCAGCAGGTCTGTGAAGATGATTTTAGAAACACTGGTGTTAGAAATACAATTAAATATTCTGTTTCATCGTGCCGGTGTTTCTAAGCTGCTCCATGTTGCCTATGATGCTGTTTTAGTGGAGAAAATGTTCTATAAAATGAAACCGGGGACACTTAACCTGCTGTGATTCCATATTTACCTAAACTAGAGCTGCATGAGTTTGTGAGGACAGATCTGGCAGGTGTCACTGACCAATCAGGGTGCAGCGTGAGCTCACCTGAGGTGGACACCATGACGATGGAGCTCCTCAGGTAGTTGTTGGCAGGAACGTAGAAGCAGTGCTGGTCGTTGCACATGAACGTTCCCCTCCTCGCCTGCTTCGTCGCCACGTAGACGATGTATCCGTACAGCGAGCACATGGTGAGGATCGGCGCCACGATGCCCGCCGCCATCCACAGCACCACGAACCACCTGTTGTCAGGGGAGAAGCTCGGGCAGCACAGGAACCGAGACTCGCTGTAGGCGTAGCTGCCGAAGCCCAGCAGCGGCAGGGCGGCGCTGACCAGGCAGAAGAGCCAGACCAGAACCAGCACCGCTCGGCTCCGACCCGCCGTCCAGATGCTGCGGTAGCTCAGGGCGAAGCAGATCTCCGTGAACTTGTCGACGGTGGCCCAGCTGAGCGAGTGGATGGAGGAAGTCTGCAGCAGGAGGAAGAGGAAGCCGCTGCCCTGGCAGAGAGTTCCCTCGCTGGGGTGTCCGTCCGACTGGAAGAGGCTGTTGTGGGCTCCGAAGGGGATGGTGGAGAGTCCCAGAGCCAGATCACTGAGGCTGAAGCTCAGAGTGAGACCCAGAGTGTCCGACCGGAGATCCTTGTTCAGGAGGAGAACCAGCAGCAGGAGGAGGTTCCCACAGACCGACGCCACGCTGGACAGAAGCATCAGGACGGCGTACAGCGTCCTCAGAGCGTCCACCATCTTTAGACGCACTCACAGGACACGATGATGTCACTGATTACATCACTGGTCAGGTGGGACATCCGCAGGCCCTTTAAAGAGCACGAGGTCACATGATCATCAGCTGTGACTGAAGGCAGCTCGTGACTCCTGGATGATGCTGAAGCAGAAACGTGGCCTCTTCCTCTGCAGGTTATTGATTAACAGGAACAGTCAGGTTATACTTCCCTCCTGACCTCACGGTTGTCCAGCGTCCTGTCAGAGAGAATCAAAGCAGCAGATCGTCTCTTCCTAGGAGCTGGAGATGACTTGAAATCATTAGAGTTCTGTTCGATAAACAGACTTCAGGACCTTGAGTCTGACCTCAGACAGCGTCCACGTTGTCGTCCTGTCAGCCGGAGCTCTGTTATAACGAGGCTGGGAGTCCTGCAGAGCTGCTGGCTGCACCTCAGGCACCACACAGGTGTGGTCACAGGTTACCTGAGGTGTGATGAGTCACTGCCGACTGACCTGATGTTAAAATAAATCTCTGAGTCACCAGCTCACATCCAGGAAGCAGAACCAAAGCTTCCCCTGACCCGGGTAGCTTCAGTCTGATCGATCACATCAGTAATCCTCCACAGAGCCATCATCGTTATTGATTAATAATATTGGATCTGTTTGGTCCTCGATGGTCCAGTTCAGTCCTCACAGACTCCAGATTGATCGCTGATATCCACAGATGGGGCGATCGATCGTTAGCGTGTCTGACTGCGATCAGAGTCGATCAGCTCTGAGCGTGAGCAGCTGAGGTCAGGAGGCGTGGCCTGACAGCAGGTGTCTCCACAGGCAGCGTTGCCACGGCGCACCTGTCCGTCACCTGCTGAGAACATGATGAGCATCGCGCGCACACACACACACACACACACACACACACACACACACACACACACACACACACACACACACACACACACAGAGAGACAGGATATTGGATGTTCCATAGTGTTGACTTTACAGCAGCAGATGACTGTGTGTGTGTGTGTGTGTGTGTGTGTGTGTGTGTGTGTGTGCCCTGTCACATGTCCTGACTCAGGTAATAGCAGGTGTGCAGGTGTGTAATCATCATCAACACGCTGAACCTCAGACCACTGAGGAGCTCAGGTCGGGTTCAGGTGTGAAGCAGCCAATCAGAGCGCGGCGTCGGCTGGCTGTTGTATTTGTGCTGCGTGACTTCATGAAGCTGCTGCTGATGTGACTGTATGTCACCTCAGAACATCTGGAATCAGAGTCTGATAGAAGACAGAAGAGATTTTTTTTAATTTTTAGACAAACTAATCGAAACCTGAAACTAACATCATGATATTTCAACTTTCTGACAGTCCTTGAACGCGTCGCTTCAACGAATCAACAAAATCTGTCCCTGAAATCATCAAACTGTTTTATTCTGCATGTCTGATTCAAAAGGGCATCAAAATAAATAGTTTACACCAGACTCTGTGAAAAACTAAATATCTTGAGCCCCCCTTCTGACAGATTCTCCATGACTGACTCAGTTTTCAGGTTGAACTGCAGGCAGTGTTTCTACAAACAGAGGCTGAGAGGAAAATCCAACCGACTGGATCAATAGAATAAATAAATGCAGCATGACTTGGAGACAGTAGTTGGAGATACATCCAGCATGGAGGAACATCTTTATAGAGATGATGAGCAGAGAGAAGAAGGTTGTAGAGGCTGAAAACATCTATAACTAGGGATGCATGATAACATCGGCGACCGATAATTATCGTTAGTATTGGCAAGTATGACGTCATTCTGATTTTTTAAAAAATGAGCCGATAATAATAAAGACCCTGAATCTTGGTTTTTGCCGTTGGTCTGTGTGTTGTGGTTTGTCCTCATGTCTGGCTCCTCAACCCCTCCCCTCCCCGACGGTACTGTCGCATGTGTGTGATGTCATCAGACTGCGCGGGCAGAGAAAAACAAGCAGCATGGTGGCACTGACCAGTGAGGACTTTCTTGACCGTGTCTGAAGAAGTCGTTTCATTAGGGCTGGTCCCGAATATTGGTTGGTTGTGGCAGATAATAGTTTTGATATTCAAATAGTCTGGCATGCTGAGCGTCACCGAATGCTGCCGAGTGCCGCCGAGCGTTGCCGAGTGTTGCCAAGGCTCTAGTACGCCGGTGTCAGGCTCTGGTGTCACCCCCTGCTCCCTCCCGCTCCCTCCCCCACACCCCAGCCAACACCGTGGCACAAACCCAATCGATTGACATCATCAGTTATCGGCTGCAAGAAGTATAAAATTATCGATTATTGGTATCGGTTGAAATTGGTATTATGGTGCATCCTTATCTCTAATATGTGGAGCCTCCATTCTTTAGAATTGGTAACACTTGTGGGCACCTAGGGACGTAAAACTGGACTTAACATTGTCCAAAATTACTAAAATTGTGACTTGAAAATAGTATTTTTGACTAATTTTGAGTTCATTTAAAGTAATTTTGGTCTGTTTTTAAGGTATTTGGTCTGTTCCTGAGTCACATTGGTCACTTTTATGTTGCTTTAGCTGAGTTTCAAGTTATTGTGCACAAATCTTGAGTCGTTTTAGACGACTTTACAAACCGACTGGATCAATAAATAAAAGCAGCATGGCTCAGAAACAGTGAACAGAGGAGACATTGAATCATTGGAACGTTTATTTAAATGTTCGAGATCAAGAGAGAGGAATCAGCGTTTGGTGGAGCTGTTAACAACTCATAGACGCCTCAAATACACAAGGTTGGAGCTGGTTTAATGTTTAACTACATGCAGCACAGATTAAATAAACAGGACAGCAAAACAGTCACGACAGGACGTCCGATACAGAAAAACAGAAACAATCAGGTTCAGTTTATTCATTCGAAAATAGGGTAAAACTTTATTCTTGTGCCAGATGTTGCTCAGAAAAAACAAAAAGGTAAAACATAAGAAATGCAGAGTCTAAAAAAATGGAAAAACAATAAGAAATCAGTGCGATACAAGCCTGGAGTGGATCAGTTCGAGTAATGCTGTATCCTGACCTATGAAGTGATATTACTGATTAAAATTAAATATCGCACATCAAATTGTTCTTGAATCAACGTTTAAATGTGCTACAGTTAGCCCAAATGCTAACTTCCATCAGCAGTTCCTTTACCTGATGCATCCAGAGATAATAATTACAGCACAACATGTGTAGAAGTTAAACCAACCTACATTTTTAAAGAAAACACACATAAATTAGACTTAAATATAGCAGAATACACTCGTATATGTTCTGAGTAGAACTCTGTTAAAGGCGGGTAAACATCAGTTGTTGGATTTCTTAAATGACGGTTAAGTAAATGATTGGATGGAGGTGGTGAGTGAAAGACTTGATCAGTGATTGGTTATTGGTTATTGATTTGCTTGTTTGCTGTCGTCTCCTGCAGCACAACGCTCCGATCCCTCAGGGCGGCCGAGGGGCGATCCAGTTCGTCACTCAGTACCAGCATTCGTCAGGACAGAGGCGCATCCGGGTCACGACCACCGCCAGGAAGTACGACGCTCCTTCACCTGACTTCATTATAAAACAGGGTTGACGGGGCCGGATATACTAAAGCAGTGGTTCTCAACTGGTGGGCCGGGACCCAAAAGTGGGTCGCAGAAGCATGCCCCCCTCATATAAATTAGTGGTATAAAGTCTTTTATTTTAAAGGACGTGTTTCTTATGACACAGTTTGCTTTCAGTAGCAGGATATTTAGTGGTGGTGACACCAGCAGTCGCCCATTATTAACCTCTAGATTTGTCTCCGCCAGCTTATTGGAGGAATTTATGCTAAAATGTGTCAAAAATAAACCAAAATGTGCTCAGAATCTGCCTAAATGTGCCAAAATATGCCCAGAACTTGGCAAAAAGCGTCCAAATATACCAAAATTTTCCCAAGTTGTATCAAAATGTGTTGAGACTCCACCCAAACACACCTTAATTTGTTAACAGGAACAGCAAACTTCAACAATTTGGGTCGCAACTGTCATTAATAGAGACATAGTGGGTCCTGAGGCTGGACCAGGTGAGAACCACTGTACTAAAGGACGCATCAACACAGTGTGTCGCATGTGAAGTAGTTTGGTGGGTAAATAGTTGATGTCATAGTGAATGTCGAAGTATAATATGTGACAAAACGCGTCATAGTACAACCTGTAAAAGCAACCTCATAGTATAGTGTTGAGTAAAAACTGTTAGAGTATGTCGCAAGAAACATCACAGTATAGGTATTTATTAATATTTAAAAAGTCATAGTATATGTTGTCAAAGAAACTCATGGTATAGCATGTTGTAAAAAACCTCAGAGGATAGCGTGTTGAAAATAACGTCATAGTATGACGTACAAAGTCATAAAATGTGAAATCCTATAATATGGAATATCAACATCCTTGGATAGTATGCTGCAAAAGTTGTCATAGTACAGTATGTTGCCAAAAACGTTGTACTATAATATGTCACGAAAAACTTCATAGTATAGTATGTCAAAAAAAATTCTAAGTATACTGTGTTGTAAAAAAACGTCCAGCATGTTGTCAGTCCCGATTGGATTTTTTAAGTTGTAACGCCGTGAGTGTCCACCAGGGGCGCTGTCTCCGAACTGCTCAGTCATCTTGTCCCCTCCCCCTCCAGCTGGGCCGACGCTCAGACTCAGATTCAGAGCATCGCGGCGTCCTTCGATCAGGAGGCGGCGGCCATCTTGATGGCGAGGTTGGCGGTGTACCGGGCGGAGACGGAGGAGGGGCCGGACGTCCTCAGATGGCTGGACAGACAGCTGATCAGACTGGTATGGAGAGTAAAACCATCGACTACAGTGGATTATTGATTATTGGTCAGGATGCTAATGTTTGTGTGTGTTTGTGTTCAGTGTCAGAAGTTTGGAGATTACCACAAAGACGATCCAAACTCCTTCAGGTTCTCGGAGACCTTCTCCCTCTATCCTCAGGTGACCACTGACACTGATCCACTGACACACCTGAGTAGCTCGGTCACCTGACCCTGACACCTGGAACAGGATCCCACAGGTGGTAACTCTGCTAACACCTGTGTGTGTTCTGTTTGCAGTTCATGTTCCACCTGCGGCGCTCTCCGTTCCTGCAGGTGTTCAACAACAGTCCAGATGAGAGTTCGTATTACAGACATCAGTTCAACAGACAGGACCTGACACAGGCGCTCATCATGATCCAACCTGTGCTGTACGCTTACTCGTTTAACGGACCACCTGAGGTATGTACGCACCTGCACACACCTGTATGTAAACACCTGTATAAACAAACATCTGTATGGACACATCTGTACACAAACACTTGTAGTATGTCGAAAAAAATTTGTATGATGCAAAAACTATCATAGTATATTGTGTCGTTAAAACGGTCATGTTTAGTTGCAACAAAAAAGAAGTCAAAACAGTTCGTCACCAAAACATCATAGCATCATGTTGTAAAAAATGTCATTTTGTAGTATATCGTAAAAAATAGTATATGTCGTACAAGACATCATAGCACAATATGTTGTAGAGACAGTTATAGTGTAGTATGTTGAAAAAACGTCATAGTATAATATGTTGAAAAAACGTCATAGTATGTCGAAAGAAATGTCATGATATATTATTTTGAAAAAGCACCATAATAACGTATGTCAAAAAGGTCACAGTATATGTTTTAAAAAACGCCATAATATGACGAAAAAATGTCATCGTATATGTCGAAAAATGTCACAGTATGTCGAAAAAACATCGTAGTATAATATGTTTGAAAAGTTTCATAAAAAGTCATTGTATAGCATGCCATCCAAAATTTGTAAAAGAAAACAAAAAAAAAACGCCATAGTACAGTATGTCGCCAAAAATGTTTCAAAAAAGTCATAGTATAGTTTGTCGTCCAAAATGTGTCAAAAAGTCATAGTATAGTGTCATCTGAAAAGTGTCAAAAAGTGATAGTATAGTATGTCGTCGAAAAATGTCCAAAACCTCATAGTATAGTATGTCGTCCAAAATTTGTCAAAAACGTCATAGTATAGTATGTCGTCCAAAATGTGTCAAAAAAGTCATGGTATAGTATTTTGGTCGAAATTTGTCAAAAGAAGTCATGTTATAGTATGTCGTCTGAAAAGTGTCCAAAACGTCATAGTATAGTATGTTGGTCAAAATTTGTCAAAAAAGTGATAGTATAGTATGTCGTCCAAAAAGTGTCCAAAACGTCATAGTATAGTATGTTGGTCAAAAATTGTCAAAAAAAGTCATAGTATACTATGTCGGTCAAAATTTGTCAAAAAAGTCATGGTATAGTATGTCATCCAAAATGTGTTAAAAAAGTCATAGTATAGTATGTCGGTCAAAATGTGTCAAAAAAAGTCATGGTATAGTATGTTGATCAAAATGTGTCAAAAAAAATCATAGTATAGTATGTCGTCCAAAATTTGTCAAAAACGTCATATGTCATCCAAAATGTGTTAAAAATTTCATAGTATAGTATGTCGTCCAAAAAGTGTCCAAAACGTCATAGTATAGTATGTTGGTCAAAAATTGTCAAAAAAAGTCATAGTATACTATGTCGGTCAAAATTTGTCAAAAAAGTCATGGTATAGTATGTCATCCAAAATGTGTTAAAAAAGTCATAGTATAGTATGTCGGTCAAAATGTGTCAAAAAAAGTCATGGTATAGTATGTTGATCAAAATGTGTCAAAAAAAATCATAGTATAGTATGTCGTCCAAAATTTGTCAAAAACGTCATATGTCATCCAAAATGTGTTAAAAATTTCATAGTATAGTATGTCGTCTGAAAAGTGTCCAAAAAGTCATAGTATAGTATGTCGGTCAAAATTTGTCAAAAAAAGTCATAGTATAGTATGTTGGTCAAAATGTGTCAAAAAAAGTCATGGTATACTATTTCGTCCAAAATGTGTCAAAAAAGTCATAGTATAGTATGTCGTCCAAAAAGTGTCAAAAAAGTCATACTATAGTATGTCGTCCAAAAAGTGTCAAAAAAAGTCATAGTATAGTATGTCGTCCAAAAAGTGTCAAAAAAGTCATAGTATAGTATGTCGTCCAAAATTTGTCAAAAAAAGTCATAGTATAGTATGTCGTCCAAAATTTGTCCAAAAAAGTCATAGTATAGTATGTTGGTCAAAATGTGTCAAAAAAGTCATAGTATAGCATGTCGTCCAAAAAGTGTCAAAAAAGTCATAGTATAGTATGTCGTCCAAAATTTGTCAAAAAAGTCATAGTATAGTATGTCGGTCAAAATTTGTCAAAAAAGTCATAGTATAGTATGTCGGTCAAAATTTGTCAAAAACGTCATATGTCATCCACAATATGTCAAAAAAGTCATAGTATAGTATGTCGTCCAAAATTTGTCAAAAAAAGTCATAGTGTAGTATGTTGGTCAAAATGTGTCAAAAAAGTCATAGTATAGCATGTCGTCCAAAAAGTGTCAAAAAAGTCATAGTATAGTATGTCGTCCAAAATTTGTCAAAAAAGCCATGGTATAGTATGTCGGTCAAAATTTGTCAAAAACGTCATATGTCATCCACAATATGTCAAAAAAGTCATAGTATAGTATGTCGTCCAAAATTTGTCAAAAAAAGTCATAGTGTAGTATGTCGGTCAAAATGTGTCAAAAAAGTCATAGTATAGTATGTCGTCCAAAAAGTGTCAAAAACGTCATAGTATAGTATTTTGGTCAAAAAGTGTCAAAAAAAATCATAGTATAGTATGTCGTCCAAAATGTGTCAAAAAAAGTCATAGTATAGTATGTCGGTCAAAATGTGTCAAAAAACGTCATAGTATAGTATGTCGTCCAAAAAGTGTCAAAAAAGTCATAGTATAGTATGTCGGTCAAAATTTGTCAAAAAAAGTCATAGCATAGTATGTTGGTCAAAATGTGTCAAAAAAGTCATAGTATAGTATTTTGGTCAAAAAGTGTCAAAAAAAATCATAGTATAGTATGTCGTCCAAAATGTGTCAAAAAAAATCATAGTATAGTATGTCGGTCAAAATTTGTCAAAAAAAGTCATAGTATAGTTTGTCATCCAAAATGTGTTAAAAAAGTCATATTATAGTATGTCGGTCAAAATGTGTCAAAAAAGTCATAGTGTAGTATGTCGGTCAAAATTTGTCAAAAACGTCATATGTCATCCAAAATGTGTTAAAAAAGTCATATTATAGTATGTCGGTCAAAATGTGTCAAAAAAGTCATAGTGTAGTATGTCGGTCAAAATTTGTCAAAAACGTCATATGTCATCCAAAATGTGTCAAAAAAGTCATAGTATAGTCTGTCGTCCAAAAAGTGTCAAAAAAGTCATAGTATAGTATGTCGGTCAAAATTTGTCAAAAAAGTCATATGTCATCCAAAATGTGTTAAAAAAGTCATAGTATAGTATGTCGTCCAAAAAGTGTCAAAAAAGTCATAGTATAGTATGTCGTCCAAAAAGTGTCAAAAAAGTCATAGTATAGTATGTCGGTCAAAATTTGTCAAAAAAAGTCATAGTATAGTATGTCGGTCAAAATTTGTCAAAAAAAGTCATGGTATAGTATTTCGTCCAAAAAGTGTCAAAAAAGTCATGGTATAGTATGTTGTCCAAAAAGTGTCAAAAAAGTCATAGTATAGTATGTTGGTCAAAATGTGTCAAAAAAAGTCATGGTATAGTATTTCGTCCAAAAAGTGTCAAAAAAGTCATGGTATAGTATTTCGTCCAAAAAGTGTCAAAAAAGTCATGGTATAGTATGTCGTCCAAAAAGTGTCAAAAAAGTCATAGTATAGTATGTCGGTCAAAATTTGTCAAAAAAAGTCATGGTATAGTATTTCGTCCAAAAAGTGTCAAAAAAGTCATGGTATAGTATGTCGTCCAAAATGTGTTAAAAAAGTCATAGTATAGTATGTCGGTCAAAATTTGTCAAAAAAAGTCATGGTATAGTATGTTGGCCAAAATTTGTCAAAAAAAGTCATGGTATAGTATGTTGGCCAAAATGTGTCAAAAAAAGTCATAGTATAGTATGTCGGTCAAAATTTGTCAAAAAAAGTCATATGTCATCCAAAATGTGTTAAAAAAAGTCATGGTATAGTATGTCGTCCAAAAAGCGTCCAAAAAGTGTCAAAAAAAGTCATGGTATAGTATGTCGTCCAAAAAGTGTCCAAAAAGTCATAGTATAGTATGTCGTCCAAAAAGTGTCAAAAAAAGTCATAGTATAGTATGTCCAAAAAGTGTCCAAAAAGTCATAGTATAGTATGTCGTCCAAAAAGTGTCAAAAAAAGTCATGGTATAGTATGTCAGTCAAAATTTGTCAAAAAAGTCATATGTCATCCAAAATTTGTCAAAAACGTCATAGTATAGTATGTCGTCCAAAAAGTGTCAAAAACGTTTCAATGTATGATTTTATATACGATGTTATGATGTTGATAGAAGATGTCTCGTCCACTCCTGCATAAACACTAGTGTTCTGTGAAGAATGTTGCTGTTCTCAACATCAGGCGCCACATGTGGATGCAGAAACCATGAACTGGCCTCTGATGTTGACAGAGGATCAAAGTTATTGATCGGTGTATTGATCAGAGTGTGTGTTTGTGTGTTTCAGCCGGTCCTGTTGGACAGCAGCAGCATCCTGCCGGATCGAATCCTGCTGATGGACACCTTCTTCCAGATCCTCATCTACCACGGAGAGGTACGCACTGTAACACCTGCAGAACCGCTGACACCACAGCCAATCAGGGTGGAGCGTCAGACCAGACTGTTCAGACTGCATCTTTACATGAAGTTCCATGTTTCAAAGTTCTCTTAAAGAAAACACGTGGCCTGATTTGTTGTTTACACATTTGATTAGTTTAATTAAACGCAGCAGCAGTTCGTCAACGATCAAAGTGCAGCTGTTTCATCACGTCTCCACCTGATTTCACCTCCAGCACACATATAAAGCTGTAATCAGCTGTTTGCACATCAACATTTCATCAGCGGCTGTGTATTTATAGCACCCGCTAATCCATCACCTGCACTGACATCCCTTCATTATCAGCCATCGTAAAAGCCTTTATTACTGCCTCATATAGAATCAGTCTTAATGATCACAGTGGAGGGTTACATAAAACTATCAGACTGATGCGCTGTAGCCGAGTAAATTCATAAAGTTCAGTGTTTGTAGACGTTAATCTGCTTTCTGTCTGCTTGTACGCAATTAATAGTTTATCTAAAAACACCGGTGTGAGATGAATCTGACCTGGAGAGTCTTTACATCACATGTTGAACCTTGTGTTTCCTGTCAGACTGTGGCTCAGTGGAGGAAGGCCGGCTACCAGGACATGGCTGAGTACGAGAACTTCCGGCATCTCCTTCAGGCTCCGGTGGACGACGCTCAGGAGCTGCTTCACACCCGCTTCCCGATGCCGAGATACATCGACACGGAGCACGGAGGCAGCCAGGTGGGGGCGCTGATACGAACTCTAACAGCACACACAGCAGTCATACAGAAGCAGAAACACTCGAAATAAACAACAATTAAATCAACTCAGTGTTACTTATGTCAGTAGATCTACTACATATTATTATATGTATGTCAAAATGTTCTACGTATCAGTATGTATGACAAAAAATCTATATGCAGATATCAGTTATACACTCATATACTAGAAATCAGTGTATGTGCTGGAAGTAGTAGGTACATACTACTACTACTTATGGTGATGTAGTGTATAGTACATATATGGATTTTTAGTGCATGCTGTGTTTTGAAGTGTCGCTTCAAGGTCAAAAATAACAACATATATTTCATATTTAAGTACAGTACATACAGTATTGATGGATCAATACATGTGCTGCATGTAAAAATAAGATATACATCAATATTACTATATAAGTACACACCGTATATTGATGTATATGTGCTAGAAATCAGTATATATATATGTTCTACAAGAATACATACAGTATAATGATGTATAACTCATTTATATATAGATGTGAAGCTGTATTATACATTAATAGTAGATGTACAGTACATTAATATACGTGCTATAAATGTGTAGCTGTACTTTATAGGAAAAATACATAAATATGAGCTATATGTCTATGTACTGTAGGTGTACTACAGCTACACATCAGTATATGTACTATACCTAAACAGTACATTAATATGCATCACACAAATATATGAACTATATATCAGTATATGTGGACATACAGTACATTTATGAACACATGTATTGTATAGTATGTGTGTTGATGTATAGCTTTACCGTAATAATACATCAGTACTACACAAACACATGCTGTACATAAGTATCTGTACAACACATCAGTCCTATAGCAGTACAAGTACACATCAGATATTTTTAACCTCGCTCTCCTGCTGAACTCTACACTGATGTTTTCAGGCTCGCTTCCTTCTGTCCAAAGTCAACCCGTCTCAGACCCACAACAACATGTACGCCTGGGGACAGGTAAGACCTCACCTCTGACCTCACACACCTTCACACACACCGACCAATCAGACGCTGCGCTGACCGACTCTCACCTCTGCAGGAGTCTGGAGCTCCGATCCTGACGGACGACGTCAGCCTGCAGGTGTTCATGGACCACCTGAAGAAACTGGCTGTTTCCAGCGCCGCCTGAGACCCACCTGAACCCGCCTCACCTGTCCTGGACCCCATCTGATCCCATTCAAGTCCACCTGTCCGTAATATACTTGTCTAATTTGCATTTGCTGCCTGAGTTACCATGACAACAAGTAAACCAACCAACCAACAACCACAGTCCGCCTAGTCTCAGCCAATCAGCAACAGCTTTAGAACAGTGTCGACCAATAGCCTGTTGTCTTTTATCGGTGAGCATTTGACCTGTAACCTGATAATCCAGTAACACAGCAGCACTGACTGTTAAGATCTTAATCATATAAAAAAAATGTTTTGGCAATAAAAGTCTGTGTAATCTGAATATGTGGACGGATTTCAAAATAAAAGTCTCTGTGTGATCTGAACATTTTAAGTTAACTGTAGTCAGAAAACCAACAGCGGAGATGAACTGGTTTAGAACGTTCTCAGTTGGTTTGTGTTGCAGGAACGTTGGAAGCCTGCTGTTGGTTTTCTGACCAGCGTCTCTGCTTCCTCATCAGACGTTTGTCCACTTACTTCTGCTGCTGTTTCTTCTGTCGGCTGCTTGTTGTTGAGGTTTTTCCATGAAGCCGTCGAACACTAAAAGTCCTGCAGAGACACAACAAGCTCCTGTTTTCATCCAGCTCTGTGTTTTCTAATAAAACTCTGCTGTGAACTTCGTCACTGTGTTTCTGTTCCCGCAACATCAAACTGTGACACAAGATTCCACAAACATACCATGAAACATGGATTCTTCATGTGAGAGGGCATGTAACACTGTGGAGATACGTGGACATGTGTTGTAGACGTTAACGTGTTCCAGATAACATATATTCTAGGTATCAACATGCGTTCTAAACATCAACAGGTTCTAGACAACAACGTATGTTCTAACCGTCAACATGTGTGCTCGATGTCAACACATGTAATAGACATTAACATAAGTGCCAGACATTAACATGTGAGATAGACAATGACGTGTTCTAGATGTTAACATGTGCTAGATGACAGCATATGTTCTAAATGTGAACACGTGTGCTAGACATCTACACAGGTGCTGGACAACATGTTACAGAAGTCAACATATGTTCTAGGCGTCAACATGTGGACTAGATGTCGCCATGTTTTAGATATCAGTACGTGTTGGACGTCAACGTGCGCTAGACATCATATGTTCTAGATGTCTACATATGTTCTAGACGTCAAGATACATTCTAGAAGACAACATATGTTCTTCATGATAACATACATTGTAGATGTCAACATGTTCTAGGAGTCAACACATGCTAGACATCAACATGGGTGCCAGATAACATGTTCTAGACGTCAACGTAAGTGTCAGACATTAATGCGTGTGCTTGATGTCACCATGTTTTAAACATCAACACGTGTTAGACGTCAATGTGTGCTACATTAACAAACGTTCTACATGTCTACATCCGTTCTAGACCTCAACATATGTTACAGAAGTCAACGTATGTTCTAGATATCAACACATGTACTAGACATCAACATGTTCCAGGCATCAGCATAAGTGCCAGACATTAACGTGTGCTAGACATCAACATGCGTGCAAGACAACATATGTTCTAGACGTCGACACAAGTGCCAGACATTAACACGTGTGCTAGACAACGACATGTGTTGTAAACGTCAACACGTGTGCTAGCCAACAAGTTACAGAAGTCAACATATGTTCTAGAAGACAAGATAGGTTCGAGATGTCAACACGTGTGTTAGACATCAACATGTGTGAGACAACATATGCTCCAGACGTCAGCATGTTCCAGCAGCTGGATTACACATCAACATTCAAATTCAGACAGCTTCAGTTTGACTCTTGAGGGCAGCAACAACAGATCATATCAGTCAAACTCATTAATTTACACCTGAATTCACTTTAAAACTATATTTATAAAAACTTTGTTGTTTCTTTTTTTTAAAAAAAAACTTCAGCACATTTTACCTCATCAGTGTTTCTACAGGCGGTTCCTTCTTCTCTGGCTGTTACCATGGCAACAACCCTTCTCCCTGACTCTGTTGCCGCGGCGACACTCCCATCCTTCCATCAGCTAAACAAACAGAAATAACAGCAGAGAAAGGAGCTTCCAGGTCTGTTGCCATGGAGACGAGCGCTGCATCGTGAACAGAGGAGGGGAGGCCCATGTGACCATCAGCTGACCTCCTGATAGGACGAGACACAGACAGTTTATATTCAAGGTCTTCAGGATCAGTGTTGTGTTAAGAGACATGCTTTGTGTTCAGTCAGCTGAAGCTAAGAATAACTTCAGACTGAGTTTAGATCTACATGAGGAGGAAGCTCACGTGTTTCTACAGGAGCCCAGAACAGACAAACTAAACACTACAGAAGGACTTCATGCTTCAGAGAACGCTTTAGATTCTCTGTTACACTGGGAAAAGATTGGAGACCGAGTCGTATTCAGAACGATGTAATCTGCAGCTTCACCACCAGATGCCACTAAAGCTGCTGTCCACTGTGAACAGAGCAGCATCCTCAATAATCAATAATCAATAATCCAAGGCAGCCGCTTCAACGCCTAATATCTAGAGTGGATCTGTCCTGCAGATATCTGTAATTTAATGAGTCAAAAAGAACATTTCAGATCTCCACAGCATCATTCTACCAGGACAAATAGCATCACTCTTTTGTTCATGTGTTTCAGATAAAGACCATTGACAGTGTAGATCTCTGAAGCTGGACTGTGACGAATTCCACTTTCAGATTTCTAGTTTCCTTCTGACTCGTCATAAAACATCTTAAATTCAAAGCAGTTCAACACATCTACAGGACAACGTTCTAGTCAGGTTCAAGCACACAGAGCGACTCAAAGAGACACAAAATGATCACAAAGAGACACAAAACAATAACAAAGAGACACAAAACAACAACAAAGAGACACAAAACAACCACAAAGAGACACAAAACAACAACAAAGAGACACAAAACAACCACAAAGAGACACAAAACAACAACAGACACAAAACAACAACAAAGAGACACAAAACAACAACAAAGAGACACAAAACAACAACAAAGAGACACAAAACAACCACAAAGACACACAAAACAATAACAAAGAGACACAAAACAACAACAAAGAGACACAAAACAACCACAAAGAGACACAAAACAACAACAAAGAGACACAAAACAACCACAAAGAGACACAAAACAACAACAGACACAAAACAACAACAAAGAGACACAAAACAACAACAAAGAGACACAAAACAACAACAAAGAGACACAAAACAACAGCAAAGAGACACAAAACAACCACAAAGACACACAAAACAACCACAAAGAAACACAAAACAACAACAGACACAAAACAACAACAAAGAGACACAAAACAACCACAAAGGGACACAAAACAACCACAAAAAGACACAAAACAACAACACAGAGACACAAAACAACAAAGAGACACAAAACAACAAGAAAGAGACACAAAACAACCACAAAGGGACACAAAACAACCATAAAGAGACACAAAACAACAACAAAGAGACACAAAACAACAACAAAGAGACACAAAACAACTACAAAGAGACACAAAACAACAACAAAGAGACACAAAACAACAACAAAGAGACACAAAACAACCACAAAGAGACACAAAACAACAACAAATACACACAAAACAACAACAAAGAGACACAAAACAACAACAAAGAGACACAAAACAACCACAAAGAGACACAAAACAACTACAAAGAGACACAAAACAACAACAAAGAGACACAAAACAACAACAGAGACACAAAACAACCACAAAGAGACACAAAACAACAACAAAGAGACACAAAACAACCACAAAGACACACAAAACAACAACAAAGACACAAAACAACAACAAAGAGACACAAAACAACCACAAAGACACACAAAACAACAACAAGGAGACACAAAACAACAACAGAGACACAAAACGACAACAAAGAGTCACAAAACAACCACAAAGAGACACAAAACAACAACAAAGAGACACAAAACGACCACAAAGAGACACAAAACAACAACAAAGAGACACAAAACAACAACAAAGAGACACAAAACAACCACAAAGAGACACAAAACAACAACAAAGAGACACAAAACAACCACAAAGGGACACAAAACAACCACAAAGAGACACAAAACAACTACAAAGAGACACAAAATAACAACAAAGAGACACAAAACAACAACAAAGACACACAAAACAACAACAAAGGGACACAAAACGACCACAAAGGGACACAAAACAACTACAAAGAGACACAAAACAACAACAAAGACACACAAAACAACAACAAAGGGACACAAAACGACCACAAAGAGACACAAAACAACTACAAAGACACACAAAACAACCACAAGAGGCACAAAACAACCACAAAGAGACACAAAACAACAACAAAGACACACAAAACAACTACAAAGGGACACAAAACAACCACAAAGAGACACAAAACAACTACAAAGAGACACAAAACAACAACAAAGAGACACAAAACAACAACAAAGAGACACAAAACTACCACAGAGACACAAAACAACCACAAAGAGACACAAAACAACAACAAAGAGACACAAAACAACCACAAAGAGACATAAAACAACCACAAAGAGACACAAAACAACAACAAAAAGACACAAAACAACCACAAAGAGACAAAAAACAACCACAAAGGGACACAAAACGACCACAAAGAGACACAAAAAAACTACAAAGTGAAACAAAACAACAACAAAGAGACACAAAACAACAACAAAGAGACACAAAACGACCACAAAGAGACACAAAACAACAACAAAGAGACACAAAACAACAACAAAGGGACACAAAACAACCACAAACAGACACAAAACAACTACAAAGAGACAAAATAACCACAAAGACACACAAAACAACCACAAAGGGACACAAAACCACCACAGAAATAAACAAAACGACAACAAAGAGACACAAAACAACAACAAAGAGACAAAATAACCACAAAGACACACAAAACGACCACAAAGACACACAAAACGACCACAAAGACAAACAAAACAATAACAAAGAGACACAAAACAACAACAAAGAGACACAAAACAACCACAAAAAGACATAAAATGAGCTCTTTCGGTTTCATTTTCTCACCATCTCATTCACCACAGCAGTTGTCCTTACTTCTGCTAGATCTGTTCAAATGCTCTGCTGGACCAACAGCCAATCAGAAACCTGCATGAGCATCATCACAACGATACAGACCAATCATGATGACAGTGAATTCCTCTGCCTGTGGTTCTGTCTGGTTTTTAGTTTAATTTTTAGTTCCTGAGAGCCAAACTCGTTTATTAATTATTAAAACGACTCACCATCATAATCAGAGTGATTTCACCTGAAGCCTCCGATCAGCTGATCTGCAGTCAGGTGTGATGACATCATCATGAAGGCCGACCAACCTGCTCAGGTGGACACGAGACACCACAGAAGACGCTTCAGTCAGGAAGAATGAAAAACACAATGATTAGAAATGAACAAATAAACAAAACTAGAGCGATAAATCATGCTTGTACTGGTTTGACTGGTTTTAATGGGAGGACTTGTTCTGTGTGTGGTTGATGAGTCAAAGCTACCAGTGGAGAAGAAGTGCTAACAGCATGTGGACACTACGGGGCCGGTTCTACATCAGTTAGACCACACAGCAACATTCAGGTGTCCACATACTTCTGCTCGGGTACTGACTGGTCCCACATGCACATTCTGCAGCGTCACCATGACAACAGCATGGTACCATTGCTCATGGCTCCGCCCTCCGCGACCTCCGGCTTCCTGTCATTCTTCACACACTTCCTCCAGGAAACAGGAAGCATCTGAGTCACCGTGACAACAATCAGCCTCCAGAGATTGTGTGTCTGTGTGTGTGTGTGTGTGTGTGTGTGTGTGTGTGTGTTTCCACTGTTTGTTTAAACACAATACATACATGTGTCACACTGATCAGAATGATCTCAGTTTGAATACACAGAGAGCCCTGCTCTCTGATTGGCTGTCGGCTGTCCGCTTTCTCTGATTGGCTGTTGAGGAGGTTGTAGTCACCCTGGAGGACATTCCTGGGGTCCTTGAGGAAGTTTGGGGTTCCTCAAAGTACTTATATTGGGCCTTGAAATGCCTTGAAAGGTTGTTGAGAAAGGTCCACACATTTTTACAGAGGTCCTTGAAGGGGTCCATGTGTTCCTTGGAAGGGGTCAGATGGTCACCGAGATGTTCCAGAGGTCCTTGAAGAAGTCCCAGAGGTCCTTACTGAAAAGCCAGGGGTCCTTGGGAGGGGTCAGATGTCAGTGAAGTGTTCCAGAGGTCATTGAGAAGGACCCAGGAGTGCTTGAGAGGGGTTCAGTGGCCATTGACGGGTCCTTGGGAGGGGTCAGATGGTGACCTAAGGGGTTCCAGAGGTCCTTGAAGAGGTGTCTGGGGGCTTCCTCAGAGACCTGCATGTTCTCAAGGACCTGGAAGTTCCTCAAAGACCTCTTAGCAGCTAGCATTGGCATTCAGCAGTTAGCACTAGCATTATAGGTGAATCCAGTTGTATGGTCTCCTTGTAGGTGGTGAGTCTGTTAGTGGTATTGAAGTATTATAGCAGTTAGCATTAGCATGAAGCATTTGCACTAGCTAAATGGTAGCATCGGCACTGGTCACTACCTGGAGCATCTCCTAAATGGGCCTGGGTCAGCTGAACGTAGCAGTGCTGGTTGGATTAACAGTTAGCATTAGCATTTAGCTAAATGGTAGCATCGGCACTGGTCACTACCTGGAGCATCTCCTAAACAGGCCTGGGTCAGCTGAACGTGGCAGTGCTGATTGGATTGTGTAGCAGCAGTGTGAACTGGCACTAGGGGGGGTGACTCTGGGACTCCAGAGTTCACCTCCTAGCCTCCTGGAGGTGTCGTGGGACTAAGTAGGAGAAACAGCGTTGAAGGGAGGTTTCCACCTGATGACCCCCAGAGACGTGTTAGGAATCACTGCTACTGGTAGCTATAGAGACAGATTAGGGATCCTAGGTCCTTCATGGAGGATGGATCTTTTCTTTATGAGCACAAGTGTCTGCTGTTTAAATTAACATTAAAAAATGCAGTTTAGTTTAGTTAGCGTGTTCATACAGTATGTGACCATGAGTGTTTGGACGTCCTTTGGTGTCAACGTCACATCCATCACATTCAGCTGCAGCATTCAGACGTCCACATGCGTTCAGCTCTTTTCTGTTTGTACTTCCTTCGACCTGTTTTTTTTTTTGCTGCTCACATAATTTTGTATTTTTATTTTGTCTACTTTCTGTGAAACGCTGCTGATTACAAACCTGTTTCTCGTGATCTGAAACCCGCCGAGTGACGGACTGAGGTTTGGTCCAAAACACCTCCAAGGTCCCAGAATCTGGACTCTCTGGAGGAAACCGAGTCGCCGTATCAAGACGCCGCACACTTCCTGTCCGGGACGAGGAGGAGGAGGGGAGGAGGAGAGGGGAGGAGGAGAGGGGTGAGGCCGGCAGTCAGTCTGTCAGTCTGTCAGCAGAGCTACTGTGGAGAAATCTACAGAGAAACAAGTGGAGAGAAAGGAGAGGAGAAAACAGTGGAGAGACTAAAAGACGGAGAGAGAACGAGGAGGACGGGTGGATCGAACAGGACGAGTTAGAAACGGTAAGAAAACAAACCCACCCACCTGAGATTTAACCGACTGACTACTGATGGTTGTAGGGAGGCAGCTTCCAGTGGAGTTGAGCTAGTTGTGGATGAAGTAAAACTCATCAATATCTGCAATTATCAATCCGTTTTATTGACCCATTTCTATGAAGACCAAGCAAAAGACGGTTAAATGAGACTTTAGTGTTTGTTAAGCTGCACAGGTTGTAATCTGAAGACCAACATGACTGTCTTTATAATTATAAAAACTTCTGTAAAAAGCAGCTTGACTTCTTCTTTTTTGGCTCTTTAAGATGTTTTACCTTCATTCACGAGGCTTTTTTAGTTCAAACTGACTGATGCGGAGATAAAAGTTGATTATAGACCAAAGATCAAGAGGCTTCGAGGTGTTAATGGTGGTTAAACTGCCCGGTGAGGAACCTCAATACTGCATTATAACTACCTGATAAGTGGATGACCAGACGTTGTCCTCTGGGCAGTTTAGTTAGTTTAGGCTGTTTTAGTTTAATATGAATGTTTTAATTTTTAGGGGTGTAACGGGGATTAAAAAAAATCACAGTTTGTTTCGTTTTTAGTGCAGCAACAACAAAAAACACCGAACATTAAACTGTGTCTTTGTCTTTTCTGGTTTCCCTGACCAGACTACAGCAAGTAAAATTTACATCTAAAATAGATATTATCTTAAATAAACAAAGAATAATAAATTAAAAATCCATCAAGGTGCAGCATTTGGAAAATATGTTAATCAATACAAGGACTATGCAACACAAATACTTTTTAAAATAAGGAAAAGAAGATACTGATTGGTAACGAGGCTCGACTACTTTCAGCAGGTGTTTAAAACTCATGTTCACATCAGACCTACAACCAGCTACACACCTGATCCACCTGAGTTTGTCCATCGTCACTGGAGTTGAGTGAAAACCTGTAGAGTTCCCAGACAGTGACAGTGGAGGGTCTTCAAGCTGTAGTTGATCTGCGTTCGGCAAAAATACGAGACAAAAACGAGCTTCAGATTAGGAAAAAAGTTTTTCATGTTCATTGGGTGCATTTGGACATCAATTCAGTCGAGTTTCTAACGACTGCTTGATGATGTATTTTTGTTCTCTCATATTTATTAAAGGTCTTCTGAAATATTAAATCTGCTGGGTCGAAAATATACATACAGCAACATGAATTATCAGTTTCAGTGATGTCAAAAGTTGTGTTCATCTAATTTTCTTAGTTTCATGGCCTCTTAACTTCTCGTGAGTTATTATGATCGACTACAGCTGCTGACTCCTCTGATTCTATTTAAATAGAACCACTGATCCGCTCATTAGATTCTCTGAAAGTCTGAGGAGCTCAGCAAAGACCTGAAGAAGCAAATCATCAACTAGAACCAGTCAGAAAGTCCCTTGGAGCCGTTTCAAAGCAGCTTCAGGTCCTAGAATCATCTGTTTGTAGTATAAAGTTCATGGTCCAGGTGTGTTGCTGCCACCATCAGGAAGAAAACACAAACTACCACCTGCTGCTGAGAGACACCTGGTCAGGATGGTCCAGAGTCAACCAGGAACCAGCAGAAAGCAGGTCTGGATGAACCAGAAGCTGCTGGAACACAGCTGTCAGTGTCCACAGGGTTGGACATCAACATGAGCTGAGAGGCTCCATGAAGAAGGAAGTTCTTCCTCTAGAAGCAGAACCTTAAAGCTCCACTGATCACATGGACAAAGAAAAGGCCTTCTGGAGGAAAGTTCTGAGGTCAGATGGAACAAAGACTGAGGAGAGAAGGTGAGGCCTTCAACCCCAACAACACCAGACCTACCATCAGCATGGAGGTGGCAGCATCATGCTCTGGGGCTTCCTAGACGTCCTTCTGGCCTCATTCCAGATTGTGTTTGGACTGGCTTTGGACTTTCTTGGGACGAGTTCTTGTTTGGTTTCAGTCTTGGTTCTGGGCTGGTTTGGGACCTGGTTTTGATGTGATTTAAAGTTGGTTTAGGATTTATTTTACAGAGGATTTGGCCCTGGATTAGGACTGGTTTCAGATTGTCTTGGGGAGGTCTTGGACATTTTTTAGGAGTAGTATAGGTTTGGTTTCGGTCCCGACTTTGCACTGGTGTTTTACTTTTTTAGGACTGGTTTCAGACTGTCTTGGTGGGTCTTAGACTCTTTTTCAACCCCAACAACACCAGACCTACCATCAGCATGGAGGTGGCAGCATCATGCTCTGTGGAACTGGAGCTTCACACAGAGTCAATGGAACAATGAAGGAGGAGGATCAGAACCTAAAACCATCATCAGAAGGTTGATCTGGGACACAGCTGGATGTTCCAACCAGACAATGACCCCAAACACATCAAAGTGGTGAAGAAATGGTTCCATCAGACTGGAATGAAGGTTCTAGACTGGTCCCCCCAAAGTCCTGACTTAGACCATCAAGAACATGAAGAAACCAGTCTGAGTCATGGAGACGACACATTTAGTTGGACTGAACCGGTTCTGTCCAGAGGGGTAAAAGAGAACCAGACGACTGTAGACGGAAACCAAAAAAGGACATCTAAACAAATATTAGCAATTCTGTTTGTATGTTTTCCATAAAAACTTTAATAAATCTGTGAAAGAACCAAAATGCATGATTGTTTTTTTTGTGATAAAGATTCATGTGTTTCATAGATTCCATAATAGAAAATAAGGAGTTACAGGAGTCTTTGGAAACTCAAGACTCAAGAAAATCCTTCGAAGCTAAAATTCAGGCTCAGAAATAGACGCAATATTACGACAACATAAACATCCAAAGACATGTTTTGTGTTTGTTTCATTGCAGAGCTGAGGGTCTTTCACATGTCTGTAAATCTACATAGGATCAAACTGTTTGTCTTTGTTTTGACAGACGTCATCACCTGAGGGGGCGGAGCTTGAGGAAATGTCGTGTTGGTTGTTCTGCTCTTGGACTCCTCTTTGGATCGTCTTCATCCTGCTCAGTAATGTCTCCGCTGACCCGTCTTTGCCACCGCGATACACCCTCCACCTCACCAGCGCCGCCTTCGATGACGCTGAGCACCACTGCTTGCCGGGCGTCCTCACCACCGTCGCCACGCAGCAGGAAGTCGACCACATCCTCGAGCTTGTCTCTAAATCGGTCCCGCTTCAGGACGATTTCACCTTCTGGGTCGGGCTGAGGAAGGCCAAGAACGAGTGCGTGGTTCCGTCGCAGCCGCTAAGAGGATTCAGGTGGACGGAGGATGGCAGCGAAGAGTCACAGGTGAGCCGCTGGGCCAAGGAACCGGAGCTGACCTGTACCGGGGCCCGGTGTGTGGCGCTGAAGGGGCAGTTTGACGGGTCGACAGCGAGGTGGGGTCTGATCCCGGTTACATGTAAGAACAAGTACCCGTTCATGTGCAAGCTGAAGAACGGACAGACAGGAGGGGCAGCTGAGGGTGAGCAGGCCGCTGTAAATCCAGAACCAGAACCAGCAACGCCTGAGCCTAAACCTGCACCAACAGAACCACCTAAACCAGCTACACCCAAAACAAGACCTGCAACATCAGTGCCTGAGCCAGCTACACCACAACCAGAACTCCCTACAGAGGGACCAGAACTTGAATCGGATCCTGGTTCTGGTCCATATGTGATGTCAGATGCGTGCCAGCACCCCATCATCCCCGGGACCCGCTCCCTCAGTCTGGACCCTGACAACAGCACCCGGATCCAGGTGGAGTGCTGGTCCACCGTCAAGCTGGACCTGTTCTGTTCGGGTCAACCTGCCGTGTGGCGAATGCTGGACGGGTCACCGGCCAACTTCAGCACCGTCTGCCTGCAGTGTTCGCACGGCTTCCAGAAAGACGCTGCCGGACGCTGCTTGGATGTGGACGAGTGCAAAGACCCGGCCAGCCCCCCCTGCAGGCACACCTGCCTGAACACCGAGGGCTCCTACAGGTGCGTCTGCTCCGATGCCGACGGGAAACAGCACGACGAAGGTTCTCCGTCCTGCCAGGACATGGTGACGATTGAGGATAGCGGCGCGCTGTCTGGCATCCTGGTCCCGGTTCTGATCGCTGTGGCGGCGCTGGTGGTCCTGGTGGTGATCGTCGCGGTGACGGTGAAGTGCTGCCTGATGAGGCGGTCGAAGAAACGCGCCATGAAGGCAGCGGAGAAGATGGCGATGAAAAGCAAACAGCAAAAGGACTCCTTCCAAACAGCCAATGAGAAGACAGCAACATGAGGGAGCAGCGCCGTGATTGGTCGTGCTCAGTGACATCATCTGTGACAGTTTACTGTTCGACGAAAATATTAAAGTTAATCTGACTTTTTAAACTAAAACCTCATCAAATTTGAGTCTTTAAACCAGATTTTTTTTTAAAACTTTAGAAAATGTATGTTTTCTGTTTTTTCTGGATTAAAGTAAATTAATTTCTGCAGTTTCAACACAACAACCAGACTTACCTGGTGTTTACCTGTTTACTTAAAGGCACCTGAGTGGAAAAATAATCCCTGAACTCTGTCTGACAGGCAGCTCTGCTCATTAGAAACATGGAGTCTGTCAGTATTTGTGTTGATATTCTGGAGTTCTCTTTGGTTCATTTCAACTGAAGACATATTGGATTAAGAAGACACATGTACAACCATAGATTCATGTAAGAAATATTGATAAATTAGCTGTAATTAACCCAATCAGTTGACTGGTCCCTGACTGGAATAACAGATTAAACATGAAATGCTCTTAAATTCTTTTTTTTACTTCACTAAAAGTTATATATTTTAAATATTGCTCATTATTTAAAGACAAACAAGTGGAACTGAACTACTAATTAGGACACATGATGAAAGTTTTCCGTTAACATTTTTTTAAATCTTAATTTTTATATAAATGTAATTAATGAATTGTTTTTCAGTGGCACATTAATAATGTTTTAGAACTTGAATGCTGCTTTCAGTCAGACAAAAACTCTGCTGGAAATGATTTTAAATCCAGTTTTATCTGCCGACTAAACTGTAGTTCTGAGTTTTAAATTAAACTTTTTGAAATCCAATGATGCTGGAGTCTAAAATGTTTATTTCTTTGGGTTTTTGCTGTTTTCAGTGTCTGAAACCCGTCAAACTTTAAACCCGCTGACGTGTCTCACTGTTAACTTTAACATGGTCAAAAGTATGTGGACGCCATGCTCCATATTGCCCATAATAACTTTCATAGATATAAAGAGTAGCTGTCAACAGAGTGTGTTTAATTAGCATAGATGGTTTAGACTAGAAGAAGTGTCTCTATGTCAATACTACAAGGCCAAAAGTATGTGGACACACTGCTGCATATTTCCTATTATAATCGCATCCAGTCTCACATTTAGCTGTCCACATACTTTTGCACAAAGACTGTATTTAATTCCGTTGGAGGGTTCAGAGAAGAAGACGAGCCTCTTTGTAAAACTAAAGGGCTACAAGTATGTGGAGCCCTTTAGGTCAGTTCTGTACTAATAACAGTCAGCAGAATCATTCCCATACTTTTGGACATAAAGTGTCTTTAATTAAATTAGATGGTTTACAGAAGAAGGTTGTCTGTGTAAATATGTTGAGGCTAAAAGTACATGTACCCCTCTGGGTCACTTCTACAGTTGGGTCCATAAGTATTTGGACATTGACACAATTTTCAGCATTCCAGCTCTGTACAACACCACAATGGATTTGAAATTAAACAATCAAGATGTGCTTTAAGTGAGCTTTAATTTGAGGGCATTTACATCCAAATCAGATGAACGGTGTAGGAATTACAACACATTTTATATGTGCCTCCAACTTTTTAAGGGACCAAAAGTATTTGGACAATTGGCTACTCAGCTGTTCCATGGCCAGGTGTGTGTTATTCCCTCATTATTTCATTTACAAGGAGCAGATAAAAGGCCTGCAGTTCATTTCAAGTGTGGTATATTCATTTGGAATCTGGTGAGGTCATCTCTCAATATGAAGTCCAAAGAGCTTCACTATCAGTGAAACAAGCCATCATTAGGCTGAAAAATCAAAATAAACCCATCAGAGAGAAGCAAAAACATTAGGTGTGGCCAAATCAACTGTTTGGTACATTCTTAAAAAGAGAGAACGCACTGGTGAGCTCAGCAACGCCAAAAGACCTGGAAGACCACGGAAAACAAGTGTAGTGGATGACAGACGAATCCTTTCCCTCATTAAGAAAAACCCCTTCACAACAGTTGGACACATCTAGAAAACTCTCCAGGAGGTAGGTGTATCTGTGTCCAAGTCAACAATTAAGAGAAGACTTCACCAGAGGAAATACAGAGGTTTCACCACAAGGTGTAAAGCATTGGTGAGCCTCAAAAACAGGAAGGCCAGATTAGAGTTTGCCAAGAAACATCTAAAAGAGCCTGTGCAGTTCTGGAACGACATCTTATGGACAGATGAGACAAAGATCAACTTGTACCAGAATGATGGAAAGAGAAGAGTACCATTCATCTGATTTGGATGTAAATACCCTCAAATTAAAGCTCAAAGTCTGCACTTAAAGCACATCTTGATTGTTTCATTTCAAATCCATTGTGGTGTTGTACAGAGCTGGAATGCTGAAAATTGTGTCAATGTCCAAATACTTATGGACCCAACTGTATATTAATTGTATGACGCAGAATCACTTGGATGCTTTTGTCCATGTGGTGTTTTTGTTCTCATGAGATGCTTTTCTGATTATAGCCAAAGTTGTCGGGACACCACATTGATCACACATGTTTACAACATGGAGCTGTCCTCATCATTTTAGATGAGTAGTACAGTCATATGTTGATCAGAAACACTCAGCTGTCCTCACACGTTTGTCCAGGTTTTCTCTTCATTCCAGACAAATCAGCACTTTTCTGTTTGTGTGTCTACTTACGCAGTGGAGGGCCATAATTATTCGGACATCCTTTGAAGCCGGCATCATGACAGCCAGATGAAGCTGCAGCGTTCACATGTCCACATACTTCTGGTCGCTTACATAAAGCGCTTCTGCCGGACAGGAAACAGTCACCGTGTGTTTACAAACTGCTCTTCCTGTTTCCTGAAGAGCAGCGATGTTCAGACAGGAAATAACTCCCCCCAGCCCCCCCTCCCCCGCTGGCTGAGGAGATGAGATAGTGACCCCCACCACCACCAAACCCCCCCAAAGGTTTACTTCTAATCACCTCAGTCCACTTAATGATGATATATAGTTGGAATTTCTCACCATTAGAGAAGAACGTCGGCTCCTCCATCTGAGATCCTGCAGTTCTGGTTCTGTTAAAAGTCAAACACACAATCAGATTCTGACGTTTGATCTGATTAACCGACAGAAACACGAAATGTTTACAGCTGACTGCAGCAGTGGAAAGTACATTTACTCAAGTGCTATGTTTAAGTACAGATTGGAGCTGTTCTACTTCAGTATTTCCATGTTGTTCCATGTTTTCTTATGATGAAGATTGAACATAATGGAAAAAAATATATATGTATAAAATACAAACAAATCACATGTGTTTCACCTGCTGGTTGGTTTCAGTGGTGGCCCAGATCCTGATCCATTCTGTCTCCATGTCAGGGATCATTTATATCGGGAATTAAAGACCATAAAAAGACAGAAAATTAATAGAAAGAGAAAAAAAATGACTAAAATTACCAGAAAATCACCATAAACACACAAAATTAATGGAAAAAATACAGAAAATACCAACAAAGCTACAAACAATCAGAATAAAGTTGCTGTTGTTGTCGCAGGATTACATTAATTATTGTTGAGTTTCATTCATCTGTTATTGACTCATAACCCTTTTCCACTGAGCTGGTTCCAGGTCTACAGGCCTACAGAAGGACCTCCGCCTCACAATCAGCCTTAAGACCATCTATAGAGATAAACATAGATATTATCATCAACTTACTGCGTTTGTTTAACTGCTATGTAATGGATGCTAGCGTAGTGGTTTTATGGTGACCCAATGGCTCCAACTGGACTCCAAACAGGTTCTTAGGAGGAACCAGATTAGAACCAACTAATGTTACACTTTCAAGAATGATGCCGCAGTCGATCCTTTGTGTAGCATATTAAATTCTATTCCAGCGGAAATGACAAAACAAAGCAGTCTTAACTCTGTGTTGCTTCGCATTACTTTCGCTACTTACTTGACGTCTCGCCCTATCAGTGACTGGCACAAATCACAACACACATTACAAGTTTATCAAATCAAGAACATTCAAACATCAGACCACATGTTCTTGGTCTGTGCTCAACTGTCTATGTATTTGTATGTCTCTGCCGCCTGTGTTCACCTGAGGTTAGTCTGTGTGCATAGTGTCTTTGTATTTTTTGTGTGTGTTTTATAACATCAACCTGCCAGGGGGTCTACAGATGGAAATTAGCCCTGGGCTACAATCTGGCATATTTACATTTGTTTAAATGTTCATTAATATGCATCATTTCCCCCTTTCTCTTAAAAATAAATAAATACATAAATAAAGTTACAACCATGAAATCATGTAATAGTCCACCCTGTAAACATTTTCTATCAAGAGTATTTATTCTCAGTGAACTTCTTTTTAACTTCACTTATTCTATCATGAGCTGTTTCATCTTTTTAACTTAACCTCAACTGTCTTGAACACATCAGTATTTATTATTTTCTCTTTTTTTACTCTATATTACTCAAAAATAACAATAAAATCCAGAGCTGAAATCATGTCTTCCATATAAACTCTTATTTTGAAACGTACACGATCATCCATGTTCGATATATCGTTCCGCTCTTATTCTGAAAATGCACCGGAAACTGGTGTCGGTCAAACCTGCAAAGCGCGCGCGGGCTTTATCACTGTTAGCGTTTGTATCTTTAGCATTCGCTCATTCACACACACAGATGAAGCTTTAACTCCTTGTAGCTCATTTGTTGGCCACAGCTCTCATCCCCGTTAGTGATTTTATCTCCGGTTGCTTCTTTTCTCCCGTTAAAAGACGGTTTTAAATCTCGTTTTCAACTTTATTAGCGCCGCGTCGCCGTAGTGAGCTAGCACTCCTTCCAACGGCTCACTCGTCTCCATTTAAAGTCAAGTCAAATCACCGTCTATCACAGTCACAGTCTGAGGCTTTACATGTTATATTAGTTTAATATTTCCTTCTGGTTGTGATTTCTGAGCATCTTACCTGCAGAAATGACAAAACAAAACAGTCTTGACGTCTATGTTGCCTGGGATTACTTCCTCTGACGTCTCACTCTATCAGGGACTGACGTCAGCTTCTGGTCCCTGCAGCACACAGCTCCACCTACTGGCCGGGTACTGTAACTACGTCAAATGGAATCACACCTGCTAGAAAATGAATGAAATCACACCAAGATACTAACACAGTATTTTTTAACATGTTTTAAAGTCCTTCAGCTGTTTTTCATGAATTCAGCTTTTTAAAGGGGTCAAGATATTTTCATCAAGTCTTTTTAATCATGTCTTTGAAAACACTTCTGATGTTAGTCCCACACTAAGCACCAGAACCGGCCCCTGGTTCTTCTTGGTGGAAAAGGGGGTATCCGTCTTCATTACAGTGACGTTGTTTCGGTTTTTTAAATCAACATTTCAGTTTGGAATAGAAGCAAAACTGAAGAGCAAAGGGATTAAGGAAGGACGCAAAATGACCACCAACAGACAGAAAATGACCATGAACACATAAATTAATAGAAAAAAACACAGAAAATACCAACAAAGTTACAAACAATCTAAATAAAGTAACTGTTTCTTTCTTTAGATTGATCCTGTTGCTGTTTGATGCTGCAGGCTTTTAATAATATCAGAGGAAAGACTCCTAAACAGCTGGAAGCAACAGGATGATTTAAACACCAGACACTTGTGCTCATAAAGAAAGGATCCATCCTCCATGAAGGACCTAGGACCCCTAATCTGTCTCTATAGCTACCAGTGAGCAGTGATTCCTAACACGTCTCTGGGGGTCATCAGGTGGAAACCTCCCTTCAACGCTGTTTCTCCTACTTAGTCCCACGACACCTCCAGGAGGCTCGGAGGTGAACTCTGGAGTCCCAGAGTCGCCCCCCCTAGTGCCAGTTCACACTGCTGCTACACAATCCAACCAGCACTGCCACGTTCAACTGACCCAGGCCTGTTTAGGGGATGCTCCAGGTAGTGACCAGTGCTGATGCTACAATTTAGCTAGTTGCTAAATGCTAATGCTACCTGCTAATTCAAACAGCACTGCCACGTTCAACTGACCCAGGCCCATTTTGGAGATGCTCCAGGTAGTGACCAGTGCCAATGCTAGCATTTAGCTAACTGCTAAATGATAATGCTAACTTCTAATTCAACTAGCACTGCCACATTTAACTGACCCAGGCCTGTTTAGGAGATACTCCAGGTAGTAGCCAGTGCTGATGCTACCATTTAGCTAACTGCTTAATGCTAATGCTAACTGCTGATTCAACTAGCACTGCTATGTTCAACTGACCCAGGTTCCTTTAGGAGAGAGGTGCTCCAAGTAGTGACCAGTGCTGTTGCTACCATTTAGCTAACTGCTAAATGCTAATGCTAACTGCTGATTCAACTAACACTGTCACCTTTAGCTGACCCAGGTCCATTTAGGAGAGAGGTGCTCCAAGTAGTGACCAGTGCTGTTGCTACCATTTAGCTAACTGCTAAATGCTAATGCTAACTACTAATTCAAACAGCACTGCCACATTTAACTGACCCAGGCCCATTTAGGAGATGCTCCAGGCAGTGACCAGTGCCGATGCTACCACTTAGCTAGTGCAAATGCTACATGCTAATGCTAACCACTAGCTGCTTAAAATATACTACCCACCACCTCCTCAACCACAAGGATACTATACAGACAGATTCACCTATAATGCTAATGCTAACTGCTAACAAGTTCCAAACCTGGATTACATTAATTACTGTGGCGTTTCACTGATCGACCAGTTACTGAGTATTTTTCAGGACTTTATAGTTTGTAATAGACGTGAAACTGTGGAGTAAAGTGAATGAGGAAGTTGTTTCGTATCTTTTGCTCAACTTTGATGTGGGAACATGAAAAAGTCATTCAACACGTCTCCAGTTACGTCTCTTCTGTTAAGACTTCTGCAGAGAACTGAGCAGGACTTCGTTCGAACACGAAGCCGTCAGATTAACGGAGAGGCCTGACAGGGGCTCAGCGATGATTCCATCATTCCTAGATCCACATAAACCTCCGTCTGCTGATCCGGTCTGAAGAAAACCCTGGCAGCTCTGGTTGTGATCGATGAGGCCGACACAGCAGCAGCGACCTTTAATTAAACCCACCCTCACTGGAGGAAAGGTTCTCCAGTGGTTCCTCTGGAGGCTCCAAGGTTCTTTGTTTTCTCTGAGTTACTTGGCAGCGTGAATTTAGAGCTGAATGAACCTGCAGATGATCAAATCTCAAGCCGCCATCTTGTGACAGGTTGTTCTGTTCGACCAAGAACCCAGAATATTAAACATTCTAATGGAAGGAACCAGGAAAAGCTGCAGGTTCTTAGATTTACAGTTAATAAACATGATATTAACGTCGAATATGTTCTGAATGTCTTGGTTTTTAGTTTAAAGGTGGTTCTTTATTGACACAGGTTCATATAAACCATCCTGAACACAGCTCCAGGATTCTCTGGTGTTTGTAGAAATAATAAACTTCTCCTTAGAGCTTCTCTGGGGTTCTGCTGGTTCCTCCACTGTGGAGAACCTCTGATGGTTCCAGGATGGACCTTTTCTGCTCTGAGTGCTGCTGAGGCGTCCTGCTGCTGTTATTGAACGGCTTCCTGCAGAGCTGCTGCCTCACATCATGACGGGTTTAATTCACACCGTTTAATATTTCACCTGTTTACACTTTAGGAGGCTTCATTTAAAATCAACCTATAAATTAATTCAATTAATGACGGATCAATAAACCTGAAGCACGGAGCTGTTAGTGAGTGTTTGGGAGGATGATGGTGTTTTTATTGTTTTATTTTGTAAACCACTCTGTGTTTGTATGAAGAGGGACTGTGACTGACTGACAGATTGGTTGATTGGTTGATTGATTGATTGATTGATTGATTGATCTGTCAGCTCCTGTGTGATGAAGTTGATCCTGTTTTCACGGTTCTCTGAGCAGCGGGTGGAGGAGGTTTGTTTCAATAACGTGATGAGATGATGATGATGATGATGATGATGATGACCCCCTCCTCCTCCTCCCTCCGCCCCCCTCCCCTCTGTACCGGAGCGTCTCTCCGGTTGAACCGGATCATTCGGAGGCTCCACTCGTCAGTTTGTGGATGAATCTTCATCCTCCGTCGTGATGCAGCTCAACACCTTCAACACCTCCTCTTCTTCCTCCTCCTCCTCCTCCTCCGGTGCTCCTCTCCCGGTGTCTCTGGATGACGGCTTCTTCTTCCCGCTGAACGGCTCCGGTAACGGCTCGGAGGCGGGCGGCGGGGCTCCGTCTGCGGGCAGCGCGGCGCTCATCTCGTCCATCTACTCGGTGGTCTGTCTGGTGGGTCTGAGCGGGAACTCCATGGTCATCTACGTCATCTTCCGGTACGCCAAGATGAAGACGGCCACCAACCTGTACCTGCTGAACCTGGCGGTGGCGGACGAGCTGCTGATGCTCAGCGTTCCGTTCGTCGTTACCGCCGCGCTGCTGCGCCGGTGGCCGTTCGGCGCCGCGCTGTGCCGCGTCGTGCTCAGCGTGGACGCGATCAACATGTTCACGAGCATCTACTGCCTCACGGTGCTTAGCGTGGACCGGTACATCGCCGTGGTGCACCCGCTGCGCGCGTCCCGGTACCGGCGGCCCACCGTGGCCAAGCTGGTGAACGCGTGCGTGTGGCTGTTCTCCCTGCTGGTCATCCTCCCCATCATCCTCTTCTCCTCCACCGCGCCGAACTCCGACGGCTCGGTCGCCTGCAACATGCAGATGCCGGAGCCGGAGCGGCGCTGGATGGCGGTGTTCGCGGTCTACGCCTTCCTCATGGGCTTCCTGCTGCCGGTTCTCGCCATCTGTCTCTGTTACGCGCTCATCCTCAGCCAGCTGCGCGCCGTCGCACTGCGGGCCGGTTGGCAGCAGCGGCGCCGCTCCGAGAGGAAGATCACGGTGATGGTGACGGTGGTGGTGTCGGTGTTCGTGCTGTGCTGGATGCCCTTCCACGTGGTGCAGCTGGTGGGCGTGTTCCTGCAGCGCCACGACCCCACCCTCAGCCAGCTGGCCGTGGTCCTGGGATACGCCAACAGCTGCGCCAACCCGCTGCTCTACGGCTTCCTGTCCGACAACTTCCGGCGCTCCTTCCAGAGGATCCTGTGTCTGCGCTGGATGGAGGGACCCGAGGAGCCGCTGGACTACCTGGACTACTACAGCACGGCCCTGAAGAGCCGCAGACTGAGCCTGGACCTAGACCTGGACCTGGACCAGAACCAGGTGCAGCAGGAGGACCAGACCAGGACCGGCCAGCAGCTCCAGGATGTAGACTGATCCCTGCAGGAAGCTGTTACCTGGTTCAGGTCTGGAGGAGTTCAGGTGTTCAGCGGCTGCAGGAGTCTTCAGACTCTCAGGTTGCTTTCGGTATTGATTATCGATCATCTGATCAATAACTGTGGAAAACATCCTGCAGAGAGAGAGAGGGACTGTTCAAACACACCTGTGGACACACCTGAGCAGCTTCTAGAGACATTAAACAGTCACATGACAGCACTGAGGGCTGCTATTGGCTGAAGGAGGAAGTGACCTCCAGTCTGTCAGTGATCCAAAGACCAACGGTGAACCTCTGAAGGTGCGGTGTCCTTGAACGCACCGCAGACTGATTTTACCTGCATGTTGATTTTACTGAATCACCTGAAGTGAACACGTGACGTTTTCCGCCATCAGCAGGTGAATGTGATGATGTCATGCTGAGGCTCTGCCGTCTGATTGGAGCTTTTTCAGGTACAAGAACAGACACACAAACCAGCTGTAACAACAACAACAACAACAACAACATAATGATCAATAATGAGCTGTTGCTGCTGACGTTCCTGCTTCATGTCGTTTCTTTGCATCACTGAGCAGCGGCAGCTTCACCTGCTAATAACCAATCAATCAACCAATCAATACATCCGTGTGAATGTCGACGTCTGCAGCTTGTTTCTCTGTAAACTCCTGAACACAGTCTGAGGTCTGTATTAAAGAGAATCATCAGCAGCTTTTAAACCACAAACACGTGAAATGAGGCGTTTCTATGAGCTGCTGCTGTTTTCTGATTAGTCCAGTAAAGAATAAAGTCTCTTCTATTTTTATTACGGCATCATGTGGACGTTAGATGTGACCTTAAACATCTGGCTGGCTGCTGGAAAACATGTAAGACCCTGTAAATAAAAGCGTTTTATGATTCACTGTAAAACAAGATGGTTATTTTTTCCAGGGGAAGCTGTGGATTCAGTGTTCGACATTTTCTGCAGATCAATAAAGAAGTGATTTTAAATTTAACGAGTGTCTTAATCTGTGGCGTTAACGAGGTGAAGTCTAAGGGCTGCTTGCATTCATTTTTGGCCATTTTGCATCACATTTAGGTGATTTTCGCGGCTGCTTTGGTTCACAGTCTGTCATGTTCTGCGGTGAAGGTGAGGTTGAGACTCATTTCAAAGTCTGCAGTTGAAGATGTGAGTTATTCGTGTCTGACAGAGCTCAGTGCTCCTCAGTGGGTTTCTAAATCCCCGTCGTCCTCGTGTGAAAGAAAGAAGCTGAAATAATCCGACTGCACTGAAAAGGAAACTTCAGGACTGAAATGACTTCGTACTGTTTGTTCCCAGAAGGCGCTGCACCTTCATTCCTCTACACAAAGAAGACGGCATCCTTCTGGGTTGCCATGGTTACCGAGCCGATCCAATCAGACTAAGCGATCGGCTCACAGGGCGCTGATGATGAAGATGGAAAAGATGAAGTGCTCCGTAATCTGCAGCGGCCTGAATCAGTCACTCAGATCAATGAAGTTGATGATAAAAGCTTCTCTCTGGATTAAGGCTCCATCTCATCATCTGCTGCCGATCGCTGGAGGTCACAGCTCATGATGTCAGCAGCGTTTCTCAACTCAGACTGTCACTTTAGTAATAATCAATACATCTCTAATCAATCATGTCCTCACAATGCACAAGACATGTGACAACAATAATCAAAATGTCAGTAATCAATAATGTCCTCACAAGGCACGCATCATGTAAGACACAATCATGATCAATGTATCAATTATCAATAATATCCTCAGAATGCACACAACATGTGAGACACAGTTAATAATAAATAATGTATCAATAATCAATAATGTCCCCACAATATACAAAACATGTGAGACAAAGACAACAATAATCAATAATGTCTTCATAAGGCCCATGTCATGTAAGATGGACAGCAATAATTAATATATCAATAATCAATAATGTCCCCACAATATACAAAACATGTGAGACAGAGACAACAATAATCAAAATGTCAATAATCAATAATGTCCTCTGAATACAAAAATGTCACATGAGACACAATCGGTAATCAATAATGTCTTCATAAGGCCCATCTCATGTTAGACGGACAGCAATAATCAATATGTCAATGATCAATAATGTCCTCACAATGCACACATCATGTGAGACACAGACAATAACGATCAATATGTCAGTAATCAATAATGTCATCACCATGCAAAAACGTCATGTGAGACACTAATAATAATCAATAATGTCCTCATAAGGCAGATGGCATTTAAACCAACAACAATAATCAACATAACGATAATCAATAATGTCTTCATATTGCAGAAGACGTGAGACAGAGACACTAACGATCAATATGTCAGTAATCAATAATGTCCTCACAATGCGCATATCTTGTGAGACACTATCATGATCAAGATATCAATGATCAATAATGTCCTCACCGTGCAAAAACGTCATGTGAGACACAATCAATAATCAATAATGTCCTCATAAGGCACATGGCATTTAAACCAGACAACAATAATCAATATAACGATAATCAATAATGTCCTGACAATGCACATGACATGCGAGACACAACTAATAATAATTAATGTATCAATAATCAATAATGTCCTCACAATGAACATGTGAAACACAGGCTGCATTAATGTATGTAAGTAATCAATAATGTGTTTACAATAAACATGATCAACAGTAATCAATAATGTCCTTATAATGCCCACATAATGTCAGACACAGGTAATAATATTAAATATATCAATAATCAATAATGTTATCGTGCAAAAATGTCATGTGAGACATGATAATCAATAATGTCCTCATAAGAGCACGTCATGTAAACCAGACAACACTAATCAATATATCAATAATCAATAATGTCTTCACAATGCACACATCCTGTGAGACAGACAGCGTAATTATTAGTATATCAATAATCAATCATGTCCTCACAATATACAAAACCTGTGAGACAAAGACAACAATAATCAATAATGTCTTCATAAGGCCCATGTCATGTAAGACGGACAGCAATAATCAATATATCAATAATCAATAATGTCCCCACAATATACAAAACATGTGAGACAGAGACAACAATAATCAAAATGTCAATAATCAATTATGTCCTCTGAATGCAAAAATGTCACATGAGACACAATCAGTAATCAATAATGTCTTCATAAGGCCCATGTCATGTTAGACGGACAGCAATAATCAATATGTCAATGATCAATAATGTCCTCACAATGCACGCATCATGTGAGACACAGACAATAACGATCAATATGTCAGTAATCAATAATGTCATCATCATGCAAAAACGTCATGTGAGACACAAATAATAATCAATAATGTCCTCATAAGGCACATGGCATTTAAACCAGACAACAATAATCAATATAACGATAATCAATAATGTCTTCATATTGCAGAAGACGTGAGACAGAGACACTAATGATCAATATGTCAGTAATCAATAATGTCCTCACAATGCACATATCTTGTGAGACACAATCATGATCAAGATATCAATGATCAATAATGTCACCACCATGCAAAAACGTCATGTGAGACACAATCAATAATCAATAATGTCCTCATAAGGCACCTGGCATTTAAACCAGACAACAATAATCAATATAACGATAATCAATAATGTCCTCACAATGCACGCATCATGTGAGACACAGACAATCATAATCAATACATCAGTAATAAATAATGTCCTGACAATGCACATGACATGCGAGACACAACTAATAATAATTAATGTATCAATAATCAATAATGTCCTCACAATGCACATGTAAAACACAGGCTACATTAATCTATGTAAGTAATCAATAATGTGTTTACAATAAAAATGATCAACAGTAATCAATAATGTCCTTATAATGCCCACATCATGTCAGACACAGGTAATAATATTAAATATATCAATAATCAATAATGTTATCATGCAAAAATGTCATGTGAGACATGACAATCAATAATGTCCTCATAAGAGCACGTCATGTAAACCAGACAACACTAATCAATATATTGATAATCAATATTGTCCTCACAATGCAAAGGTCATGTGAGACAGAGACACCGATAATCAATAATCAATAATGTTCTCAGGATGTGACTCACAAACCTGTTTTGATGACCTACCGGGGACCTGCTTTCCCCCCAGGACTGAACCCTGCCTCTTGTTTAGCTGACGGTGTGGGGACTCTGACACCCCCAGACAGGCGCAGATGGAGGACAGTTTTAAGTGTGACACCACAGGAAGCAGCAGGCCTGGTTACCATGGAGACGTACCCACACGGTCACGTCTCCATCGGTTCAGATGAGGCACAGCGTTGGACCCAGCTGTCTCTCCTCTGATTGGCCGAGGCCTTCACAAACCTCTGAAGGTGTTTAGTGGTTTCAGCCACCAACACACTGGGACTGGTAAAGAAGTGGAGCCTCCATGGATCGGACCGGTTTTACCACAATATCCCGAAGGACTCAGTCGGACTGAGATCTGGAGAATCTGGAGGCCGAGTCGACACCTTGAACTCTTGGTCATGTTCCTCAAGCTTTTCCTGAACAAACGTGCAGCATGACAGAGGACATTTAACATCGTTTTGTAGCTGTTTTGTTACACAGTTTAGACAATTTATGCCTTTTTGTTGTTGTTTTGCATCACATTTCAGTCGCTTTAAGAATATTTGTGGTGTTTGTGGATTTAATGTTGGTTGTTTTGTATCACATTTTTGTTGTACATCTTTTTGTGATCATGTGTCGCATTTTAGTCGTTTTATATCTTTTTGTGGTCATTTTGCTTCTCATTTTGGACATTTTATATGTTTTACGGTCGTTTTGTGTCAAGGGTTGGTCAGTTTACATGTTGTTGTGTTTGTTTGCATTTATTTTAGATTGTTTTGTTTCACATTTTGGAAGCCATACATATTTTTGTGGTTATTAGCAATTAATTTTGCATCCCATTTTGGTCATTTTACATCTTTTTATGATTGTTTAGTGTGACATTTTGGCTGATTTACATATTTTTCTGGTTGTTTGCATGTATTTATTTCATTTTACATGTTTTTTTGGTCATTTTCTTTAACATTGTGGTTGTTTGCATATTTTTTGGTGGGTTTTGTATTAAGTTTATCACATTCTGGTCATTTTACATCTCTGAAGTAATCTCTTTTTTGGTTGTTTTGTGTCATATTTAGGTCTTTTAATGTATTTTTTGTGGTCATTTGCATTTTATTTTGTCTGTTTTCCAGATTTGGTGGACATTTTTATTTATTTTTGGTTGTTTTGTCACATTTTGGTTGTTTCACATACTTATTACACTATAATATACAGTATATTTATAATACATTACAGTGTAGTATTACATGTTTTATAGTAATTTTTATTTACTTTTGGTTGTTTAGCTTCATATTTTGTATATTTGGTTCATTCTACATATGTGTGTGGTTGTTTACATTTAATTTTGGTATTTTGCATCACATTTTTGGTTGTTTTATGTCACATTTTCATCATTTTATTGTTATGTTTGATCATTTCCACATTTTGGTGGCCATTTTTACTTAGTTCTGGCTGTTTGGTACTGAATTTCATTCATTTTACATATGTGTGTGGTTGTTTGCATTTAATTTTAGCTTTTTGTATATTTTATGTCACATTTTGATCATTTTGTTGTTATATATGGTCATTTTCTTTTAGTTTTGGCTGTTTGATACTGTATTTCATTCATTTTACATATGTGTGTGGTTGTTTGCATTTAATTTTAGAATTTTGCATATTTTATGTCACATTTTGATCATTTTGTTGTTAAATTTGGTCATTTTCCACATTATGGTGGTCATTTTCATCTAGTTTTGGTTGACTGGCATCATATTTCGTTCATTTTACATATTTTTGTGGTTGTTTGCATTTAATTTTAGCATTTTGTATATTTTATGTCACATTTTGATCATTTTGTTGTTATATATGGTCATTTTCTTTTAGTTTTGGCTGTTTGATACTGTATTTCATTCATTTTACATATGTGTGTTGTTGTTTGCATTTAATGTTTGCATTTTGTATATTTTATGTCACATTTTGATCATTTTGTTGTTATATTTAGTCATTTTCCTTATTTTTGTGGTCATTTTTATATAGTTTTCGTTGACTGGCATCATGTTTCGTTCATTTTACATATTTTTGTGGTTGTTTACATTTAATTTCAGTAGTTCTGCATCACACACCTGATCTGTGCTGATCCTGGACTCAGTTCAATCCCTCTGAACGAGTCTCCAACATCATGAAGTCTTCGTCCACACAGAGTCCCATCTGGTCTGGTTCCGTTGGATCTGACGCCATCTTGTGGCCAGAACAGACACTCGCACCTGCTGAGTCCTCCTGAGCTGCCTGGTGGATTGTGGGTAATGTAGTTCTCTGATGACCTGCTGAACTCAGACAGACAGACTGGGATTAGAGCCACCTTCAACTGAGCTGCTGCCAGGAGATTTAAGGTTAAATCAAAGCATTGATTGATCTGATGGGACAAACACTCACTAATCAATACAGCAGAAACAGAAACAGTACAATATTATCAGCACTTTTTTGTTGTTGTATGGATTTATTTAACATTTACAGTTTTTATACTGTAAATTTAGTGTTAAATAACAGAAAGTGTCTTATTTTTACTATAAATAGTCCATTAAATAATAGCAAAGGTCCATTTTTTACCACAGATTTACCTTTAAACAACAGGAATACTATTATCTTTATTTATGTAAAGAGCATATTAAATTCAGATTATAATGGAACATATATATGACTCTAATTACATTTTCCACTGTGGATTCGGAGGATGTTTGAGCTCATTTTTCATATTTTAAGAGGAAAAAAATCGTATTTAAGACAAAAGACCTGCTGGTGTCAGAGGCAGAGGTCACATGATGTTCCTGCTGCTTCAACATTGGCTGTTTGACCTGCAGGTGAACTCGCTCACCTGTCGTCTGCAGCTCCATGACTGACAGCAGAGGAAGCTGGGAGATATTTACCTCTTTATGTGTGTGTGTGTGTTACCGTGTGTGCATGTGTGTGTGTGTGTGTTACTGTGTGTGTGTGTGTTGCAGCCTGTTATTAAAGTCATGTTTGATAGCTTTGTTTCTCCGCTGAACTCTTCAACTCAGTTTTGTCGGTTCAACACACCCTTACACACACGCGTGCGCGTACACACACACACACACACGCACACACACACGTACACTCAGGAACACTCACATACATACACACTCTCGAAACACACACCCACACAGTCTAGTTTCATCAGTTCAGAGGACATTACATTGACTTACATTCATCTCCTAAAGACCTAACCTAAATATAACCCCATCATAACCTTACCTGAACATTACCTGAAGAAACAAGCTCAAAGTCCAGGTCCAGGTCCAGGTTCAGGTCCAGGTTAGGGTTCAGGTTCAGGTTCAGGTTCAGGTTCAGGTTCAGGTTCAGGTCCAGTCACTAACAACCTGTCAGTGTCCTGGTGGCCCATCATCCTGGAGTCTGTCAGTCTAAGAGGAGGTCGTGGACAGGTGAGGTGGTTGTTGACAGTTAAAGAGGTTGTAGGCAGGTGAGGAGGTTGTTGACACTTGAGGTGATTGTGGACAGGTTAGTAAGTTGTGAACAGGTAAAGAGCCCAAGGGCAGGTGAAGAGGTTGTGGACAGATGAGAAGAAAGGGGACAGGTGAGGAGAACATGAACAGGTGAGGAGGTTGTGGACAGGTGAGGAAATTGTGGACTGGTAAAGAAGTTGTGGACAGGTGAAGAGGTTGAGGACAGTTAAGTAAGTTCTGAACAGGTAAAGAGTTTATGGACAGGTGAGGAGGCCATGGACAGCTAAGGAGGTTGTGGACAGGTGAGGAGGTTGTGGACAGGTAACGAGATCATGGACAGGTAGGGAGGTTGTGGACAGGTAAGGAGGTCATGGACATGTAGGAAGGCCATGGACAGGTGAAGAGTTTATGGACAGGTGAAGAGGTTGTAGACAGGCAATGAGGTCGTAGACAGGTGAGGAGGTTGTGGACAGGTAAAGAGGTAGTGGACAGGTAACAAGGTCATGGACAGGTGAGGAGGTTGTGGACATATAGGAAGGCCGTGGACAGATGAAGAGTTTATGGACACATGAGGAGGTTGAGGACAGGTAAAAATGGCTGTGGACAGTTTAAGGTCATGTACAGGTAAAGAGGTAGTGGACAGGTAACGAGGTCATAGACAGGTGAGAAGGTTGTAGACAGGTAAAAATGGTCATAGACAGTTTAAGGTCATGGACAAGTAAAGTGGTAGTGGACAGGTAACAAGGTTTTAGACAGGTGAGGAGGTTGTGGACATGTAGGAAGGCCGTGGACAGGCAAAGAGTTTATGGACAGGTGAGGAGGTTTTGGACAGGTAAAAATGGCCGTGGACAGTTTAAGGTCATGTACAGGTGAGGAGGTTGTGGACAGGTAAAGAGGTAGTGGACAGGTTCCAGGTGAGTCAGTTGGTGCAGGAACAGGATAATTACCACTGAGGAGCTTTTAGTGTGACGGCTGCAGGATTTATAGTCGAGTGAGTCACACCGAAACCCTGAAACCTCCTCGACAGGATCTGATCCTGAAACCAGCCCCACAGCGACACGAAGAACAGCACAGTCAGATCTTTAAACTCCAGGCCGAAGAATCCCCCAGAATCCACTGGTCTTACTGGTCCAACACTCTAAGTCTAACTGGAACTAGAACTCTGGAATGAGGCTCTTAGTCCGGGAACTCCATGTCCAAAAGATCCAAAGCTCAAAAACAAGAATCTTGATCCAGATTTACCGATCCAGTTTGTAGTGAGGTTCAGAATTCTCCACCAGGACTCTTGTTCCTGGTTCAAGGAAGCTGAAACAGGATCGGGTTGGTTTGACCTCCTGAGACCCGGGCCTTTTTGGGCCGTCCATTTTTGATTTACCCTAGTTATTTGGGATTAGTAGGACCCAGTGAATATAAAATAAGCTTTGTCTTTGAATAGTAAAGAGTCATAAGTAGTAGGAGTAAGAATAGTAATAAGTTATAGCCAATTGCCGCCAGGTTCAGTGCACAACTCCTGGAGATTTGTGGACTAACGAGCACAATCGGTGGAGTTTTCAAAGTTTTTCCAACTTCCAGGATAAGGTTAAATCAGATTTTTTTTTTAAATTTATTAAACAGGTTTGATTTTGTTTAGTTTTTAAACACGTTCAGTTTTGTTCGTTTTTTTTAACAGGTTTGATTTGGTTCAGTTTCGTTCGTTTTAAAACAACTTTGATTTGGTTTAGTTTTCAACTGGGTTCAGTTTGGTTTGACATTTAAACAGGTTTGGTTTAGTTGGCTCGGCTTTTGACCCTAGAACACTAACCTAACAATCAGTAACACCATCACCAATAGTGGGTATATTTTACCTGATTTATATACACCTAATAAAAAAAACACTTCTTATCAAAATATATTAAAGTATAACAATACTTTGCAAATTGAAGCACTCTTTCTTTTATTTTCCCTATAAAACGTCTCATAAAAACAAAACAAGGTATCATGAGGAGACTCTATAAAAAGGTTATAAAACTAGTGAAAAATTAGGGAATCATTTGATAAACATTCCTTCAAAAAATAACAACGGAGATGGGAACTTTTCCAGTGAAAATACAGTCTCTCTGCATCACTGACAACTGTGGAAGTGATATATGACATGCAGTATATTCCAACCGAAGAAACACTTGACTCTGTGTCGCTGACGTCGGGTGAAAATCCCCTGAACACGTGTCTGTTGAAATAACCAGAGGTGGGAGCAGGGAGGGAAACACGCCGAGCTTCTACGACGTCAGCGAGCAGCACGAAGACACCCGAGGACTCAATGGAAACCACGAGACCAGAATCACATGGATGGAAATCACCTGGTTTAGCTTTTAAACAGATAAAGTTCTCTGAGTTCTTCAACAATAAAGTCTGAATTCATTTTAAAATTAGTTTTAACAGGTTACTTTTGGTCTAGTTTTAGAACAGGTTTGGTTCAGTTGGCTTAGTTGCAACACAAATTCAGTTTTGTTTATTATTTGAAGAGATTCCTTTTTGTGTTTAATTTTTAAGCAGGTTCACTTTTTTTAGGAAGTCTGGATTAGTTGAACTGGTTCATTTTATTTTTAGTTTTTAACAGGTTTAGTTTGGTTTAGTTTAGCTTTTAAACAGATAAAAGTTTTTTAGCTCTGAAACAATAAAGTTTGAGAGGCTCCTGGCTGCAGACCTCCACTGTGAGGACAGGAAATGCACGGGATGCATTACAAAATAAAATCGCGTAGGCTGGTGGTACTAATTTTCACGCTAATGCATTAGTAATACAACATAAAATCTACTAGACCATCGTCTACAGTATATATCGTTTTAATTTATATATTAAACTTGTGATTATTTTGAGAATGAGCCCAATTGTGAGTTTTTCTTCCTGCTAACAGAAAAATCCTTAATGTTATTTTAATGCACAGTTACAGTCATAAGAATAGAACAAAGACGTGCTACAGGTCATGAAGACAACACAATAATTACTAATATAATGACAAAGTCGGCGACCGGGGACATTAAATAACAAAAGTGTGACCGTTAGATTCCCGTAAAACTACTTCTATCCTGCTACAGAACCGTCAGAGCCAGCGGCAGATTTCAGAAAGTCTATCCGAGCTAAGGCTGCTGTCAGCGGGGAGCTGTGAGCGCTGACCGCCCGGTAGTAGCTGTCTAACGGGGACACTCACATCTAAGAAACCACTGGAGTCAATTATTAAGCAGAATTTATCCTGATAAATTGACCACAGATTTGACGTTTATACAACCACTTTATCACCTCAAATAATCTTAAAACTAAATTTTGTGTCACATCACGGTAGCACCACATGTTGAGAAACAGCCACAACCACTCATTAAACGGCTGCTTCTTCGTTTGATTTAATTAGCGGTTAGCAAACCAACTTCACATGTTACCGCCACCTACCGGACTGGACGCCTTAAATGTCATTTTCTTGTTTTTGCCTGTTACTTCCTGTCCTCACAGTGGAGGTCTGCAGCCAGGTGCTCTTGTAAAGTTTGGATTATATTTTAACACAATCACTGTGGTTTAGCTTTGGAGCAGGTTTAGTTTAGTCGGCTTAGTTAGAGTTCAGTTTATTATTTGAAGAGATTATTTTTTTGTGTGCAGATTAAACAGATTCACTTTCTAAACAATAGGTTTGGTTTTTAAACAGCTTCATTTGGTTTTGGAGCAGGTTTGGTTTATTTTAAAGGGGTTGGTTTAGTTTAGCTTGGTTTAGCTTTTAGCTCGGCTAGTTTCAGAACAACTTTGACTTGGTTTAGCGTCTAGTCAGGTTCAGTTTGGTTTGATGATTAACAGATTTAAACAGATTAATTTTTTCTTTTAGTTCTTCAACAATAAATCTGGTCTGACCTCCTAGCTCCCTACTAAACCTCACGACCACTCCGTTCATCAAACCCTAACCTCCCATCCATCCTCCGCTCCAGCTTCTCAACAAAAGGTGACGTGTCTTCGCTATCCTGGATCCAACCCTCTGGAATAGCCTCCCCCAGATTCTATAGACGGCTTCAAGCAGCTTATAAAAACTCACTTATACAGACGAGCCTTTAGCTAAAACAGGAATGTGTAGTGTTGCACGGTTGTCTGTTTATGTCTATATTGTGTATGAAGAGTTGGTTGTGTGTCTGTCTAAAGGCTGGAACACACTACAGGATTCTTCAAACCTTCTCAGATTTAGAGACACACTTGATAACTAAAGACAGATCACACAAGATCTCTCTCTTCTGATCTTATAGTGTGGTGTTAGCTAACCACGCTAACCGATCCTTCAGCAGACTATCAGGTTCTTCACGCTCGTAGTCAAACGTGACTTCAGTGGAAACAAACATGAAGAGAATAATGGCACTATAGGTCCGTGTACGACGCGGTCATTCGTTTCCTTATTTTGAGATTTCAAAATAAAAACGAAAAATAAACCGTTTCCCATTTTTTTCAATGATAATATAAAATGAAAAACAGAAAATGGGCCCTAATCCATTATCCATTATCTGTTATCGGATTTAATTAGATGTGTTTGTAAATGGAAATTAAAATTAAAATACACCTGTGGAAAATTATTTCTCTACTTCCTGTTGGTTTTGGCTCCGTGACCCGTCTGACTTCTGATGAGGAAGGATCTGGTATCTAAAGCTCCAGTGTTAGCTCACTGTTAGCAGACCTTGCTGTGTGCCGTGGCCTGATGAAGACCCACTGTGGGGTCCAAACGTTGCTTGGCTCACATTGTTCACTATTTCACAGTGGACTTTTCACCAGCTAAAGTGACAGAAAACCTCCAAACCTCCCCAAAAACGTCCCGGAAAGCAGCCGAACGCTAGCGATTTAGCGCTAGCGGCACCACAAGGTCCCTCCAAAGGGACAAATAAACCCCACACGGGTTTTTGATTTCTTTTTTTGATTTACATTTAAATAGCTTCCGTTTGTTTTTGTTTTTTTTTAAAGGGTTCATTTTGCTTTAGTTGTTGAACAGGTTCGGTCTGCAGTGCTTTTAGATTCTGTCTGTTGATGACAATGATCTGGTTTCTCTCTCAGATTCAGTTCTTTGTTCTGAACTGTGACCATCATGGTGAGCAGATCTGCAGGATGGATCTGGATCAATAACTGTTCTGTTGGAAAAACCTTCATAAAGAAGCTGCTTTAAGTTCCTCCTCCTCTTTTTCTTCCTCCTCCTCCTCCTCCTCTTTGTCTCGTCTCAGTGTTTTGGTGTAAGTGTCCTTTAATCCGGCAGCTCATCCAGTTAATCCAGTCAGATAATGGCGAGCAGTGATCGGTTGTTCTGCTCTGTTACTCGCTCTTTAACAGCTTTAAACCGCCAGACTGGAACCAGCCAGCCGGAAAGAACGAGACCAGAGAGACCAGTAAACGCAGCGCAGACCAGTTAGAACCGGGGTCACTGCACAGAACCAGTAGCAGACCAGAACAAGAGGGGACAGGGAGAGAAACATGAACGTCTGATGACAATAATAATAACAGAAATACTTTAATATCATTAGAAACCCTGCAGTGAGTCGTGTTAAAGTGAAACCATCATCAGTATAAATGATTTCATTAAATATGGATTAATTTAATGTTTAAATGTCCAAAAATATTTCAACTGAACACAACTCAAGAATCAAAAATGCAGAATTATGAAGGAAAAACATTAAATAACCATCATTAACTTAGTGTTGAGGTGATTTAATAGAAGTTATTAAGATTAATTAATGCTCAGATGTTGTTTCACTGATTCGTGTTCAATAACAGGTTTAATCAGATTATTGGTGTTATTGATCTTTATTCTGAAATACATTCAGGTTGTTTTTTTAAGGACTTCTCCGCAGTTTAAGATGCTTTTAGTCGCAAAAACCTTTAAACACACTGAAAATATCCTTTATTTCCAATTAAAACTTCTAAATTCTGCTGCTTCGCTTTGTTTATTTTGTGTTTTTTGTTCTGCTTCTGTGTATTTTCAGCTCTTCTAATTTCAAATAAACGTCACAAACACCCTCAGGATGTCATTTATTCTGTGACTTTGGGTGTTTTTTTTTCAGAACTGTGAGCTAAAATTGCCTGTTTTTAAATAGGAGTCTTTTAATTAAAGGCTGACGGGTGGAGTCAAACTGAAGAAAAGCAGAATCCGATCGAGATTTTCAGTTTTGTTGAAGGTTAATTAAAATTTCATTCGTGTTTTAAAAAGAATTCAAAATACAATAAATGCATCCTTCACAGCGCCTCTAAATAAGACATTACTGAAGGTCTCCTGCTCGTGGCTCCTTGTTATTACATCCACTGTTTATCTGATGTTGGCAGCAACTTTACATGAAAAGTTCTGAGTGGATTTTGATGAAATGTTCAGGACCAGATGATTAGATCTTGGTGTTGATCCGGATCACCGTCTGGATCCAGGAGTTTGTTGCAGGATTCTTTAGCATTAGGAGATAGTGCAACGTGCATTCATATCTACATGTAACTCCACAACAAATGTCCAGACTGCTTGGTAAAAAATACAGGATCAGTTCCTGCTAATTTCTGCAACATGTCAAAATTTTATCCGGATCTGCGCTAAACTCCAGATACTAGGATCCAGACCAGTTAAACCTAGAGGGCCTGTGGAATGGTCATCACTGTAAGGTAACAGATGAAGATCCAGACATGCAGCCAACACCAACATGTAGCTGAGACTCTGCTGAATCAGGAGGATCTAACAGATCTGTTGTAGAATCAACAGCTATGGAGCTGGATCCAGAAGAAACCACCATGACCCAGAAAGAGGTTCTGGTGAAGAACTATTGAACTAATGATGATATTAATGCGAATCCAGATGCTAAGGGTTTGTTTTCTGGGTCAAGGAGTCTGATAATGTAGATAAAACAATCCTGGGACGATTATTTCTGGGTGTAAATCCCAACATGGGGTGAAATGAGCTGCTTGGAGGAGGTCTGAGCTCTCCGAGGGCTTTTCTATTTGGTTTATTTTGTGGTTTTTGAGTATTTTAAGCTCCTCTGATCACTTTATTTTCCAATAAATGTGATTAAATGTCATAAATATCCAGAAAATGTCCTTAAATCAGAGTCTCTGGGTGGATTTCTGGAACCAGAGCTGCAGAAAAAGAAGGAATCCTAAAATCGTGTCTTTTTTAATAGGAGTCTTGTATGAAGGGCTGCAGGCGGAGTCACATTAAACAAACCAAACATCTGATCAATCGCTGAAATTATTACTATTATTATGTATATTTTCAATTATTAATATTATTAACAACAGGGAAAAATGCCTGAATGTGATTAAATGTAGAACTAAATGTAGTTTAATCTGTTTCTGGGTGGATCACTGAGCTGAAGGAATCCTAAAATTGTGTCTTTTTTAATGGGAGTCTGGTATGCAGAACTGCAAGTACAGTCAAACTGATCAAACCTAAAATCTGATCAATCACTACGATTAGTGTCGTTTCACTTTGTTTATCCTGTGTTTCTGTTCTGCTCCTGAGGATTAACATTGAATTAAGCTCAAACAAATGCCTCAGAATGTCCTTTAATTTGTCTTTTTGCAGCCGTGAGCTCAAACGTTCATGAAAATCGAGTCTCTCTTTTGGAGATTATTGATCTTTTATTAGTTTTGTTGAACGTTTTTAATGGGAGTCTGGTATGAAGGGCTGCAGGTGGAGTCACACTAAAAAGAAACAAAAATCTGTTCATTTAATTCAGTTAATTTCTGATTTATGGTCACAGATGTGCTCAGATGTGCTTAAATTCATGTTTCTAAAACTGTGAGCTGAAAAATTGACTAAAAAATACAACACTGTCAACAGGAGTCACATCCAACAAGCAATAAATCAGTTCATTTCAGCTCCTTTGGCCACTTTAATTTAAAATAAATGTGATTTTAAAGCTCAAAATGTGCTTTAATCTGTGTTTCTGGAGCTGTGAGCTGAAAAACTGATGAAAGAATCTTAAAAATCTGTTGAATTTGGTTTTGAATTCTTGCTTTTAATTCACTAAATTTACCAAATGCAGTGAAAATCAGCCTTTTAATGTTAAACTCAGAGTGATGTGTGGAGGTGAAAACAGCCTCATGTGTCCTAATCGATCAGTCTGTTGAGTTTTGATGAAGATAAGGTTCATTTTATTGGAGATTATTGATCTTCTGTTGAACGTGTGTCGGCTGAAACATGAAGGAATCCTAAAATTGAATATTTCCTAATGGGAGTCTGGAATGAAGAGCTGCAGGTGGAGTCACATCCAACAAGCTCCTCTGGTCACTTCAATTTCAAATAAATGTGATTTAACGTCTGAAATGAGCCCAGAATGTGTTTTAATGTGTGATTCTGGAACCGAGGCCTGAAGATTTACTAAAACCGTGTCGTGGTTTTTGGAGATTATTGATCTTTTCTTAGTTAAATCATCATGAAGGAATCCTAAAACTGAGCATTTTCTAAAGGGAGTCTGGTTTGAAGGGCTGCAGGTGGAGCTAATAAATGAGATTTAAAGTCTAAAATAGGATCAAACCACGTCTGAATGTGTGTTTCTGGAGCTGTGAGCTGAAAAAACAGGATTTTAACAGGAGTCTGGGACGAGGAGCAGGACTCAGAGCCTCATCCTGAAGCAGGGGGGTCAGATCCTGGTCCTGGAGGGCCTCGAGATGCTTCCCTCTTCAGACACACCTGATTCAATGATCAGGATCCTGATCAGGCTTCTGCAGAGCTGATGAGGATCATTGGAATCAGGTGTGTTGGAAGAAGGAAACATCTAGAACATGCAGGATAGAGGACCTCCAGGACCAGGATCTGACCCCCCTGTCCTAAAGGAACCAAACCTCTGATTCTTCTTCATTCTGGTTTTTAAACGTTCATTTCTTTCCTCCTCTAAATTAAATCCTGAGGATCTGTTGGGATGAAAACTCCCTCATCGATCAGTGCATTGATCCCGTATCGCTGCTCTGATTAGCTGAGCTCCACCTGGGTGGAGGTGCGGCCTGAAGGAGTGACGGAGGTCCGGAGGGTTGGACCTGCAGGAGGAGGAGGACCAGCAGCCGCAGGTCACATCACCTCCTCCTCCTCCTCTCCGACACTCTCCGCTCGGCTCGGCTCGGCGCCTCCACCCGACCAGGACGCACAGGACCGGCACAGGACCGGGGACAGGACCGGGACAGGACCGGGGACAGGACCGGGACAGGACCAGGAGACCCGGAGCGGGAGCTGCAGGATCCGCGTTCCGGCCGCGGGCTCCCGCCATGCTGGGGACGGTGAAGATGGAAGGACACGAAGCTCCGGACTGGAGCGGATATTACAGCGAGGAGGTCGGTCACTGTCCGCCGGTACGACCCGGCTCGGCTCGGCTCGGCTCGGTCCGGATTTAACCGATTTAAGTGAAGTAAAAGATGAAGGACCGGCTGAGGTTTGATCAAAGTTTAAAGGCTGAGAGGAAAAAGTTTCTGCTCCAAGAGTTGAAATGATTCTTAGAATAAAACCAAAATAAAGGAGCAGAAATACAAAATAAAGCTTCACGTTAATTCACAGGTTCAACAATAAAAGCAGGTTTTAAATGAGGTTTAATTAAAAATGACGTGAAAAGAAAAAGAAGGACCGAAATGATTCAACAGGATTCATCGGGTTTAACCATCAGACCGAGGATTTATTAGATTTTTATGTCAAACTGAGAGAAAATAAAATGTTTTAATAATAAAAAAAAAAAGTAATAAAACTTTAAACCGGAAGTGTTTTATTTTGTTATTCTGAAGTTTTTAAATTAGAAGAAACGGAATCTGATGTGACCCCGAGCCGCTCAGAGGAAATGTTAAAGTTAATTTAAAATAGAATCACCTGGTTTATCCTGATACCACGATGTTGTTATTATTATTATTATTATTATTATTATTATTATAAAAACTATCAGGCGGATTTATTAACTAAATTAAAGCAGAACTAACGGCTTTAATCACTTTAACTTCCTCATAAATCAGCTCATTCCGTTGATATTAAACGTTTCCTTCATTAAAATTGATCCTGCTGCTTTTAGAAATCAGATTATTTTTCACGTTTAACTGTTTAAAAATGAACCCGACAGGAAGGAAAAAACGGCGACCAGGCTGCAGATGTGATCCTGGGTTCACTGAACGGAACAGAAACTAAAGAGTCCGAAAAATAAAAAGAGAAATCTGGAAATATTTAATGTTTTCTGGAGAGAATAAATCAGATTTTTAGATTAATAAAAATAAAGTAAAAGATTCTGAATTAATGGACATTTATCGCCTCATTAAGCTGCTTTTATATTAAAATGCTGGATTCTACTGGTGTTAATGATGTCGTTGATTTATTAGGATGAAGAGGATTTAAGGTTTAAAGTTGAATTATTAGATTTATTTTAACTCTATTGATCATGTTCAGGTTGGTTTTCTGTTTCTTCTCTATAATAATAATAATAATACTAATACCAGTGAGCAGTAATAAACCCCCTGCCTTGGTTTAATCTCTATAAAGTTCAGTTTATTCTGATGTTTTTCTGCTTCGATGCCAAAAACTGCAGCTGAATTTAAATCACTGACTTTTTAAAATGAGGCTGTCGCTGCGTTCGGTTTGTTCAGACCTCCAGTTTAAAGCGGCGCCACACCCCGAACTCATCAGGCTGGTTCAAAAACGAGGATCTCTCCGTTTTCTCAACCTCAAATAAATAAAATCTGATTATTGTAGAAATTAAATTAGAATAAAAGCTTTATTTTTGCTTTAATTCTGCTGAATTTGTCCGTTATTTCCTCTGCAGCGGCCGATTTAAAGCTCCAGGACTCGAACGGCTTCACGTGAAAGAGACACTTAACCACTGTTTAATTATCAAATAAAAATCCAAATGGAAATAACAGATATTTATGTGCTTTAAAAGTCGTTCACAGAGGTCAGATTAAATTATTTTAAAATGTTATTATAATGGATTCACGCTAAAAAGAGTTTTTCTTGCTGGTCTCGTATTTAATGATTTTTAAATTGTTGTTAAAAGTCCGTTAACGTGTTAATTTAAATGATTTAAAGTCCTCATGAAGCCGACAGCTGCAATAAAAACACAACATATTTATATTAATAACAAAATATCACCTATTTGTTTCTCTAAAGCTGCTTTTACTTGATGCTTTGAATCAGTTTTGGTTCTTCAGATGCTGGTTTACATGTAAACTAACAGCAGGGGGCGCTGCGGGGGGTGAACGTGTTCAATACCTGATCAATAACTGATCGATCAGGTATTAGGGGTAACCGATGAGCAGTCTGAGGTATTTTTAAGTGTCTGGACTCGAACAGTTTTCTGCTCTTCTGATCTGGTTCTACTGGTTCTGATGGTTTTTGATCTGGATTTAATGGTTCCAGATGTTCCAGAGTCACTTAGATCAGATCAGACAAACCTGGTTCTGGTTCGCCAAGCTGTAGTCTAACCAAACCATTTAATGTCTGTTTAAACTGGTTCTGTCGGGCCTTACTGGTCGGGTCTAATTAGCATGAACCTTCAACCATGTCTGACCTGGTAAACCTGGTTCTGATCTAATCTAAAAGGTTCTGGTCCCTCTCTAACTGGTTTTGATCCATCTCACTGATTCTGACTGGTTTTGGTTTCTTTGCAGATGTACTCCCTGATGCCACGCAGTGTACTGGGTTCTGGTTGTGGTTCTGGTTTTAACTGTTTCTGGTCTCCCTCCAGATGTGTTCGCCAATGGCCTGCATTTCGGGATGGCTTCTGGTCTCAGTGTTCTAGTTCTACCTGGTTCTGGTTCCAACAGGCTCTTGTCTAACTGGTTCTGATCTCTTAGTAGGTCTACTTTCCAATGGGAGGATAGTGGGATGGCTTCTGGTTGTGGTTCTAACTTGTTCTGGTCTCTCTGCAGATGCACTCCTTGACGGTTGGCAGCACAATAGGTTCTGGTTGTGGTTCCGGTCCTAACTGGTTCTGTCTCTCTGCAGGTGTACTCTCCAATGACGGGCAGTGGAATGGGTTCTGGTCTCGGGATGGGATCCATGTCTGGTTACATGTCTAGCAGCGGGGCCACATCAGGTTCTTTCAACATGTCGTACAGCAGCACCGGTCTAAGTCCGGCCCCAGTCGGAGGGATGGGTGGCTCGGCATCATCAGCCATGTCGGGTCTGGGCGGGGGCGTCGCCTCGATGGGCGGGGCCCTGAGCCCGTCCAGTATGACCTCGGTATCGGCCCAGCAGGCCTCCATGGGCCTGAACCCATATGGCGGCATGAGCCCCACCATGAGCCCCGGCATGGCGTACAGCAGCGGCGGGCTGAACCGAGCCCGTGACAACAAGGCGTTCAGACGGAGCTACCCTCACGCCAAGCCGCCCTACTCCTACATCTCGCTCATCACCATGGCGATCCAGCAGGCGCCCAGTAAGATGCTGACGCTGAGCGAGATCTACCAGTGGATCATGGACCTGTTCCCGTATTACCGGCAGAACCAGCAACGCTGGCAGAACTCCATCCGGCACTCACTGTCCTTCAACGACTGCTTCGTGAAGGTGTCGCGTTCGCCGGACAAACCGGGGAAGGGTTCGTACTGGACCCTGCACCCGGACTCTGGGAACATGTTTGAGAACGGCTGCTACCTGCGTCGCCAGAAGAGGTTCAAGTGTGAGAAGAAGATGTCGACCAAGTCGGACGGTAGGAAGGAGCAGGGGGGCGGCGGAGCGTCACCTGCGGCGGACACCATCAAAGCTCCAGGACTCCTGGACTCTTCCCTGCCGTCCTCCAGCCAGGCGGCCTCGCCACCGGGCCTGGACCTGCGGGGCGGCGTGGGGTCGGACCTGAAGGTGTCCGGATCCCAGCTGCTGTCCTCGCTGTCGCTGCCCCCCCACTCCATGGCCCATGAGTCCCAGCTACACATCAAAGGCGACCCGCACTACTCCTTCAACCACCCGTTCTCCATCAACAACCTCATGTCGTCCTCGGAGCAGCAGCACAAACTGGACCTGAAGGCCTACGAGGCGCTGCAGTACTCCTCCTACAACGCCGGCGGGGCATCCGGCCTTGGGGGCAGGACCATGGAGCCGCTGGAGGCCTCCTACTACCAGGGGGTGTATCCCAGACCGCTGCTCAACACCTCATAGCTGCCGCTGCACCTCCCGCCTGGACTCTCTGCATGCAGCCGTCCTGGACTTCCTGAGTGACTGTGATGAACCGGAGACTCTGGACTGAACTCCTGCACTGTGACCGAACCGGGACGCAAACAGACACCTGAACTCTCAGCCGGTTTACCTGGTCCCAGGTCTGTGGTCTCCTTTTACACACCGAGTCACAAACAGTCTGAAGGTATGAAAACATCGACGCAGGATCCCACAGGTCACCAGGTCAGACCAGAACCGACGGCTCAGGATCCGTAGGAACCTGCTGATTTATGTCCTGAATCCAACCACTGATGTCTCCCTGACCTGAGCGTCAGAGCCCCTTTCTGTCTTCAGTTTCCTGGATAGTTTCATTAATTCACTTTAAAGAACCCCAGAACAATTGACCTGCTGGTTCCTGGACACCTGAGAGTCCCGGTTCTGGTTCTGATCCTGGGTTTACATGAAAACTTGCGTCCTGTAACATTTTTACTCCACCTTATATCTCTCTGACTGACCAAACTCCATTCAAGAACCGGTCGATTCCACACACCTCAGTTAATCAGCGTGAATCAGTGAGCGCCGCCGGTTAAACCTGCATGAAAACACCGATTGGTTTCAATGATTCACTGTAAAGAACACCAGAACCTGCTGGTCCTGTATCCATCCAACAGACCAAACTCCATTCAAATCTCAGCTAATTTAATATCTGCTGTTGTTTTCTTAAATCAGGGCAGCAAAAGAGAAACCACACCAAAGTCCAGTCAAATATTAGTCCATTTTAACACAACTTTGTCAGCGTAAATCAGTCAGACATCAGTTTCCTGGATAGCTTCAGTGATTCGTGTTGAAAAAGACCAAATGAGCCACTTGTTTCTCGACACTTCAGAGTCTTGGTTCTGGTTCTGATCCAGGGTTTGAGAGCAACATGAAAACTAGCATCTGTCTGTCTCTAATTTAATAGACGTTGGTTTTAGGTGGACGTCGATACGTTTGCATTAATCGGAGCAGCTAAAACACATTCCTCAGACTGGACTCGAACCAGCGGACTCATAACGTGAATGTGTTTTCCGTGACTCTGGAACCTGGATCAGACGTTTACATGCAGAGTCAGGTTTCTGTAAATAGGATAAAACCTGATCCTGGTCTCTAAAGTCCAGTTTTGAGGTTTATATGTGCAAACTGGATGTTTTAAAAACCGGATCAGGATCTGAGGATGAGGTTTAGTTATTCTGTGTGTTCATTTGTTCCCTGAGTTCATCCTTCAGGCAGCCCCTGTTCCCTGCTCGCTCTGATCTCACTTTGTATTTTATTTTAATGGAAATAATCTGCGACGTCGGAGCAGTTGAACCAGGAGGGATCTTCTTTTTGTTTTTAAAGAAGCGAGGAAGAGAAGCTGCAGAATGTTTCATCAAAAAGCAGCAAACTTCAGAGAAATAAACTTCCTGTGGACCCTCAGGGGGCCTCGAGCCGCAGGTTGAGCAGCGGCGATTTAAACGGCTTGTTTGCGGTTTTGAGTCGAAGGCCGGAGGTCACCCGGCGGCGCGTCGTCACGGCGACGCTGCAGATACTTACAGATTAATGGCGGGAATTAATTTCTCTGATGAGGATTTATTTCTCCCACGACCTCGTCTGCCGCCGCGCTGACCCCCGGAGGGGTCGCGACCCGCAGCCTGAGAACCCGACACGTTGAAAGGGCTTTTGATTTGAAGGGTCAGTTCACCAGAAAACCGCTGCTGCTCGTCGCCTGTATCCGGGCGGATTTCTGATCAGCCTCCGTTTGATCTGTTCCGTTTGATGAAACAAGCATTGATGATCGATCAGCTGGGCTCCCTGATAGATCAATACTTGTTTCCTTTACTTAAAGGCAGAATTAAAAAGTTTTTACTAAATTTCACAATAAAGTCCCTGCTCATGTTGTACTTCACGACAGTTTAATATCCTCATAGAGTGAATTATTCCTGCAGCTTCAGGGCTTCAGTCTGTCTGGATCAATGAGCTGATCAGTTTATTTAGTCACATAAAAAACTCAAAATTATTCTGATTAAATTTAGTTTTAATTTAATTTAAAGAAAGAAATTTTTAACGTGAAAAATGATAAAACAATCACGAGTTCATCCGTATGGTTTCTCTACAAACGTCTGAACTCGTTAAATTCTAAATAAATTATGATCAACCAACAAACTATATTAAGTTACATTAATTAGATTTTAATCTTTAATCAAAGGTATTTTTAATTACTTGACATCTTTAAGTTGTTAACTGAAATGAATTCTAGTGTTTTATGTTCTTTATTACTATTATTATAAAATTTTTAACTTGGAAAATGTAAAAAAAAAAAATAAGTTGCTCCAATTTGATTTTTTTTTCTTTTGTTTTATTTTCACGTTTTTGTTAACTCCAGTTAAAGTACAACCCGACTGAGTTAGAAAAGCCTTTTATTCTGATGAGCTTTGTTGACGTAATATTAATGATAATTAAACCGACTTAATATTTTGTTTGATTTAAAGTAAAATCTTCACATTGATTGAATTAAAAATGAATTCAGGTTGTAGCAAAATAATCTAATTCATTTTCTCCACTTTAAATTCAGGATTTCAAACCCTTTAAAACCTAAAAACTAGTTTTCATGCCAGTTATTAAGTAATTAATTATTTAAAATAGCTTTTATTGTGGCGGAAATTCACTGAATCAACGCGGCTCATTGGTTTTTTAGGAGTTGTTTTAATTTGAAAAGACTGATGCAAACTGTTGCGTTAATTTTAAACTGCTGTTGTGTATTTTAACACGCGATGTTTAAATCCTACCAGCAAAAACGAACGAAATTTAAATGACCCCGCAGATTATAATGAAGTCCTCGAGCAGTTTTACTAAATCACACTTCAAGGTTCTCGTCCACTAGTTTGATCAATTAAAGGATAAAATTCACCGTTAAAGAGTCTTTTATTGATCAGATCACAATTTATAATATTCCCAAAAATGTTTAGATTTAAATGTGGAACCAAAAACAGACCTGCACCTACATTTATCGTGTTCTTCCTTCGGGTTTAATGAAAATCGTCTAGTGTTCGTATAAACCTGCTGACAGATAAATAAACCTGTGCAGAGGAACAAAGACCAGAGAAGCTCAGATGAAGCAGAGGTACCTTTAATCTGAGTCTCCTCGGATCCTCTTGTGAAGCTCTGGACGCCTGACAAGACGAACTCCAGGGAGAAATCGGATAAAGACGCTCGGACCTGCAGCAGGGTCAGAAAAACAACGTTCATCAGTCCAGCTTTAAAATAATACAATTAAAAATGTGTAAAAGCTTTTTTTAAAAAAATCCAAACAACCTGTCTGACATTTATTTAAACATCTGGAAACACTGAACGTCAGTCATCAGAACAAAAAGCTTCACTCGGCTCAGATTTAACGAAGAGCAGAGACAAAATTTAACAACATTAAAGCTGCTGAGAAGAAACTGGACGTTAAAATAGTTTGTTTATTATTAATTAAACCTCTTTAGCTTCGGGTCGTTTTTAAAACTCCTCAAGGTTCAGCTGCTGTAAAGACAAACTGAACATCTGGAGCGTTTCCATCTGATCTTAAACGGCGAACCAGAAAGAACCTCCGATGTCACCGAAGCTGGTTCTGACCCGCCAGAACCTCTTCACGCTCGGTGATCTGGTAAACATGGTGTCGGTTTCACAGAGTCTGCCTGAAGGACCCTGAAGGGGCCACGGTGCGTTTACGGAACCAGTAAAGGTCAAAACGTGACTCTATTTTCCAGCAGCGAGTTTTTTTCACGAGACAACAGGTGTTTGGTTTCACTGCTCTGAACGATTTTTACGGTTTGATTTGAGGATTTAATGTTTTAAAGTCAATCTCGGGTCGATGTGCTCTCAACAAGTAAAGGTGCTAAGTGGAACCAAACGAGGGTCTTCACAGTGAGGCCATGTAGTGGAACATAGAGGAACGTCAACACTGAGGGAACAGTCCTTCAGGTACTTTATGTGGTTCTCTTTATGTAGGGTTCATCGGTTTGCTGGCAGGCGACAACTGATGAATAATTCTGTCAATAAATCATATTAAAACTTGGCGTCTTGGAACATGTTGTTCTACCCGCCCAAGAATCCAGAACCCAAAACATCTGATAGATCTTCTGATGGAGGAACCGGAAAGGCTGCAGATTGTTCCTTCTGAAGAAAAGTCCTCTTGTCAAAACAGAACCAAGACAGTCCACAAAGAACTACCCGAAGAACGTCCTTAAGGAACCATCAGCACCTTTCTCGGTGCCCAGTGGAACCATTTGTTGATAGTTCTCTGAGGGTTCTTCAACGAAATGTTCCTAAAAGGTGTTTTGTGGAACTTAAAATGGTTCCTCAATGGAGTCACTGAGAGGAACCATTTTTATTTCCAGCTAGAAACTTGGAAAGATTCCTGGACTTTGGTTCATGGGCTTCAGTTGTTGGACTTGGTTCCCAGACTTTAGTTCTAAAAACAGTTCCTGGACTTTAGTTTGTGGACTTGGGTTCATGGGCTTTGGTTCCCACACTGCAGTTCTTGGACTTTAGCTAAAAGGAACATTTCTGGGCTTGAGTTCCTGGACTTTAGCGTTAAAAAAAAAGTTCCTGGACTTTGGTTTTTGGGTTCAAGTTCTTGGACTTTGATTCACAGACTTTAGTTCTAGGACTTTAGCTAAACTGGACGTTCCTTGATTTTGGTTCTTGGACTTTGGTTGTTGGACTTGGTCCCAAGACTTTAGTTCCTGGACTTTAACTTTAAAAATAGTTCCTGGACTTGGGTTCTTGGAGTGAAGTTGAGTGAGACTTCACCTCCTGGCTTGTGGTTCCTGTTCTCTGGTTCCTTGTTTTCGGTCGCTGCCTGCAGACTGAACTCGGGGCTAAAAAGCAGCAGCAGTTTGTTTTTCAGGTTTGTTTACAGTAAATTTGTGTTTTGACTTCAGCAGCAGCCACCGATCACCGATCAATAAATCAGGTTCAGTTTTACCGTCTACAGAAACCCACTGATTGATTGATCGCCTGACTGATCGATCGCTGATCCTGCCTCGATGTCTGACTCTGTGTGTGAAAGCAGAAACACTTCCTGTCTGTTGACGCGTCTGTATTTAAACTCTCCTGTCCATCACTGATTATTGATTATTGATTATTACCATGTGCATGAATGAAGTGGGAGGTCTTCTTCTTCTTCTTCTTCTTCTTCTTCTTTTCTCTGGACGTTTGATGGAACCCCGGCAGACACACAGACCCTCCTCCTCCTCCTCCTCCTCCTCTTCCTCCTCTTCGTCCTCGTCTTCCTCCCTGACGGAGGCGAAGCGAGGGCCGCCGCTGGAGAAGCTCCTCGTCTTCGTCGTGTTTGTTCTTCGTTGGTTTTCGACTCTGATGCATGTTCTTAACTTATTCTGTCATTTTCAAATAAAACAAAGAAACACTGGAAACTCATTGATTGATTGATTTTGATTGATCGAAGCGGCTCCCAGCTTTTCGTTCACTTTTCTCCAACATTTATGGATCAATAATTTATTATCACATGATCAGACGATGACGACGAGACTCTGATTGATTTGATTCAGTTTAATATTGATCATTTTGGTTTTAATCAATTATTTATAAATGTGAAAAATAACCAGCAGGATAGTTATCAACACATCCTGTAAAAAACACGTATGTTGCTCAAATTACAGGCTGAGAAAAACTCGTATCTCATCATCAATAACAAAAGTTGATCAGTGATTAATCAATAAACAATATTAATTATAATTCATAGTAATAATAAGGGTCAGCTGGTAATTTAGGTGCCATTCAGTGTTTAAGAACTGATCAATAAAGTGTCAATAAGGTGATTGATCGATGAAGGTTTCCACATTTAAAAAAAAAAAAAAGCAGCTCAAATTCAATTTAAATCTGAGTTTCACTTTAAATGATCCGTTTATTTATATTAAAAACAATCAGGTCAGAAACAAATCAATAATCAATAATGACCGATCGTCACTAGTTTGATTCAACCTTCTTCTTCTTCGCTGTTTGATCGGTTGTTTTTCGGTCTGCTGCTGCTCCGTCTGTCGGTTTCACTCTTATGTTTGTTTATTTTGTTTGTTTTGAATAATTTACGGACGTAAACAAACACAAACAGGAGCGTCACAAAATAAAAAACCCAGCGCGGAGATACGAGGTTTCTTCCAACACGGAGGAAATAAAGAAATTTGTTTTGTTGTTTTAATATTTTATCTGCTCCTTATTTACTTGTTTATTTATTGTTGGTTGTTGTTGTTTGGGTTATTTCCTGTTGTATCTTTTTATTTTTAATTGTTGATTTATTGCTTTTCTTTTTGCTATATTTGTAAATATTTGTATTATTTAAACGTGTTTTTCTCCGTTTGATTTTATTGTCCTTCATGTTTTTTTTTTTGTTTATTTGTTGTTGTTAATTTTTTTTCTCTCTCTATAAATGTTTTTGTCTCTTTTTCTTTTCTTTGTTTTCGCTCCTTTCCTCCTTTTTATTATCCCTCCTTCAGTGTTTCCTCCCTCCGTCTCTGCTCGGGCTCCTCCGGCGGCTCTCCGGGTCTCTCCGGTGCAGAAGCCGAACACGGTGAACCTCCTGCGGCCTCAAAGCGCCTCAAAGCGCCGCCGTGTCGCCGGATTTCGCGGCCTTTGTGCGGTCTAACCTCCGCCGCGGCTCCGTGAACCTGAACACATCCCGACAGATTTCACTTTGATCTGAAGCTTTTTCACGCGTTTTGGCCGCAGAGCCGCGAAATGTCTCTAATGATCCCGTAATTATCCGCTAATTATCCGCAGACATGATCCCCGAAGCACCGACGCACCGAGCGGCCCGGAGCCGAGCGGAGCCGAGAGGAGCCGAGCGGAGCCGCGAGTCCGGAACGAACAAGACCCTGAAATAAAACATTAAAAACCACAATAAACACAAATAAACAGCCCGTTAAATCCGCAGCTTTAAACACAAAGTATGTTATATAGAAATTAAATTAGTTTTATATTTTTAAACATCTTTTTAAAAATTTCCAACCTGTTCGCTTGTTTGTAAACAAAATAGATGCTTTTATTTACTTCACAGTGTTTGTTTGCTTTTAACATCAAACAAACAATAATGTGAATTATTAACAATTTGAATGACATGAAACAAAAGAAAACACAATTAAACCTGCAGCTTTAAACACAAATCATTTCCTGTAATAATTCAAATGTACTTTTAAAAATATATCTTTTATTTACAGCCTGTTTGTTTGTTTGTGAACAAAATATAAGCTTTTATTTACTTTACAGTGTTTGATTTTTAACTTCATAAACAAACAAACTGCTGCATAAAAATCTAAATATATATTAGTTCTGTTTGTTTTCTTTAAGCTCAGAAACACAAACTAATAATAATAAAATAATAAAACACACTATAATATTATTTTCTAAAATAATATATTAATCTATGAAATGATGAGACTCTTAATATTCTGACTTTACACATTTATTTTCTCTCCTGATCGATTATTGGCTGATGATCGAATCCATCAGAATAAAACAGCAGCTTTATTCCCACCGTGATGCGTTCACTGGCATTTCCCAGTAATAAACAGTTCTGTCTGCAGCTGTCGAAGGTAAAACGTGCCTCAGACTGAGATGACATTTGATTTGTCTGATGCTTATTGTCGTTTTACCGACTGTGACCTTCACGCTTTAACACACAGAGGCTTTTATTGTGGAGGGTCACAGCTGCAGGGCCTCCATCCTCACATTTTACATGTTCAGTGAAACTGATCGATGTGTTCGACACCAAAGTCTGATATACAGCAAATGTGTGTTTATGTAAAACACACCTCATGAGGCGTTTACTGCTGCAGGGAAACCTCGTATCTCCACACTGAAGCTGGACTTTACAGGCCGAAGGTGATTTTCACAAACGCCGAAGTCACATCTGGATGTTCTGCAACAGAAAAAAACAACTGATGTTTATTTGTGTAAATAACAGAACATAGAAATCTTATGCAACGATATAAATACTGCATAAACATGAGAATAACTCAACCACAAAAATATTCTGTACAACATAAAACTGTTCAGACGACAAATCAGTTTTACTCAAACAACAGTTTTAAATACTTGTAAAGAAAATTATTAATTTTGAAGGACTCGCAAACAACACAACACTTTGCAACAACATATAAATGTAAACAATATAATAAAGAGCACAAACAAGCTAACATGTATGAACAAGATAATAACACATACGAATTAAATAACATGTTTGAAAAAGATAACATGCATAAAGAAGCTAATATTTACGAACAAGATAATAACATGTATGAATAAGATAATAAAAACAAGAATAATAAGTAATAACGTGCACTAATTAAATAACAACCTATGCTAACAAGCTAATAACAAGCGTAAACAGGATAATACCACATGCTAACAACAGGACGATGTGTTCCAACAAGATAATAACATGTACAAACAAGCTAACATGTACGAATAAGAATATAACCTGTGCAAACAAGCTAGTAACGTGTATGATCAACTATATAGTATTTACAAACAAGAATATAATGTGTACAAATATGCTAATAATGTGTATAGACAGGGATCCAGCATGTACTAACAAGCTAACGCGTGAATACAAAAATAGCGCGTGCTAACTAGCTAATAATGTGAGTTATCAAGCTAATGTGTACAAACAAGAATGCAACATGAACGTACAAGCTAATAACGTACGTGAGCAAAAAATATAATGTTTAGGGACAAGCTAATAACGTAAGCGACCAGAAATATAACGTGTACAAGCAAGCTAATAACGTAAGCGAATAAGAATACAAGGTGTACGTACAAGCTAATAATTTAAGTGAACAGAAATAAACATGTAGGAACAAGCTAATAACGTAAGTGAACAAAAATATAACGTGTACAAACAAACTAATAATGTGGGCAAACAAAAATATAATGTTACGAATAAGATGTGATGTGTACAAAAAAGACAATACATTGCACGAACAAGCTGATAACACAAGTGAACATGAATATAACATGTACAAACAAGCCAACAACATATGTTAGCAAAAATATAATGCGCACAAACAAAAATGTAATGTGTAAAAAAGAAGACAATAACACGTATGAAAAAGCTAATAACATAAAAAAACAAGATAACGTCCTAAAAAGATATTAGTGTGTGCTAATGTGTACAAAAAACAATAGCATTTGTGAAAATTGGATAACTTTTGCTAATAAGACAACACACACGTCAACAAGAGAACAACACATGCTATCGAGATAACACATGCTAGATAAGATAATAACGTACGCTAACAAGATAGCGAGATAATAGCTTAAAACCAAAGCTAACAATTAAAAAATGAACTCCAAATAGGATCCATGTTGAAAAATGATGTGGTTTAAACCAGTTTAACAGAAAACCAGTCAGAAAATATAAAACACCACCAGGTCATCAAGAAACACATCAAAGATTCTCAAGACATAAATATCAGCGATTGTGTTTCTCTTGATTCATCGTCTTAATAAAGTCGTTAACAACAGACTCGTGTGATTCTACACTTTATTAATAAAATGGACTTTATTTGATCGCTACAGTGATAATAATGATAAAATCTAACCATAAAACAAAGGAGGCCACTGTTAAAACACAATAAGACAACTTGACTGGTCAGAAACTGTTTTTAAATATTTTGCCTAATAAACAAAAAACACCGAATCCTTCAGTTTAATTCAGAAATTATTCTGATTGTGTGGTTTTCAGGTCTGATATTTTATATTTGAAGAAAACGTCGTTTGATTTCTTTTTGTTTCCGTTTCAATGGAAATAAATCAGAAGAAGAATGAAGATAATTTCAGTTTGTTGCTGCAGCAGATGAACTGAAGTTTATATTTTAAAATCCAACACATAAAGTTCAATCTGACAGAATAATAACTATTATTATATTATTAATCAGCTGTCAGAGGATCTGGTCTGTTGTAGCAGTCAGCAGGCCCAATTCAGTGTTTGTCAGGGTTTAATTTGTTGTTTTGTTCTGCAGAAATGATTTGTTAATTGACTGGAAATGTATTTTTAATTCTGCTAATTAATTAACTCATCAGTTCAGTCATTTTTCAAGCAATCTAAACTGAATATATGTCGTTTTATAAAAGCAAAATGATACATAATAATTGAAATACATGTTATTAGGTGTGGATAAATTCATTCTATGTTGTAAATAAATGTAAATATTATTGAGGCCACAGTAAACCGAGGTGTGTCATATATTTATACGTGTTTCTAATATTACGTCCATTATATGAGGAGCAGCTCAGTTCACCGTCACATAATCTGAAATTATAAATACAGTTTATATCAGGGGTTTTGTTGTGATCCTGATGAAGCACCTCTTAAATACAGGTTCTAATAACAGGTTGTGGAAAAACAAGTGAACAAATAATTAGAGTATTTTTCTGCTTCCACTAGAAAACCTGCTGGTCCAATGATGTTATTTCTACTTGTGTATGTTTCGGTGTATTTTTATACTGCATTCCTTAAACGTTTGCTGCAAATTTCCCCACTGTGGGATTAATAAAGGCTTCAATTATCTTAATAAGATTTCACATGAAAGACACGACGAGCCGAGTGTCGGACGGATTAAACAGTAAAATACTACACAGGTGGAAATAACTGGGTATTAAAGCAGCACTTGCACCTTTGCTGCTAATATTAAAGGTGCATTTCGCTGCTGTTATTGTTGATTTCACTGCGATAAATCAGTCAGAAAACGAATTAACAGATTTAAATAACAGATTCAGCTGCTGGAGTCCGGTTTGTTTCTGCTGCCGTCGAAAACCCAGAGTAAAGATAATGATAGTGAACGTTCTGCTGATGTGGAGGAAAAAAAAAAGCAGAATTAGTGAGAACGTGTCGCATGAAGGTGTAAGTCTGAGCTCTAACGGATCCTCGCCACCCAGTCTGCTGCTGTAATACGAGCCATATGTTCCCGGCGGGGAGGATCGGGCCGGTCGGGGCCCTCCGGCGGCAGCGGTGGCGGCGGCGGCCTCGGGGCCCCCGGCATCATTTCACTAAAGCCCTCGGCCCCTTTTCTCTCCACTCGCGCCTTATGGAGGAAAATGTCAGCCACAATACGACGGCCCTCGGCCCCTTTCTTCGCCTCGCCTTTCATTCCCCCACTAGAAAGCCACGAACAGGGGCCCCGGGGCCACTAATGCCTTTTGATGGGGATTGGAATTAATTATCTCCAATAACACAATTGTGCTCGGCCAACGAAAAGAGCAAAGAAATCCCCTCCAGAATCAGAGAGAGGGGCAGAAGAAAGGAGGAGAGGGCGATCAAAGCAGGGCGAGAGACCCCGAGATGGACTGGGAGAGAGAGAGAGCAGCTGCTTTTCCATTAAAAATGATACGGAGGAAGTTTATTAGAGCTTTGTGAGGCGCTAATGTGGCTCAGCCCGGAGGTTGGTGGTCCACATGGAGGGAGGGGGCTTCATTACTGAGCCGGAGGGGGGAGGGGGGTAATTGGCACGGATTTAATGGTTGTTCTGGTCAGACTGGTCCAGCTCAGAGTTTACAGCAGCTCGGTGATCCATCAGACCGCAGCTACCGGTTATTGATCGGGTCAAACTGTTAACTGATCACACACAGGAGGAACTCCGCGCAGCCGAACTCCTGATTCAGAAATAGTCGGTCATGATTAGATCACAGTTACAATCTGGATCTAAATGTGAAACGATCAGAAACTGCATCGACTTTCAATAAATATAAGCTGAACAGTGGAAAACTTCCTCTGATGAACAACCAAAAATAAATCCTTTATGAAGACGATAATGAAACTTCAAAGTAGAAACTCAAGTCCAGCTGTGGTTCCATCAGTCCAATGATGACCCTGGTTCTACTGAGCTGTGGACATCAGAACCTCCTCAGGTCTGGACCTATGGACTGGGTCTATCTATGGACCAGGTCTGGACCTATGGACTGGGTCTATCTATGGACCAGGTCTGGACCTATGGACTGGGTCTATCTATGGACCAGGTCTGGACCTGTGGACTGGGTCTATCTATGTCTGCATCATGGCTCCACATGGAGAAGAAGTGAACAGAGGAAGTGAACAATGTGACTGTGAGACTGGACAAAGATGGAAAAGGATCCAGGAAGACCAGTGATCCACTAAGAACCAGTGAAGCCCAGTGTCAGCAGGAACCAGGAGGTCTAGAAGGAGCCATAGTAGCACTGATCAGAGCTCCCACAATGACTCCACGGACAGGGAACTACTTTCACTATCTAGCTGTGGACAACAGACGGCAGCTGCTTCACACTTGGACCAGGGCTGATCAATGGAGACCAGAGTTAGTGTGGAGCTCAGACAGTGTGGAGGAGCCTGGAGAACATCAACCTCTATGGACGGAGGACCACAACTAAACCTGGCTGCTGCTCACAACTAAACTTCCAGATGGAGCTAAAGAAGATGAAGAGAAGCCTGATGGATGCTGGAGAACATTGTTTGGTCACATGAAGATCAATGAGTTGGGCTCAGATGGAGTCCAGAACCTGACCAGGACCACCACAGTGGATCATAGTCCTGACAGTGAAGCACGGAGGTGGAGTGTGATGGTAGATAAAGGTGCTGATGACGTTTAGAGATGCTCCATGAAGGTCTGAGGAGGAACCAGAACACTGACTGACCAGATGAGATCATACTGAGTCCACAGTGGATGCAAGGTCCTGACAGTGAAGCACGGAGGAGGGAGCTGCATGAGTGCAAAAGGTTTGGATGACATTTATAGATGCACCATGAATGTATGTGGATATACTGAAACACAAAACAATCACAAAAAGACACACAACTACCACCAGGACCACCACAGTAGATACATAGACCTGACAGTGAAGCACGGAGGTGGGAGTGTGGTGATGATGCGACTCAAAATGCGTCAAAATGAGTTTAAAAAATAGTCAAAAACAGCCCAAAGTTGGTCTAAAATGATTAAAAATTAGTAAAATAGTTATGAAAAATGACTTCCTGGTTGAAGATGGATCCAAAATGAATCCAGAACAAGTTGAAACTCGTTCAAAATGTCTGAAAATTGACACGAAATGAGTTTAAAGTGGTTCAGAGTGACTCAAGATTGTCCAAATGTGTCCTGACTTGAATCCAACAGAACAAGTTTGGTGTGTTTTAAATAAATCAAGGTCGAGAACACGACACCTCCAGTGAACATGAGGGCAGAAAGTTAAGGTATGAAAACGTGGAGTGACTTTCGCTGCGTTTCAGGTTCCACTGCGTTGATTACAGTTAATCTGAGCTGTTGAAAGTAATCTGATTACTGTACGGGGAGGGGCTTCAGAGTCATCGCTGCTGTGACTGGAAGCCGTCAGGTAAAATGATATCGTAAACCTTTAGTGGAGTCTGGACCCACAAACAGGAAGTAGAGCTCAGAGGGCCGACAGCCAATCAGAGCGCAGGATTCCCCGCTGTGGTGAGTTCAGTTTCTCATGTAGGGTGTGAACGTGATGTCAGAGTTAACAAGAGATCAGAGGGATCAATACCACACACACACACACACACACACACACACACACACACACACACACACACACACACACACACACACACTCTCTCCCAGGTGGCGTCAGAAGTTGGAGCTCCAACAAACTGAGTCTTTCTTCAGAACAAGCAGATTAACGGCTGCAGGATTAAAACCAGGACACCCAAGTCGACCACGAGTGGTCTGCCGTCGCCATGGAAACCCGCCGCCTGTGTGTGTGTGTGTGTGTGTGTGTGTATTGTGAAGGGAACCACACACACATCATCCTACATATTACTGCTGTCAGGGGGAAACCCTGTATCTCCACAACGTCTAAATTAAACTCAGAGTTTTGTTGTTTTAATGGACTTTTTTATTTCAGGTTTTTAGTTTTCAAACCGACTCTTTGTGATTTTTATTGTTTTATTTTATTGTAAAGTTTCAGAAAGACCAGTTCAACCGAAACCTGCTTTTTTTTAAAGCGTCTATAAATTTTAGAGGTTAAGCTATTTAATGTTTTACAGCAAATGTTTTCTGGAGCAGCAATTAAAGAAAAAATAATAAATCAAAGTTTCCACACAAAATCCCCCTATATTTTTAGCCTTATTTTAATTATAATTTATTTTAATTTATTAATTAATTTCATGGTTTCCGTTGCAGGAGTCGTTTTCTTCATCATGTTAAATTTCATGTGTTTATATTTGAGTAAGATTAAAAATAAATGCTGCAATTTTAACAATTTATTCCACATTTAAAAGGTTTTTTTCCCGTTTTTTCTGAATTAGAGCTGCGTAAAATAAAACATCACCTCGGCTTAGTTTTATTCTTTTCCCTCACACCACCTCAGATTTATCTCTTTGAGGGTCTCGACCAAAGAATTGGGAACCTCTGCTTTAAAATCATTTAATGAATATTTGTTTTTTTGTTTTTAATTCATACTTTTTTATTAACTTTTTACAATAAAGAAAACACAGATCCGACTTTTAGGTTTTTGTGCTCTCAGGTTCGTCTGTCAGGTTCATCCTCGGACACTAAAAACCTTTTAATAATGTATATTTAACATGTTGTTGCTGATATAATATTTATCTCCATATATTTTCTGTATTTCCTCTGACATCTTCTGTTGCTCAGTTCTTTTAAAATTTCTGATCAATAATCAATAATCTGCTTATTATCCTGCAAAAGTTCACCCGAAAAAAAGGAGAGTAATTCAAATACCGAAAAAACAAAAGCAGGATTTTAAAGTGATTTACTTGATTAACAGTTAATGTGTTTGTTCCTGAAGTAAACTAGTGTTAAAGAAAAGCTGTGTGTGTTTAATTTATGCATGTTTGTGAGGACCGGTTAGAGTTTTAGGCACATTAGTGAGGACAAAGTGTTTTCTGGGTTCATGTCAGCGTCCTGGGAATGTTAATGAAGGTCCTCGCAAAGAGGGAGAGACACACATCAGAGCGTGTGTGTGTGTGTGTGTGTGTGTGTGTGTGTACTGCAGCAGAGGTCGACCAATCAGGTTGGTCCTCGTCCTGTTTGGACAGTGTTAGTATGCAGAGCAGAGAGTGTGTGTTTTATTTTCTGTTTGAGTGTGTTTAGTGTGTGTGTGTTTATGGTGTGTGTGTGTGTGTGTTTATGGTGTGTGTGTGTGTGTTTAGTTAGTATTTGTGTGTGTGTCTAGTGTGTGTGTGTTTGAATATAAAGTGGCGTTTTGTGTAAAAAATTCAGGAAACCGCAGCTTCAGCAGTTTCCTCAGTCAAACAGACAGCAGGATGTTTACTGTAGTATCCTCTACAGTATTTCTACTTTACTCGAGTATTTTGCACCGTATACTTCTACTGCAGTACTCACATCTGAAGCTGCAGCTACTGATGGTGTTACAAGTTACAGTTTTGAACACAGAGATGTAAAACTCAGCTGCTCACATATTAATACACAGATCATTCTTTTTGGTAGGTTTATGTCTGTTTGTGGTTGTTTTACATCATATTTTGGTCATTTGAGTTAATTTAAACATCAGACGCTTGTGCTCATAAAGAAAGGATTCATCCTCCATGAAGGACCTAGGACCCCTAATCTGTCTCTATACCTACCAGTGAGCAGTGATTCCAACACGTCTCTGGGGGTCATCAGGTGGAAACCTCCCTTCAACGCTGTTTCTCCTACTTAGTCCCACGACACCTCCAGGAGGCTAGGAGGTGAACTCTGCCGTCCCAGAGTCGCCCCCCCTAGTGCCAGTTCACACTGCTCCTACACAATCCAGCCAGCACTGCCACGTTCAAGTGACCCAGGCCTGTTTAGGAGATGCTCCAGGTAGAGACCAGTGTTGATGCTACCATTTAGCTAACTGCTAAATGCTAATGATAATGCTAATTCAACCAGCACTGCCACGTTCAACTGACCCAGTCCCGTTTAGGAGATGCTCCAGGTAGTGACCAGTGTTGATGCTACTGTTTACCTAGCTGCTAAATGCTAATGCTAACTGCTAATTCAACCAGCACTGCCACGCTCAGCTGCCCCAGACCCGTTTAGGAGATGCTCCAGGTAGTGACCAGTGCTGTTGCTACCATTTAGCTACCTGCTAAATGCTAATGCTAATGCTAATTCAAACAGCACTGCCACGTTCAGCTGCCCCAGACCCGTTTAGGAGATGCTCCAGGTAGTGACCAGTGTCGATGCCACCATTTAGCTAGTGCAAATGCTACATGCTAATGCTAACTGCTAAAATACTTAAATACTACTAACAAACTCACCACCCTCAAGGAGACTATACAGTCAGATTCATCTATAATGCTAGTGCTAACTGCTAAATACCAATGCTAGCTGCTAATATACTACCATACTACTACAGCTTTAGCTACTGTTAAATGCTACAATGCTACCATAGGCCTAGATGCCACACACTACTGCTAAGTGCTAAGTGATGATGCTAGAAGGCAAACAGAAGGTTAGAACAAATGAAAAAACACAACATAAAACATGTTTTTGTGGTTATTTTGCAACACATTCAGGTCATTCTACATGTTCCTGTCATTCTTTGAATTCACCTTCAGTCCCACCTCAGTACTTTCATAAATTTTCTGTCCACATGTTGAGTCTAGTGTCGAGTTAATGTTTCAGTGAAAAGTCTTTTGAATGTGTAACTGTGAGCAGATTAAAGACGGAGCTCAGTTTCTTTAACACCGACGGTCTGACCGAGCTGTTCAAAGTTGTCAAAGTTAAATTTTAATTTCAAGTTTTTGGGGAACATAAAGTCAGAGCGGCTTCCTCACATTTGTCACAGCGATCCCCCGAAATTAAACCGAGCAGAGACTCTGTTTAAAACAGGAGAGTTTAAGAGACGTACCTTAAACCAACAGAAGAACTAAAAGGAAGACTGATCTTCAATTAGAGCCGAGGAGGAGGAGGAGGAGGAGGAGGAGGAGGAGGAGGAAGAATCCGTCAGTGTAGAGCTGCTGAGACGAGATGAAAACTGGACCCAGAGAGAATCAGAATGTTCAACAGATCAAACCACATTTAACTTCTTCATTAGCCATTTTCTGACTTTAACGTCTAATAAAAACATTTAAAAACACCTGACAGACCTCATTAAACCAAATCAAAACACCAGTTTGAGCCACAAAACTCTGAATCATGTTGACAAAAGAAAACACAATAATAAACTGAAGCACATAGATGAATGAAAAAGGCACATTATGACCAATTTATTTCAGGCTTCCACCAAAAAAGAAAAAACAAATACGCTCGATCATATTTAATACACCATCAGATAGAAGTATAAAAAAGCAACAGCACAAATAAAATCAGCTGATTGTCTCGTCCAGATATATATTCATACTTAGAGTCTTGATTGAAAACACCTGAAAAAAACACAATAAAGAAAACAAAAACTTCAAGGCGTCAAAAGTGTTTTAGTGTTTTACAGTTCAAGATCCTAAAAAAAGACTCAAAAAAGAAAAATACTTGTAGGTTATAAGACCAGTAATAGAATAAAATAATAATAATGATGACAGAAGAGAACAAAACCTGAAGATGGAAATAATAAAACATACATATCCATCTGTGATCAGTTCAGTGACATTAAAAACAATCAATGCACAGAATGATTGATGAGTCTGAGCGATCAGTTGACGGCTCGAAGGCTTCCGGTTCCAACTTTCTTCCTCAGCACTTCGACCAGACGCTCCAGCCTGAGGAGGAAGAAAAAACAAGTCACAAAGCTGAAGTTCAGCTGGTAGGAAAAGTGGAGCTGCAGAGTTTCATCTGCTCAGGTGACGTTTGTTTCTATAAAAACCAGGTTTCTGCTGAAGAGTCGACCAACAGCTGAGCTCCTGTCTCCATTTTACACGTTCTGATCTCAGGTACAAACTTTAAACCGCAGTTCAGGAGCTGAGACGTTCTTTATTTGCAGTGACAAGACTGTGGAAAACACTTCTACTTACAATAACATAGAATGCAGTCACAGGAGCAGTTTTCATGCAGTGAGGAAGTCGTTATTGAGGTTGAGTTTCCAGCTGCAGTGACGTGTCTTCAACTGCAACGTCAAGATTTCAGCTGCAGAGTTGTGTCTCCAGCTGCAGTGATGTGTTTCCAGGTGTAGTCTGACGTTTCTAGCTGCTGAATCAAGATTCCAACTGCAGTGACGCGTCTCCAACTGCAGTCTTGTGTTTCTAGCTTCAGAATGGAGATTACAGCTGCAGAGTTGTGTTTCAAGATGCAGTGACGTGTCTCCAGCTGCAATGATGTGTTTCCAGGTGTAGTCTGATGTTTCTAGCCGCTGAGTCAAGATTCCAACTGCAGTGATGTTTCCAACTGCAGTGACGTGTCTCCAGCTGCAAAGTGGAGTTTCCAGCTGCAGTGACATGTTTTCAGGTGTAGTCTTATGTTTCTAACTTCTGGGTCGAGTTTCCAGCTGCAGTGATGTGTTTCAAGATGCAGTGAGGTTTCTCCAGCTGCAGCGTCAAGTTTCTAGCTTCAGAATCGAGATTCCAGCTGGAGACTTGTGTCTCCAGCTGCAGTGACATGTTTCCAGCTACTGAGTCAAGATTCCAGCTGCATAGTTGTGTCTCCAACTGCAATGACGTGATGCAAGGTGCTGTGATGTGTTTCCAGCTGCAGTGATGTGTTTCCAGGTGTAGTCTTATGATTTTAGCTGCTGAGTCGAGTTTCCAGCTGTATATTCTTGTTTCCAGCTATAGAGCTGAGTTGCCAACTGCATTGACGAGTTTACAGCTGAAGAACTGAGATTCCAGCTGCAGTGACGCGTCTCAGGGCTGCAGCGTCATGTTTCCAGCTGCAGTGATGTGTTTCCAGCTGCAGTGATGTGTTTCCAGCTGCAGTGATGTGTTTCCAGCTGCAGTGATGTGTTTGTAGCTGCTGAGTCGAGTTTCCAGCAGTATATTCTTATTTCCAGCTATAGAACTGAGTTGCCAGTTGCAGTGATGTGTTTACAGCTGAAGAAACAAGATTCCAGCAGCAGTGATGTATCTCCGGCTGCAGTGACGTGTCTCCAGCTGCAGCGTCATGTTTCCAGCTGCAGTGATGTGTTTCAAGATGCAGAGTCAAGATTACAGCTGCATAGTTGTGTCTCCAACTGCAGTGACGTGATGCAAGGTGCAGTGATGTGTTTCCAGCTGCAATGATGTGTTTCCAGGTGTAGTCTTATGTTTCCAGCTGCTGAGTCGAGTTTCCAACTGTATATTCTTGTTTCCAGCTATAGAGCTGAGTTGCCAGTTGCAGTGATGTGTTTACAGCTGAAGAACCAAGATTCCAGCTGCAGCGTCTTGTTTCCAGATGCAGTGACGAGTTTACAGTTGAAGAACTGAGATTCCAGCTGCAGGGTCATGATTCCAGATGCAGTGACGTGTCTCCAGATGCAAAGTCAAGTTTCCAGCTGTATATTCTTGTTTCCAGTTGCAGTCTTGTGTTTCTAGCTGCAGTATTTTCGTGCAGTCGGCAGGTTTTGACAGACGTACCTTCATCATTGTGAACAGCAAACTGGTTGGAAGTGGTTTTCTGACTCCCAGGAGGAAATTATCAGGCTGAGAGCAGACAGAGGAAAAAGTAAAGTGAGGAAGCTGAAATGAACGGAGAGTTGGAAAACTGACCCTGGATGACTTTCTAACACTCAGTGAAGCTCTCTCTGCCTCTTCCTCTCTCTCTCCAAATCAAATTAAACTTCCCGTCTCTAATAACCAGCAGATTTTTATCACCACCCCCCCTCGGAGAGCAAATATTCCTCTCTCCACTATTCAGAAACTTGGGAGGCTCTTCAGAGTCGGCTGCCCCCCCACTGGCAGCCAAATTAGAGCAGAAAGCCGCGGGTTTGAGCCCAGGAGGACGGCGTGGGACGCAGACGGACGACTTAAGCTGTTTTCATCATGAATCTCATCCCTTCATCTTCAGGCTGATGAGATGAGAAGCAGCAGAAGAAGAAGTCACGTTATTCAGCATCAGACCGTCATCCTGCGTGAGGCGAAATCTGATGGATTAATTCTTCCTGATCAACTCGGCGGCAGAGACACTCACTCCGATGCCCGCTGAATATGAATCATCACCACCAAATCTTCTTAGTCCCACACGCTTAACCAGCCTTTGAACGCCTCGCGGAGAGTCTGACGGCTGCTGTTAGACTCTGCAACATGTTTCCGATGGCGGGGAAACGCTCAGTAAACCACACAGTGACGCTTCCCTCTGAAAGCCTTTAACTGAACAGTCTGCAGGGACCCGAGGAGGTCAAACCAGCTGCTGACATTTTAAACACACAGCTTAATCTGGAAGAAATGTTTGTTTTCTCATTGTTTTTTAATTTCCACTCAATCAACCAGCTGCTTTCACTGAAAGATTGGTCATCGTTTTGCCGCAAAATCCACAGAAAACAGTGAAAATGTTTCCTGAAGACGAAACTCATCAACAAACCCTGGACATCCCAATCAAGGCTGTTTTTGTGTGTTTCTGATCATCACTTAATATTTTATATCTGCTAATAACTGCTTCCAATCTCCCCAATACACACTTAAAATATTGTATAGTAGCTGTAGTTCAACTGTTAAATACTGCAGCAACCAGTGGAGGAAGGTACGTTCATGTTGGCATGCAAAAAACATGGTGGAAGTTTAGCTGATAAAGGAGCACCAGACAGAGACCTCTATGTGGCTTAATGACTACAGGACGAACAACTGTTAATTACCTCCACCAAGGAGGTTATGTGTTTGCTGGCGTTGGTTTCTTTGTTTGTTTGTGTTCAAAATAACTCTAAAACTCATGGACGGATTTGGATGAAATGTTCAGGAAACGTGTGAAATGGGACAAAGAAGAAATGATGAAACTTTGGGAGTGATCCGGATCACCGTCTGGATCCAGGACTTTTTTTTAAAGATTCTTTAACATTGGGAGTGTTAGAAAGCCTTGCAGTGCCGCCTTGTGGTAGGAAAGTGTATTGCGCTTATATGGTGGGTGTCGGCCGCTGGTGTTCAACCACAGCAGTGCTACGGTTTGAGAGTGATTACCAGACAATTAGCGTTTTTAAGGATACTTTGTCGTTGGGAGATTGTGTTGGGGGTGGACTGAAGCTGCTTGGTGGAGGTCTGGATCTCTGAGGGCTTTTCTACTTTTATTTTTATCTACCCAAAGTTGAAATACTGTGCTGTTGGAAAGCGTTTTGAGTTTTTGACACCGGAGTTGGTTGGTTCGCGTACTAGAACCACGGCGGCGCTCGGCAGTGGCGCACAGGACTATTCAAAATATCAAAATTATTATCCAAATACCACCACAACCAACCAGTATTCAGATATTCCTATATTGGGGACCAGCCCTAATATTAGGTTTGTACGGCAGCTAAGCTATCATACTGTTGGTTAGCTAACTTAGCCACTCTAGGCTACTTGGAACTACACCGTACTTGGCCTTAAGGTCAGCCTTATTTCATCTTGCTCAAACCTCCTGCTGCTTATTTCTTGTCACAAAGCTGTAAATTGGGACGTCTTGTTCAAACTAAGTAGCTGTTTTTCACATAGAGCTGTTTGTCCTCAAATGCAGCTGCAACAGAAGTCCTGTTTAGCAAAACCAAACCAGATTCTCCAGAGGAACATTTCTGGTTTTATCCTACTTATTTTATCCATTGAGCTTCCTCCAGTTAATCTGTTCAGAATAAAGAACCAACATATATTTCTGTGTCCAGTGTTGATTTCACCAGACTACACAGTGATACTCTCTCATTGGTAGATTGTGTTGGAGGTGGACTGAAGCTGCTTGGTGAAGGTCTGCGCTCTATGAGGGCTTTTCTAGTTTAAACTGTGACAAGCTAAAACAGCAATCCTTCAGCCCAGTGGAACACGCTATGGCCATCATTGTGATGATACTGATCACTTTAATCTCCTTGTGATCCTCATTTAGGATTGAGCTTCCCTACAAATAACTGATTGCAACACTTTAGATTGGGGAAACGCTGACCTGGAGGGTTCACACAGGAAACAAATCAGCCAATGAAAACATAAAATGCATCACATTACATTTATATTATAATGAACTCTGGATTATGTCTGTCAGGAAAACTCAAACGTCGGCTTTGGAGGCTACAAAACTCTGTCGTTGTTGACCGATGGCGTGATGATGCTGTTAAATAGTGCTAAATGTTGATATCTAATATCTTCTTCTGCTGTTTATAATTCCTTCAGGTTTTCTCTGGACAGATTTTTATATAAGTTGAAAGAGGTGCGCATTTGAAGGAGTTGTATGTACCTCTATGCAGACGACGCCCTCATGTTGTTGTAATCTTTTAGGACAAGGTAGACAAAATACAATCCTGCCATGAAGACTTCACAAACTGTCTGAACTTGCTTCAGCTAAACTCACAGATCAGAAGCTGTTTGAGATTCAGATTGTTCAGATGAGGTCCTCCACAAGATCCAGGGGAAGCCTGATTTGTAATCCTTCATCATCTTTCTGCTGTCTTTGGTGTCTGTAAATGATCTGTCCTCCGTGTTTTTTATCGTCTTAAACATGAAATATCCAAAACTGGATACAGAAAAGTCCAGAACCAGAATCATGAGACCAGTTTAATGTAGATAAACTAGCCCTGCTTCATGTTACATCTCTTAAAAAACACGACTTCAGCCGTTTCACCACTTCAGTATTTGTTCTCTGATTTTTCACTGCAACTTTAATTTATATTTGTTCCTGTGTATGTGTGTGTGGGTGTGAGTGTGTGTGTGTGTGTGTGTGTGTGTGTGTGTGTGTGAACATGTCAACAGGCGTGTTGGTGTTCAGTAAAGGTCACTGGATGCATGTCGACACACACACGCAGCATGTCAGGAGTAGAAATCGAGCTGACTGGATGATTGATCGGATGATTGGATGATTTCAGTATGACATCACGGAGTCGGCCGCCATCGACACTTTTGTGCTTCTGTTGTCATGGCGACTGCAGCCGGATTAACAGGAGCTTTTCCTGGTATTTCTGGTGATAACCGGACGGATCAGTAACACAACGGACATGTTGGGAGAAGATGGAGTCTCACTGAGGAACCTCAAAGTGTTCAGATTCATTCATTCAGCGACGTTCTCTGATTTAGGATAGCAGCTGATCTGGCCTCACTCTGATTAGTCGTCAGGCGTCAGGTGTATGATGATGTCACAGAGCAAAAAGCATTACGTGAGACTGACCTGCGAACTCTCTCGCTGGCCTCTTGCTCCGCCTCCTGGCAGCGCTGAAGCTCCGCCTCCACGCTCTGCTTCTCCTTGGACATTTGCTGCAGCTGGACCAGCAGGGACTGAGGGGGCGGGGCCTCCCGCTGCTTTGGGGGCGGGGCTCCGTCACCTGGTGAGGAGGGCTGGGAGGGACGGGCGAGGTCCTGAGAGCTGAGAGAGGAAGATGAAGAAGTTTGTTACTTTTTTATTAGCTGCCGAGTTTAGGTCTTTCTTCGGATGTTTGTCGTTTTGTTTCAAACTGCAAACAGAAGAGCGGAGAGGTCTCACAATGCATGATGGGAAGTCTAAAGAAGTGTGTATGGAAGGCAGGTGACTCAATCAGACGTAAATACAAGTCACATTTCTATTCATCTGTGTGTGTGAATTTAAGACTCTTAGAAACTGAATTTCAGACTTTCACAATCTGAATACTAGAAAAGCCCTCATAGAGCACAGACCTCAGCCAAGCAGCTTCAGTCCACCTCAACACAATCTACCAATGATGAAGGATCCTTAAATTAAAAAAATCCTGGATCCAGACGGTGATCCGGATCAATCACGAAATGTCATCATTTGTCCCATTTCAAAAATTTCTTGAAAATTTCATCCAAATCCGTACATGAGTTTTCAAGTCATTTTGAACACAGACAAACAAAGAAAACCAACGGCGGCAAAAACATAACCTCCTTGATGGAGGTAATAATAAGGCTGACCTTAAGGCCAAGTACGGTGTAGTTCCAAGTAGCCTAGAGTGGCTAAGTTAGCTAACCAACAGTATGGTAGCTGACCTGCTTTACAAAGGTAATATTATGCAATGCAATGCAGTCACTGTGTGGTTTGGGAACGCCACAGCCAAAGAGGAGAAAGCTTTGAACAGAGTGGTCCGCTCTGCCAGTAACTGAACTGTCCAACTTAGAGGACATTTACAAACAGAGACTTTAGCTATTGTAAATGAGCCGCTACATCCAGCTAAGGACTTGTTTGAGATTCTACCATCGGGTGGCGCTATCCTGCCAATAAATGTGGTTCGTCTCGCCACAGGAAAAGTTTTTCCCCCAAGCTGTGGTGTCTTTAAATAATGCATCTTGACAGGGCGTTTCCCTTTGGCTCGATATTTGTCATATATTAGCATCTTTACTGTGACTTTTATCATATATTGATGACTGGCAGCTGTTTGTGAGTCTGTGTTTTGTATGATTGTTTTGACAGGGCACTTGAGCTACTTGCACCTCTTTTCTAATGTGGTATTTTTAACTGCAATTGGCAAATAAACTGAAAAAGTGAAACTGATTAGGGCTGGACCCCAATATACCAATATCCCAATGACAAAGTATCGTTCAATTAAAAAAAAACTGGATCCAGACGGTGATCCAGATCAGTCCCAAAATGTCATCATTTGTTCCTTGTCCCATTTCACACATGTTTTGAAAATATCATCCAAATCGTTCCATAACTTCTCGAGTTATTTTGAACACAAACAAACAAACAAACGCCTGCCATCACATGACCTCCTTGGCGGCGGTAATCAAACTTTTAAAATGGTTAAAAGATTTTCAACAACTGTATCAGAGACTTACAGAAATGTTTTTCTTTTCAGACTTCTAAAAACTGAATTCTGCCGAAACCCTTCTTTGGATGGAAACTGATCAGAAACCCGAGTTCTGATCCTCGCCGAGAAGCAGCTGATAGATAATCGATCAGCTGGGATATTGATAGGCGCTGTGGGAGGGGTTCAGGCTAATTAAAGGCAAACAGCAGACGGACGGGCAAACGGGTAAACACAAGTCCTCCTCGCTGGTAAACCACCGCCCCGGTTTGAGTTGAGCTTTAAATTCACAGGAAACTGCCAGAAGAGTGAAACTAAAACGGACCCAAAGCGAGAACTGGACTCTGGACCGGAGGAAAACCTGGTTCCATCTCTGCTCTCTGTTCAGATTTAACCAGAGTCACCGATAAGAACCTGATCCTGACAAACACAAACAGAGACCAGTGTTTGTCCTGGACTGAGGTCAGGGGGTCGGGGGTCAGGGGTCAGGGGTCAGGGGTCGGCCCGATCCGACCTGCTCCAAATCCACCTTCACTCAAAAACACATGTTTGACACCAAAAACCACCTGATCCACATCTGTCAGCCTGCTGGGGTCAACCGATCCTCCAGTAAACAGAAAGACATCCAAGACCAGAGACGCAACACAGATAAAGGAGACCCGGACCAGAACTGCAAACCCAGACCAGACCCAGAGAAAGAGACCCAGGAACTGGAAGCAGGATCAGAACCAGAGAGCCAGACAAGACCGAGAGACCTAGATCAGACCCAGAGACAAACCAGACCTACAAGTGCAGGTCAGTACCAGAGACTAAGAAGACCTAGACCACAACCAGATCCAGAGACCAAGATGCTAGATCACCCCCACAGACTCAGACAGGACTAGAACCAGAACAGAACGAGAGACCCAGACCTGGACTACAGATTCAGATAGGAGCAAAACCAGACCAGATCTAGAAAACCTTAACAGAACCAGACCCAGAGCAGCCACAGAGACTCAGACCAGGACCACAGATCCAGACCACAAACAGAGAACCCAACAAAACCATTAAACTCAGTCTAGAAAAGGAGACCCTCACCAGTACCACAGATCCAGACTGGGACCAGAGACCGAGAACAGAACCAGACTCAGAGACCAAGATGCCAGATCACCCCCACAGACTTAGACAGGACTAGAACCAGAACAGAACTAGAGTCCCAGACCTGGACTACAGACTCAAATAAGAACAAGACCAGACCAGATCTAGAAAACCAGAACAGAACCAGGCCCAGAGCAGCCACAGAGATTTAGACCAGGACCACAAACAGAGAACCCAACCAGAGATCAACACCAAACCCAAAGACCAGGACCGAGATAACCAGAGACTAAGACCAGAATCAGAGGCCAAGAAGAGAACCATAAATCCAGACCAGAACCAGAGATTAGACCATTAAACTCAGTCTAGAAAAGGAGACCCAGAGGAGCCACAGAGACCCAGAACAGAACCAGACCCACAGATCCAGACACCTAAAGCCAGAGGAGACCCAGGCCAGTCCCAGAGCCCAAGACCCGAAACAGAGGTCAAGAAGAGAACCAGAGAACCAGACCAGACCCAAACCAGAGACCCAGACCAGAATCAGAGACAGATTACAACCAGAGACCCTGACGAGGACCGTTACGTGGACATTTCTGGAAAACCTTCATAGCAGAAAATGACCATAAAAAGTAGACCCAGATCAGAACCAGAGACCCAGACCAGAACCAGAGACCCAGACTAGAACCCTGCTTTAATGTCACCTGAATCTGAACCAAAGTCCAGTCAGAGTTTTGAGGATTTCAACAAGAGTCTGATCGGTCAACACCACAGACCCAGACAGAATCAGAGCGGAACAGGATCCAGACCAGTCCCAGAACCAGACTCAGAGACATAGACCATAAATAGGAGACCCAGACCAAAACCACAGACCCAGACCAGAAGAAAAGAACCACAGATGCAGACCTGAACCAGAGGAAAAAACAAAACAAAAACCTTTACAGCGGGAAAATCGTAGACTTCCTGAGCGATGACTCGGTTCTACCACCCAGAACCAGAACCAGAACCCTGGAAACATGGAAGCAGCTGCTCTAAGGTCTGACCCAAAGTCCAGTCAGAGTTTTGTGGTTTTTACCAGTGATCTGTTCTGTGATCATCGTTCAAACTCTGAAATATTCGGTTCAATCATCTAATCATCGATGCGTTCACTGACCAGTTCACATTCTTCCTCCCTCTAAACCCTGACCCGGTTCTGACTTTAATCCTGAAGACTGGACGTCCTGACTGCAGCTGCCGGTCCTCACAGAGACACAAAGAAAGCTGCGAACACACAGATAAAACTGACTTATGGAGGAAAACCGAACAAATCTCCGAGCGGCGGGGAGAAACGCCAGCAGACGGGAGTTTTTGTTTCCTCCAAAAAACACTGAAATCAAACCAAAATCCAGCCTCCCCCCCTCCCTCGCCGTCCCCCGTCTCCCCCGGCGTCTCTGCAGGCGTTCGGCATCAATCCTGATGATTTATGGAGACTCACAGTTTGGTCAGCGTGGACTCCGTTCATCTTTATTCTGCTGCAGCTGCCGATCGCTGAGCTGGACTCAGAACACCAGAACCTGCTCAGAACCTCTCTGATGCTTTAATCTGCCTCTTTATCTTCCTTTTATTTACATGTTGTTTGCTGTTCTGCAGGTTATTAACATTCCTCTCTGATCACATGTGCGCTGCTGGTTTTGGAATCAGAATAATCTGCACCTCGATGCATCGGACTGAACGTAAACTCTGCGATTCCCTCAGATCGCTTCACGGACTTTCTCTGTTTTTATTGTTCCGTTGTTAAACCACCTCCTGGATTTTTATCTTCATGACAAGCTCCTTGAATAAAATAAAGATTGTTTCAGTTACTTCTCAGACGCAGAGCAAAGAAAAGCATCAGAACTTCACCAAGGATCCAGACAAAAGCCTAAAAATAAGTCAAAGGAGGATGTGAGCAGGTCGGAGGTCAGCCGTCCACCTCACTGAGCAAACATCCCTCCTCTTTAATCTGAATTTTAAAAAAGTAAAACGCGAATCTTAAATCGCTGTAGGAGACGAGACGACGGCATTTAAAGATCAAACATGATGGAAGCATTTTGTTTTGATGTGTTTATTTCTCGTTGAATTTCTAGACATAGTTTTGGTTTTATTTGGGAAAAATGTGAATTTGTTTTGTTTTTCTAATTTTCCAGAAAATTTACAGTTTTATATCCAAAAAGACGAATCTGGTCTTTGTTTATTTTATCTGTAACCAACTCAGAGCATCAATACCATGGAATGTATGCTTCACATCATGATGCTGCCACCACCATGCTTCACATCATGATGCTGCCACCACCATGCTTTAATCATGATGCTGCCACCACCATGCTTTAATCATGATGCTGCCACCACCATGCTTTAATCATGATGCTGCCACCACCATGCTTCACATCATGATGCTTCCACCACCATGCTTCACGTCATGATGCTGCCACCACCGTGCTTCACGTCATGACGCTGTCACCACCGTGCTTCACGCCATGATGCTGCCGCCACCGTGCTTCACGTCACGATGCTGCCGCCACCGTGCTTCACGTCACGATGCTGCCACCACCATGCTTCAAGTCATGATGCTGCCACCACCATGCTTCACGTCATGATGCTGCCACCACCGTGCTTCACGTCATGATGCTGCCGCCACCACCATGCTTCACGCCATGATGCTGCCACCACCGTGCTTCACGTCATGATGCTGCCGCCACCACCATGCTTCACGCCATGATGCTGCCGCCACCATGCTTCACGTCACGATGCTGCCGCCACCATGCTTCACGTCACGATGCTGCCGCCACCGTGCTTCACGTCACGATGCTGCCGCCACCGTGCTTCACGTCACGATGCTGCCACCACCGTGCTTCACGTCACGATGCTGCCACCACCATGCTTCACTTCTTCTAGACAGGATTCATTCTAACAGTGCTTTGCTTTGATCTGGGTTCAGTTTTAACCAGAACTCCAGTGTGTTGTTCATCCTAAATGTCATGTGTCTCAATGTGGACCCACCTGTATGGACTTCAAGGGCCTGGAACTCTGGAAATATTTATTATTCATATTTATGATTATTAATTCTTCACTTGGTAGATGTTTTACCTGTTGGATCTAAAAGCTGCACGACACACTGTTAAAGTTACTATTTTAACTCCCAGTTATTATTTAATGCAGCAGAAACAACATAAGGAATCTACGAGGATAAAGATGACCTGTTTCTGTTCTCCACGTGGTCTCACAGAGAGACCTCGGACCACAGATTTCACCCCATTCCTGCTGTGAACTTAAGTAAAGGATGCTGAACGCTGCAGAGGTCTGCTGCTGTTCAGTAATCTGACCTGTGATTGGCTCGTAGTGCCTGAATCTCCGCCTCCAGCCGGCGTCTGTCCTCCACAGCTCTGTCTCGCTCCCTCTCCAGCCTCAGCAGCTCGTCCTGATTGGATGAAACACACGTCACTCAAAGTCCATTACAGCAGACAGGTGGTTTAAAGTTTCTACTGCTGCATTCTGTTCACATTCTGAAAGCTCCCCTCCTATTGGCTGCCAAGCTGTCAATCACACACTGCAGGTTTGAAGACGTGAAACTCTAAATAGCACCAAATAACTTTATTGTGTTGAACTAACTGTGTGTTTATGCTCGTCTCACATATCCAGATCTTTCTGCATGTCATCTGTAGAATGGTCTGACTGCTCCTCATCATCATTCTGCTATCGAGCTCAATCCTTATAAGATCAAACAAACCTGAGAAAAGTTCCCCCCTGACCTCAGCATAGCGTTTCAGACACGATGAGGACTTTAGCTGTGGTTTAGGTTTATAAAAGCAGCTTGATGTGGCTGCCTCTGATGGCTGCAGCTTGTGTTTGGTACGAAGCTACAGTAGGAGTCTGTGTTCGACTGAGTTACAGCAGAGCGCCATGATGCAGATGTGCACCAGGCTGCAGCGAAACGGAGATCAAGCTCTGGATCTGAGAGAGCCTCCCTGTTTAAATAAAGGATTAATTAACTAATTGACTAATTAACTAACATGAGTGTCAACACACTTCATAATGAGGATTTGATTTTTTATCAGCGTGTGTTTAGCTGCTGCTTTATTAAGGCAGCACATCATTACAGTAAAACTCCAGGTGCATTGTGGGAATAAGAGAGTACAGAGGAGGGATTTCTGTGTTTGTCGAGGTTTGTAGATTAACAGTAATGATCTGGATGATGAAAGTTTCTGAGAGAAGCAGCAGGTAGAGAACCTGCAGGTGGATGCTGACCGTCTCAGATCTCATTCAGAGTGCAGTGTCTGTTATTTGGACTAAGTTCTGTAAAACATTTTGGCTTCATTTTGAGAAGTTCATGTTTCCTGGACTGAGGACACAGACAGAAATTTAAATTCTAACAATGTTAGAGGCCTCAAAAGTTGGTGAAATGTCAACCAAAGATTGAATTTTTAGTAGGAAATATAGATACGTCCATTTACACTGAACAAAAATATAAAGGCCCCATGTGAAATATTGATGCCACATGAAGTGCACCACCCAAAGTGAGCGTATACTGTCTGGTACTTGTACTAAATGGATATTTATCTTGATTAGTGTCCAAATCTGAGTCCACCACTGCCTCAGTGATGCATTAATTCCATTCAGTCCATGGGTGTGGCATATCCAGACGCTGCTCCAACACAATGAGCAGTACTCAGACACTCCTTATACTGGGGACAATAAAAGGCCACCCCAACATGTCACATGTTGACCAAAGCAGCAACGCCTCAGATGACTCCGGTCATGAGGGAACGTGTCATTGGCATGTTGGTGTGATGCGTCTGTTGTCAGACCAAAGGTTTCATCTGCTGTACGTGTCGCTGGTCTGAGACCATCCCACAAGTGAACAAGCCGGATGTGTCCATCCTGTGCTGGGGTGGTCACACGTGGCCGACGTGGATGAGGTGGATTTGCAGTACTGCCCGTCTGTTGGAAACCAACTCTCAAACGTCCTGTCGTCTGATAGTGAACATTCAGCTGCACAGCGACCGCTCTGGTGGACATTCCTGCTTCCAACATGCCAATGACACGTTCCCTCATGACCGGAGTCATCTGAGGCGTTGCTGCTTTGGTCAACATGTGACATGTTGGGGTGGCCTTTTATTGTCCCCAGTATAAGGAGTGTCTGAGTACTGCTCATTGTGTTGGAGCAGCGTCTGGATATGCCACACCCATGGACTGAATGGAATTAATGCATCACTGAGGCAGTGGTGGACTCAAATTTGGGACAGTAATCAAGAGAAATATCCATTTAGTACAAGTACCAGACAGTATACGCTCACTTTGGGTGGTGCACTTCATGTGGCATCAGTATTTCACATGCGGCCTTTATATTTTTATTCAGTGTATATACACTTACAGGAACTTTCTGGGGCCACAATACCAACCATGTTTGGAAGTATTCCACCCTTTTTAATTTTCAAGGGCCAATAATTAAGAATTTTAACATTCAGCACAATTCCAGTTCAAGGGCTGCCATTTTTACCTAGTTTAGGAGCCTGTTACAAGAGTTGCAGGACTACTTGGATCAGAGTATCAATGCAAAAGGAGACAGTTTTGACAAAGATGATGGGCAAACCAAAATCAGGTGCAGTTTTGATTGTTATAGGAGCAGTCTGTGAACATTTTGATAGAAGATCATGCATTAGCCTGCTCTGCGGGGTTCCTCAGGGTTTGATGCTCGGTCCAGTTTTGTTTTTTAGCCTACATGCTAAGTCTAAGATGTCGTCTCAGAGTGTAAATACAACTTAATGCAGACGACAGCCGGATCTATATTAACTATTTTAATAACATTCGCAAAGTTCCAGTTTAAGTTTTGCCGTTTACACACTGTTTAGAAGACTGAGTGCCGACAGAGCTTGTTTCAAGTGTTGCAGGAGCACTGGGAGCAGAGTATTGCTGCACAAGGTGACTACTTTGATGGAGATGATGACCAAATAAAAATCAAGTACAGTTTTTGATTGTTATAGGAGTAGTCTGTGAACTTTCTCATAGCACCTTGTATTTTGGTTTGCTCTGCGGGGTTCCTCAGGGTTCGATGCTCGGCCCAGTTCTGTTTTCCGCCTGCATGCTAACTCTAAAATGTCTTTTCAGAGTGTAAATCCAACTTTATGCAGACGACAGCCGGATCTATATTAACTATTTTAATGAGATTCTCTCCCTGCAGGACATCCAAAAAGGGTGAACCCAATTAAGCCCACAAAAAACACAGATCCCATCAATTTCTGCTGATGTTACTAAATAAAAACCAGAGAGAAATTCAGTTCCTGGTGCAGAAGTACGCCTGTTAAAAAAAACTCCTAATAATGCCGCCCGATCCTGACCTCCTCCTCCTCTATGCTAATTAAAGCCTCCAAAGTCTGAGAGTTTAAAGTGAGACATCAAAAGAGAAACCAAACCCAGAGAGTCAATATGTGTCTTCTCCAGCCGGGCCGGAGGAGACGCTTCAAAAGAGCCGCCCGACTTATTAATCAGAATAATTTCCAAATGAGGTGATCAGCAGGCAGGAGCGACGCCGAGCTGACCTTTAACATGAGGAGTTAAGGTCAACGAAAGAGGGGGAGGACGAAGGGGGAGGAGGTAATAAAACTACCCTGCCCGGACCTTTAACATGAGGAGATCAGATCAATGAGAGAGGGGGAGGACAAAATCAGAGGAATCCTTAATTACCATAGAGGAGGTGGACATGGGGGTGAGACAGGCAGAGGGGAGGAAGACGGGGGAGTAAATGAAAGGAAGGTACTTTGACCTTTAACATGAGGAGTTAAGGTCAACGAAAAAAGGGGAGGAGGAGAGGAGGTGGTTCAGGATGTGGAGGTGAGGGGAGAACCAGAGGAACCTTTAATTACAGAGGGAGGACAAGATGGTGGGGGAGGAAAAGGGGGGAGGACTAAATGAAAGGAGCCTCGTCTGACCTTTAACATGAAAAGTGAAGGTCAGTGAAGGAGAAGGAGTTAAAAAGGGGAGTGGAGGTGAGGGAGGCAGAGGGGTGAGGACGGGAGGTGGAGGTGAGGGTGGGGGAGGCAGGAGTTAAAGATCAGCCCCCACATTCACAGAGTGGTACTTCAGGAGTAACAGGACTAAATGTAACCAGGTAACTAAGGACTGCAGCTCCTAAAGGTTCATTTACTCATTTGCTGCTTTAAAGTTCTGGTTTAAAGTTTGGGTTTAAAGGTCTGATTAAAGTTCTGATTTCTGGTTTGGTTAAGAGTCCTGAGTGAGAAATCTGGTTTAAAGTTCTCGCTGAAGGTCTGGTCTAAAGGTCTAGGTTAACAGTCTTGTTGAAAAGTCCTTAAAAGTCTGGTTTTAAGGGTCTGGTCTAAAGTTCGGGTCGAAAGATCTGGCTTAAAGCTCTGATAAAGTTCTGGGTTCTTGTCTGGTTTAAGGTTCTGGTATAAAGTTCTGGTTTTTGGCCTGATTTAAAGTTCTGGTTTGGAAATCTGGTTTAAAGTTCTGGCTGAAGGTTTGGTCTAAAGGTCTAGGTTAACAGTCTTGTTGAAAGGTCCTTAAAAGTCCTGGTTTTAAAGGTCTGGTCTAAAGTTCGGGTCGAAAGATCTGGCTTAAAGCTCTGATAAAAGTTCTGGGTTCTTGTACAGGTTAAAGTTCTGGTATAAAGTTCGGTTTTTTGGCCTGATTTAAAGTTCTGGTTTAGAAATCTGGCTTAAAGTTCTGGCTGAAGGTTTGGTCTAAAGGTCTAGGTTAACAGTCTTGTTGAAAAGTCCTTAAAAGTCTGGTTTTAAAGGTCTGGTCTAAAGTTCGGGTTGAAAGATCTGGCTTAAAGCTCTGATAAAAGTTCTGGGTTCTTGTTCTGGTATAAAGTTTGGGTTTTTGGCCTGATTTAAAGTTCTGGTTTGCAAATCTGGTTTAAAGTTCTGGCTGACGGTCTGGTCTAAAGGTCTAGGTTAACAGTCTTGTTGAAAGGTCCTTAAAAGTCTGGTTTTAAAGGTCTGGTCTGAAGTTCAGGCCAAAAGATCTGGCTTAAAGTTCTGATAAAAGTTCTGGGTTCTTGTCTGATTTAAAGTTCTGGTATTAAGTTGTGGTTTTTGGCCTGATTTAAAGTTCTGGTTTGCAAATCTGGTTTAAGGTTCTGGCTGACGGTCTGGTCTAAAGGTCTAGGTTAACAGTCTTGTTGAAAGGTCCTTAAAAGTCTGGTTTTAAAGGTCTGTTCTGAAGTTCGGGTCAAAAGATCTGGCTTAAAGCTCTGATAAAAGTTCTGGGTTCTTGTCTGGTTGAAAGTTCTGGTATTAAGTTCTGGTTTTTGGCCTGATTTAAAGTTCTGGTTTGGAAATCTGGTTTAAAGTTCTGGCTGACGGTCTGGTCTCATGGTATAGGTTAACAGTCTTGTTGAAAGATCCTTAAAAGTCCAGGTTTTAAAGGTCTGGTCTAAAGTTCGGGCCAAAAGATCTGGCTTAAAGCTCTGATAAAAGTTCTGGGTTTTTGTACGGGTTAAAGTTCTGGTATTAAGTTTGGGTTTTCGGCCTGATTTAAAGTTCTGGTTTGGAAATCTGGTTTAAAGTTCTGGCTGACGGTCTGGTCTAAAGGTCTGATTTAAAGGTTTGGTCTAAAGATTTGGTTTGAAGTTCTGGTTTTAAGGTCTGATTTAGAGTTCTGGGTTGAAGTTCCGGTCTAAAGTTTTGTTTTTTAAAGGTCTGATTTAAAGGTCTGGTTTGCAGTTCTGGTCTCATGGCCCGGTTTAAAGTTCCGATCTAAAGTTCTTGTTTAAAAGTCTGTTCTAAAGATCTGGTTTGACGGTCTGATTTAAAGGTCTAGTTAGACATTCTGGTCTCATGGTATAGTTTAAGGTTCCGATCTAAAGTTCTTGTTGAAAGATCTGGTCTAAAGTTCTGATTTGAAGGTCTCGTTTGAAGGTCTGGTTTAAAGTTATAGTTTAAGGATCTGCTTTAAAGTTATGGTCTAAAGATCTGGTTTAAAGTTCTGGCTTGAAGGTCTGATTTAAGGTTCTGGTTTAAAGTTTTAGTTTGACGGTCTGATTTAGAGTTATGGTCCTAAGGTTCTTGTTTGAAGGTCTGGTTTAAAGGTCTGGTTTGAAGGTCTTGTTTAAAGTTCTGGTCTAAAGGTCTGGCTTGAAGGTCTGGTTTAAGGTTCTGGTTTAAAGTTCTAGTTTAAAGATCTGATCCAAAGTTCTGGTTTAAAGTTCTGGTTTAAAGATCTGATCTAAAGTTCTGGTTTAAAGTTTTGGTTTGAAGATCTGGTTTAAAGTTCTGGTTTAAAGATCTGATCTAAAGTTCTGGTTTAAAGTTTTGGTTTGAAGATCTGGTTTAAAGTTCTGGCTTGAAGGTCTGGTTTAAGGTTCTGGTTTAAAGTTCTGGTTTAAAGATCTGATCCAAAGTTCTGGTTTAAAGTTCTTGTTTGAAATTCTGGTTTAAAGTTCTGGCTTGAAGGTCTGGTTTAAGGTTCTGGTTTAAAGTTCTGGTTTAAAGATCTGATCCAAAGTTCTGGTTTAAAGTTCTTGTTTGAAAGTCTGGTTTAAAGTTCTGGCTTGAAGGTCTGGTTTAAGGTTCTGGTTTAAGGTTCTGGTTTAAAGTTTTGGTTTGAAGGTCTGGTTTAAGGTTCTGGTTTAAAGATCTGATCCAAAGTTCTGGTTTAAAGTTCTGGTTTCTGGTGTCAGCTCTGGGTCTGCGGCGGCTTTTCGCCTGTCTGGCGTCGATTTGCCGGCAGCTGCTGGTGTTTCTGTGTGAAATTAAAAAGCTCTCCAGGCTCTAATCCCCCCGGAGCCCTCCAACCTAATTAACAGGCTTCAGGAGGAAAAACGCAGCAGCGCTACATTAATAACAAAATTTAATTTATTTCAGCAGCAGAAAACAGACGGAGCTGCAGATTCTACTGCAGGTTTGACTGGTTCAGCCGAGAGTCTGATGCCAGGCTGAAACTGTGTTCGTTAGCACAACGGAGCGACTAAACAACTGAAAAAACTTTGTCATTAATCAATGCCAGACAGAAAAAAACAAATCCCTCGATAAACAAATCAATAACGGGCAGATGAAACAAAATAAGCTAAAAAATACAACAGAAAAATGTAACTGGTGCAAAGTAAAGAAGTAAATGTGAAGTAATTGAGTTCAATGTTGTCTTCGTGCTGCCACATATCATGAGTTAATAAGCTGATTGTTTGGTCGATTTATTGATCCTTTGGTCAGTAATTCATCAAAAAATGTTGCTGTGTCCCCATAGTGGAAGAAACATCCCCACAGTGTAGAAACGTCCCCACAGTGAAGAAATGTCCCCACAGTGTAGAAATTTCTCCAAAGTGTAGAAATGTCCTCATAGTGTAGAAATTTCTCCACAGTGTAGAAATGTCCCCACAGTGAAGAAATTTCTCCACAGTGTAGAAATGTTCTCACTGTGTAGAAATGTCCCCACAGTGTAGAAATGTTCTCACTGTGTAGAAATGTCCCCACAGTGTAGAAACGTCCCCACAGTGTAGAAATGTCCCCACAGTGTAGAAATGTTCTCACTGTGCAGAAATGTCTCCACAGTGTAGAAATGTCCCCACAGTGCAGAAAATGTTCTCACTGTGCAGAAATGTCCCCACAGTATAGAAATGTTCTCACTGTGCAGAAATGTCCCCACAGTGTAGAAATGTCCCCACAGTGTAGAAATATCCCCACAGTGAAGAAATGTTCTCACTGTGCAGAAATGTCCCCACAGTGTAGAAATGTCCCCACAGTGCAGAAATGTCCCCACAGTGTAGAAATGTCCCCACAGTGTAGAAATATCCCCACAGTGAAGAAATGTTCTCACTGTGTAGAAATGACCCCACAGTGCAGAAATGTCCCCACAGTGTAGAAATGTCCCCACAGTGCAGAAATGTCCCCACAGTGTAGAAATGTCCCCACAGTGCAGAAATGTCCCCACAGTGTAGAAATGTCCCCACAGTGCAGAAATGTCCCCACAGTGTAGAAATGTCCACCACAGTACAGAAATGTCCCCAGAGTGCAGAAATGTCCCCACAGTATAAAAATGTCCTCACAGTGTAGAAATGTCCCCACAGTGCAGAAATGTCCCTACAGTATAAAAATGTCCTCACAGTGTAGAAATGTCCCCACAGTGTAGAAATGTCCGCACAGTGCAGAAATGTCCCCACAGTACAGAAATGTCCCCAGAGTGTAGAAATGTCCCCACAGTGAAGAAATGTCCCCACAGTGAAGAAATGTCCCCACAGTATAGAAATGTCTCCACAGTATAGAAATGTCTCCACAGTGCAGAAATGTCCCCACAGTGCAGAAATGTCCCCACAGTGAAGAAATGTCTCCACAGTGCAGAAATATCCCCACAGTGGAGAAATGTCCCCACAGTGGAGAAATGTCCCCACAGTGGAGAAATGTCCCCACAGTGTAGAAATATCCCCACAGTGGAGAAATGTCCCCACAGTGTAGAAACTTCCCCACAGTGTAGAAATGTCCCCACAGTGGAGAAATGTCCCCACAGTGTAGAAATGTCCCCACAGTGGAGAAATGTCCCCACAGTGTAGAAACTTCCCCACAGTGTAGAAAGTTCTCCACAGTGTAGAAATGTCCCCACAGTGTAGAAATGTCCCCACAGTGTAGAAACGTCCCCACAGTGTAGAAAGTTCCCCACAGTGTAGAAAGTTCCCCACAGTGTAGAAAGTTCCCCACAGTGTAGAAATGTCCCCACAATGAAGACATGGCCTCACAGTGCAGAAACATCCCCATGATATAGAAATATCCCTACAGTGTAGAAATGTCCTAACTACTACAGCAGTTTAAACATAAAACATGTCCTTGTGAAACCTACAAACACACACGCTGTCTGAACAACACTTTGTCAACAGACGCCTCCATGTTGCCATGACGACGACAGACATCCCATCATCACCATCACAGAGACAGCGTGTGTTTGTACGTTAACATGCAGGAAAGAGAGAGAGAGTGTGTGTGTTTACCTCGCTCGTCCGCTGCTCTCTCTCCTGAAGCAGGTCCTGCTCCAGGCGTTTACACTGCAGACAGAGACGATCAGCTGTTATTGATCCGATCGGTGTGATCAGAAGGTGTTAATCTGACCAGTTTGATCAGCAGAGACACGACAGTGCTGGGAGCAGCTGGTGTTACTGGTGCAGACTGGTCACACTGGGGGTTTTATCAATCTGTTTCTACACAATCAGTGCACAAAGGGTATTTATATTTATATATGTGTGTGTATATGTATAGATGTGTTAATGAATGTGTGTTCATATCGATGTGTGTCTTAGGTTTACTATTTCAGCCTTTATTAACATGTCACAGTTTCAAACTCCAGCAATTAGACCGATCCTCTGTTCCAGCCGTTAATAATGTGTCCCACCTTCCAACTCCAGAGATTAGACTAATCCACTGTTTCACACATTGCAGCCTTAAACTTCAGCAATTAGACCGATGCACCATTACAGCCCCTAGCAACGTGTCGTGGCTGTAACAGTGAACAGACCAGTTCACTGTCTCCACCATCAACAGCGCATCACTGCCTCAAACTGCAGCGCTCAGATCGATGCACTGTTTCAGTTGCTAACATCATGTCTCAGCTTCAGACTCCAGCGAGTAGACCGATCCACTATTTCTGCTGTCAATAAGGCGTCACAGCTGCAGACTCCAGGGATCAGACCGATCCATTGTTTCGGGCGGTCGTAAGACGTCATGGTCTGAAACTCCAGAGATGAGACTGATTGGAACGTCCCCCCGTTCTTTCACTGCAGATTCAGATTTATGAATGTATTTACAGACAGGCAGCTCAGGCATGTCTGTCATGGTGATTTTAATGTTGTAAATGACAGAATAACTGACAGTATTAGTAACCAAACAGGTGACAACATTCATCTTCCTCATCACTTTAATTCTCCACTTGTGTTTTTTAATTGCTGTATCATCAGATTAAATGTTCTGCCACCTGATCCGCCCGGCGACAGATGATTCTCCCTCAATGAGTCCAGGTGTTTCAAACAGTGAGGTGCTCCTTTAAAGAGCCTCCTGGCTGCAGGAATCAAACCAACAACCTTCTCGTTGGAGCGAGTGGCGGCTGCAGGGGAGCTTCAATAATGTGTAATAACCTGTAATTACCTGATATTAACTCAATAAGAAGCTGCAGCTGCCGGCCGGGGAGAGAGAGCGGTGGAGACAGGTAGGCAGGGACTGAGCGCGCTCAGGGATGGCCCTCCCCCTCTTTTCTAATATTTCCCAGAAGCCCCGGCTGCAGGGGGAGATAATCCCTGAGAGATGAGGAGAGGGAGCGAGGGATCGGCGAGCGGCGGGGGGGAGGAGAGGAATCCTCCAGCGTGGAGTGCTCTCTCTCTTCTTCCTTCCCTCCGAGGATTACGGCGGCATTTGAAACATATTTCAGCGCGGCGCGGCGGAGGAGCGAGGGCGGGATTAAGGTGTTACCGTGGAGGGGTGGTGTTAACGCAGAGGGGCGGGGTGTTAAAAGACGGAGAAGCTGCGATATTGGCGGGGGTTAGCGGCGGAGGGCCGGGTGATGCTGCAGGGACGGAGGTACGGCGGTAAGTTTTGTGGGGTTAATGGAGCCGGAGGGGGGGTTACGACGACGGGGGTCATGGGGGAGGAGGGGGGAGGTGAGGTGTGAGGCCGGCGGAGGCGGAGCTGTGGGAAAGGTGAAGGTGTGAACAGTGTAAAGATTTGCATCATATCTACAAGTACAGCTGCATCACCACATGTCAGGAGTGTCTGAAGGTCCAGAACACAGGTAGTACATAAAGGTGTTTGAACCTCTGTGATGTCATGGCAAGGTGGTTTTGAAGCTCCGCCCCTCACCGCCTCTGCAGTGTCTGACTCCTCCTGAGTCCTGGATAATCCAAAAAGGAACAAAGCAGTCGAAAACTAGCTCAAAACCAGGTCAAAAAGCAGCCTAAAACCAAAGTCCAAAACCAATCTGTATCTAAGTATAAATCAAGCCTAAAATCAGGCAAAATCCCAGTCCAAAACCAGACTAAGACTAAGTCCTCAACGAGTCCAAAACCAGACTAAGATTAAGTCCTCAACGAGTCCAAAACCAGCCTAAAATTAGTCCTCAACGAGTCCAAAACCAGAGTAAGATTAAGTCCTCAACGAGTCCAAAACCAGCCTAAAATTAGGCCAAAACCGTGTCCAAAGCAACCTAAAAACTGAGTACAAAACCAGTTAATTTAGCCTAAAAGTAAGTTTAAAATGAGTTAAAAACCACGTCCATAATCAATGTAAAACCAAGTCCAAAACCAGTTAAAAATTAAGTCCTCAACTAGTCCAAAATCTGCCTAAAACCAGAACAAAACAGAGTCTAAACTCACTACAAAGTCAAGAACAAAGCTAGTTTAAAACGAGTCCAAAACCACGTCGAAAACCAAGTCCAAAGTCAGCACAAGGTCAAGAACAAAACCAGTCAAAAAAGTCCTCAACTGGTTCAAAACCAGCCTAAAACCAGAACAAAACCATGTCCAAAGCCACCTAAAAACTAAGTACAAAACCAGTTTTAATCTAGCCTACAACCAAGTTTAAAGTGAGTCCAAAACCACATCCAAACTCATGTCCAAAGTCGGTACAAACTCAAATACTAAATCAGTTTTAAAACCAAGTCCAAACTCAGTACAAAGTCGAGAACAAAACCAGTCTTAATCTAGCAGAAAACTAAGTTTAAATTAGGTCCAAACCCAGTTCAAAACCATGTCCAAGGTCAGTGCAAACCCAAATACAAAATCAGTCTCATTCTAGCCTAAAACTAAGGCCAAACCAAGTCCAAACTCAGCCAAAACCAAGCATAACACCAATTTAAAACCAGGCCAAAGACAACACAAAACAAGACTCATGCTGCATTTATTTACTGATCCAGTGTCTTTGGTTTTCCTCTCAGTCTCTCTGCTCTGTGGAAACACTTCCTGCAGTTCAGCCTGAAAACTCTGAATTTTTAAATGCTGGTCGCAGCTGAGTCAGTCATTAGAATCTGTTGTGCTGAGGAGTGAAGATATTTTCAGTTTTTACAGACTCTGGTTAGAAGGAAAGTTTCTTTTGGTAAATGTTTAGAAACATCACGATTTAATTTTCCACCGTTGGTTTTACTTTCTGGTTGATGGATAACAAGACTTTTAAACTTGCTGCAGGTTTTGGGGTTCAGATTGTTAAAAGACAGGCCTAAATTACAGCATCACAGGTGAATCAGAAACTTGATTCTCCGCCTGCTTCAGCTTTTCTCTCATTGGCTGTTCAGTCTCCAGTACATGCAGTAGTACACGGAGTAGTACACGAAGTAGTACACGGAGTACTGCGTTATGATGGAGGACAGCGCTTCACCTGCTTCACCCAACAAAGTTCCAGCTTCTGTACTTTTGTGGAACCACCTCATCCCTCCGTTCTCCCTCCTCTGCTCCCCTGACGACGGTTGCCGTGGATACCGGCGTTCAGCCGTGCTGCTGCAGGTCCGTTTCCACGGCGACGGCGGTCCGTCAGTCACAGCGAGGGAACAGATGAAGGTTTCTGATCTGCGAGACACATGAGGGGGAGGCGGAGCTTCTGAGCCCGCCACCCGCCGTACGGCATGCTGGGAGCTCCACCCCCCCCCCGACGCCTCACCCCTCGATCGCTCCCTCTCTCTCTCCCTGTCATCCCCCCATCAGTCAGACTTCTCATCTTTTCTCATTTTTCCTCGTCTCACTCTCTCTCCCCCCCGATCCTCCCACAGAGAGCGGTATATGAATCCAGATGAATTGTGGGTAATAAATCCAGCACTCTGCAGGTTTTGGTAATAAACTCTGTGAACTGCACTTCGATAATAATCAGCCTCCAGAGGAGAGACGGGAAAGGACGGAAATCTGGATTTTCTTCTTCAAACTTCAAACTTTTTAATCAGCCGGTGAATCAGCCGCACTTATCGATTATTTACTGACATTTATGCTGATTCTGAGCAGAGATTAAAACCTGAGGAAAACACTTTGAACCACACAGAACAGGGCAGCTCCTTACATCAGGTCTGACTGAAGACGACTGACAGGAAACCATCAGAGAATATAAAATGTGGACGTTTTAAAGGCCAGGAATGAAGCTTGAAGTGGAAATACGACAGTTAGGTAGTGACGTGAAAATCAGCCGCCACAGACGTGTTCAAACACTGTTAAAAACTAAAGACTGATCAGACGATGAGTATAAATGAACTGTATTTAAACTGTTAAAATCATTTAGCTCAGTTTGTTTCTATTAGAGGAGCTTCATTTCTATTGCTGTTATTATTTGACGTGAATCATCATCATGTGGTTTCTAAGCTGTGACTGATTCTAAGTTCATTTCCAGTCACTGTGTATTATTTTTATTATTTGCTCATCCCAGCACAACTTTTAACCAGCCCAAAACCAAGACATAACCAGCCCATAACCAGTCCTAATGCAATCCTTAACCTGACCTAAACCAATCCTAAATCACCCTTTTACCGGTCCTAAAGAAATCCTTAACCAGTCTAGAACTAGTTCTTCACCTGTCCTAAACCAGTCCTCAACCAGTTCTAAACAGATCCTTAACCTTATCCAGTCCTTAACCTGCCCTTATCCAATCCTAAATCAGTCTTTAACAAATCCTTAACCAGTCTATAACTAGTTCTTAACCTGTCCTAAACCAGCCCTTAGCCAGTCATAAAGTAATCCCTAACCACCACCTTGCTTAACCAGTTCTTCACCTGTCCTAAAGTATTCCATAAGAAGTCACAAATCAGTCATTAACCTCTCCTAAACCAGCACTTACCCAGTCCAACACCAGTCCTGAGTCAACCTTAAACCAGGCCTATCCAGTTCGTAACCAGGCTTAACTTGTACTAAGCAAAACTGTGTTCTTCATCAATTAATAACCAGTTCTAAAGCAGTCATTAACCATGCCTTAAACGGTCCTAAACCAGTCATTACCTACTCCTTAACCTGTCCTAAACCAGACATTATCTACTCCTTAACCTGTCATTACCTACTCCTTAACCTGTCCTAAACCAGTCATTAACCACACCTTAACCTGTCCTAAACCAGTCATTAACTACTCCTTAACCTGTCCTAAACCAGTCATTAACTACTCCTTAACCTGTCCTACATCAATACCGAATCAGTCCTTAACTACTTCTAAACCAGTCTTAAGGTTGTCTTTAGTTAATCTTAAACCAGTTGTCAACCTAAAGGACTTCTTAACCAAACATTAACTAGTACTAAATTAGTCTGTGAGAAGTCCAGTTTAGGGTGACAAAAACATTCAATCTGATACCAATAAAACAAATAAACTGATCATCAGTGATGCTTCTGTCACACCTTGGTGATGATGTCATCCAGGTGACCTGAGGAAGCTGTTCTCTAAACAGGAAGCAGCTTCACCTGAGTGTCGCTCTGAATACGAGTCCATCAGCAGCGTCTCCATAAGCAGAGAGATTACATTCAAATACCACACGAGCCGGCAGCTGCACACACACACACACACACACACACACACACACACGGCGCAGACAAACAGGTGAGTAAACAGCAGGTGTTCAGCAAACATCATGTCAGCTCGTCAGGTCGACTCAATCTGGGTGTCAATATTTGTCTCCGCACCACTTTGTTTTCACACCATTCAAAATATTCATGTTCAGATTCAAACCGCAAATATTTGAGGTTGGGGCTGCCGGAGCCGCCGTAACCGGGCCGCCGCTCCACGCCACGCCGACGCCGCGCTGCGCCGCACCGGCCGGGTTAAACAGACCACTTAGAGACGGCGACGGCGTGTCGATGTGAGAAAACTGAAGAGCGGCTGCAGACGAACGACACGGAGGATCCAAACATCACATCTGAATTCAACTTCAGCAGATCAGCTGAGGAGAATCATCACCGACACACGAGTCTGTAACCGACACACGAGTCTGTAACCAACACACGAGTCTGTAACGACACACGAGTCTGTAACCAACACACGAGTCTGTAACCGACACACGAGTCTGTAACGACACACGAGTCTGTAACCAACACACGAGTCTGTAACGACACACGAGTCTGTAACCAACACACGAGTCTGTAACGGACACACAAGTCTGTAACCGACACACGAGTCTGTAATCGACACACAAGTCTGTAACCGACACACAAGACTGTAACCGACACACGAGTCTGTAACCGACACATGAGTCTGTAACTGACACACGAGTCTGTAACCGACACACAAGACTGTAACCGACAAACGAGACTGTAAATGACACATGAGTCTGTAACGGACAAACAAGACTGTAACCAACAAACGAGACTGTAACTGTCACACGAGTCTGTAACACAAGTCTGTAGCACAAGTCTGTAACCAACACACAAGTCTGTAACCAACACACGAGTCTGTAACGACACACGAGTCTGTAACACAAGACTGTAACCGACAAACGAGTCTGTAACACAAGACTGTAACCGACAAACGAGTCTGTAACCAACCCACGAGTCTGTAACGACACACGAGTCTGTAACCAACACACGAGTCTGTAACGACACACGAGTCTTTAACCGACACACAAGACTGTAACCGACACAAAAGATTGCAACCAACACATGAGTCTGTAACGGACACACGAGTCTGTAACGGACACACAAGTCTGTAACCGACACATGAGTCTGTAATCGACACACAAGTCTGTAACCGACACACAAGACTGTAACCGACACACGAGTCTGTAACCGACACATGAGTCTGTAACTGACACACGAGTCTGTAACCGACACACAAGACTGTAACCGACACATGAGTCTGTAACGGACAAACAAGACTGTAACCAACAAACGAGACTGTAAATGACACATGAGTCTGTAACGGACAAACAAGACTGTAACCAACAAACGAGACTGTAACTGTCACACGAGTCTGTAACACAAGTCTGTAGCACAAGTCTGTAACCAACACACAAGTCTGTAACCGACACACAAGTCTGTAACCGACACACAAGTCTGTAACCGACACACAAGTCTGTAACACAAGTCTGTAGCACAAATCTGTAGCACAAGTCTATATTTGACACACAAGTCTATAACCGACACACAAGTCTGTAACGGACAAACAAGACTGTAACTGAAACACAAGTCTGCAGAGTCACCACATCACACAGCTTTAAAACAGCACACAATACACCATCTGACTAAACACTATAACAACACGGCCTTCAGCTACCTACATTTAAATAAAATGTATACACATCTTCTGCACCGAAACTAAAATAATTCTTATTTTTGCCGAAACTGACACTTCAAGTCGATAAGAACCTGAACTGCTGTGATGATCTGTGATAATAACAAATAACATATAGCTTCACAGCACACAGTCACAGGCTGGACAACATGCAAACAATAAATAAAACTCATGATCTCAGTAGAAATGGTAACTTTTTAAATCATTCAACTGAAAATACAGTGAAATGATGATATGATTTTTGTTCCGTGTTCCCCTGTATTCAACAACCAACATGTCAGATCATCTAAAAACAGCAGCTAACTTGTCTGTGGTATCTTCCTCAATAGTCGATATAGAAATCATATGAATGCGAGCAGCTGCTGTCCTCATCAATACATTGTAAAATAACCACTGATCACACCAACAACATGCCCTTCAGGCAGACAGGTGAGCAGACTCACCTTGACAACAGATCCGTCTCTCTCTTCCATCACTGCCTTCATCTCCTGGGCTGTGATGTCGTTCCGTCGTTGCCGTGCCAACCGCAGACGCTCAACCAGAACCGAACCAAACTGCTGGATGTCCTGGACGGAGTCGGAGTCACAAACCCGCTGAAGGAGCTCATCAATGTCCTGACGATCAGAAGCACACAGAGCTGGTAAGAGTTGATCAGGTCATTGATCAGAGTTTAAACCATCAACATTAACATGGTGAGTGTTTTTACCAGGTCAGTGTCCTCCAGGTTAACGCTCTCCGACCTGAAAACACACAGAAGGATACAGTCAGTGTCAGTATCTCTGGATGTTTTTCTGTATTAGACCAAGTTTCTGTGTACGAACTGTACAGATATTATCATAAACATCAGTGCATCTGCTCTCTGATCACTAGAACTACCTACAACCTGACTGCTAAACACCTATAAAGTCACTGCCAACTACCTGAAGCCTCACATGACCTGACCTCTGACTAACCACAGCCTAACCGCTAATTACCAACAAAACTCACAGCCATCTACCGACAATCTGACCAGTAACCAGTTATAACCTGAATGATGACTACCATCAAAGTGATCGATAAATACCTACAACGGGACCAGTAACTAACTACACCCAGACAGTTACCTACTACGTGATCACAAACAACCTACAACTTGACCAATAACTATCTCCGACTTGACTGCTAACTACTCCAACCTAAATGCTAACTATCTCCATCTGGACTATTTACTACACACAACTTGACCGCTACTTACCTCCAACCCAACTGCTAATTACAAACAACTTGACCCTTTACTGACCAACAACCTGATCAATAACTACCTACAACTTGATCGCAAACAACCTTAATTGCTAACTATCTAAGACTTGACCTCTAACTACCTCCAACCTGACTGTTAACTACCTCCAACTGGACTTATTACTACCTACAACTTGTAGCTAACTACCTGCAATTTGACCAATTACCTACCGCATGATCACAAACAACCCACAACTTCACCACTAACTATCTCTGACCTGACTGCTAACTACCTCCATCTGGACTTATTACTACATACAACTTGACCTCTAGCCCAACTGCTAACTACAAACAACTTGACCTGTACCTACCAACAACCTGATCGATAACTACCTACAACCTGATCACTAACAACCTAGTCCTGGATTGCTAACTATCTACGACTTCAGCTCTAATTACCTCCAACTTGACTGTTAACTACCTCCATCTGGACTTACTACTACCCACTGCTTACCTCCAACTCAACTGCTAATTACAAACAACTTGACCTGTACCTACCTACAACTTGACCTTTACCGACCGACAACCTGATCGATAACTACCTACAACTTGATCGCGAACAACCCAATCCTTAATTGCTAACTATCTACGACTTGACCTCTAACTACCTCCAACTGGACTGATAACTACCTCCATCTGGACTTACTACTTCCTTCAACTTGACGGCTAACTGCCTACAATCAAACCAATAATTACCTACTACGTGATCACAAACAACCAACAACTTGACCACTATCTCTGACTTGACTGCTAACTACCTCTGACTAGACTTCTAACTACTCCAACCTCAATGCTAACTACCTCCATCTGGACTTATTACTACCCACAACTTGACCGCTAACTACCTCTAACCCAACTGCTAACTACAGACAACTTGACCTGTACCTACCAACAACCTGATCGCAAACAACCTAACCCTTAATTGCTAACTATCTATGACTTGACTTGACCTCTAACTACCTTCTACCTGACTGCTAACTACCTCCATCTGGACTTATTACTACCTACAACTTGACGGCTAGCTACCTACAATCCAACCAATAATTACCGACCGCACGATCACAAAAAACCTACAACTTGACCACTAATTATCTCCGACTTGACTGCTAACTACCTCCAACCTGACTAATGTAATATAAGAGTTCAGGCCTTGAGGTTTCTGCTGTATTTAACCAGCAGAGTTTAAAACTCATAGATTAACATTCAGCCATCATCAGAGTCTGAATGCAGTTTTAACACCTGTCAGTTTTCAGGAGCAGCTCAGTGTTCAGTCACAACAAACTCCCTGTTATTGTGCTGTAAATTCACTTTAGTGTCCTGCTGCTCTGTACTTTACTCTATTAAAGCTGCTTCTGCTCTCACTGTTTCAGTTGCTGCTGTGTTTATTTCTATATTCTTAAATAAAGTGTAAGTTGAGGAACAGGTGAGGCGATGAATCGGGGCCCTGCAGCAGCTTCGGGCCCCCCGTGTTCCTGCCTCCGACCAAATTAAAGCTGGACCTCTGCAGCATCCGTTAGATGACCTGAGCGCCGCGGCTGCAGCAGCTGTGCAGTAATTTCGTCCTGCGCTCCCCGAAGTCCACCCGAAACTCTCCGACATTTTAATTCATTGCAGAGCTGCGAGGGCGTCTGCCGTTGAGGAGCTCCGTCCTCCCAGTGACAGCCGTCAGGATGGTGGACGTGCAGCTGGTAACAGGCTGATCTCCTGCCTCTCCTCCTGGGAGGCTCTTTTCATTTAGCCTGCTGCTGTTTTGCTGTAATAAACTGTAATAAGGTGGCCGAGGCGGCTGCGCTCTGCAGGGAACAGCAGGTAATGAAAGACCGGCCGCCTCCAATAAAGCTCCTCTAACACCCTGCTTACAGCCCATCCAGCCCGGCTCAGCCCGGCTCGGCTCGGCTCGCAGCGCCGCCGTCATTAACACTCCCACACACCTCCACGGAAACACGCCGCCGCCCGCCATTAGGAGGACCGGATGATCCGAGCAAGAATAACATCCGTCTTCATTCATCGCTTCACAAGTTTCACATGTCAGACTGAACATTTCAAACCTGTGTGACTAAAATTCAGACATAAGAGACGTTCTAACGTCCAAGTTCACTCAGTCTTAACATGAAGATACATCTGTTCTAAACGACTCCGAACTGTTAAATACAAACACAGTCAGATGTACGACGTCCTTTTAGAACAGTACTATGTTCTCCACAAACCATCCACTGACTCCACTGTTTGATACCTGCAGAGGTAAATATAAGGCCCATATCAGGTTCTACTACAACTGGTAACAGCACATCAACATAACATACATCAGACATATCAGACTGATGTTCTGTGTAACATGGATGAGTTCAGCTCTTCATCATGTCAAAACTGACGGAAAAATTAAGAACATCTCAATCGACAACGTCACTATGAAGCACAGCAACCAAAATAACAGGAGAACACCAAAGTATGTAAAGAGGAGGATTCAGTTCATGTGTCCATCGTGTTAAAGGTTCTGCTGAATCTGCTGTTTGTGTTTCAATCATCTTACAGGTTCATCATGATCTCCTGTCCTCGTCCCATCAAGTTAAAGGTTCTGCATGGTCTCAAGTCTGTTTGTGTCATGTTAAAGGTTCTGAGGGATGTCTGGCTTGTGTTGCATAAAGTTACAGGTTCAAGATAATCTCCCGTCCTCTTTCCATCATGTTCTACTGGATCCACTGTTCCATTTCCACGACTCTAAAGGTTCTACAGAATGTCTTGTTTCTATCGCCAACATGTTAAAGGTTCTGAAGGATCTCCTTCTTGTGTTTCCCTAAAGCTGAAGGTTCTATGTGGTTCCTGTCCCTGTTTCTATCATGCTACAGGTTCTACTGGATCCACTGTTCCATTTCCACGACTCTAAAGGTTCTATAGAATCTCTGGTTTGTGTTGCCGTCATGTTAGAGGTTCTGCATGATGTCCTGTTTGGGTTTCAACCATGTTAAAGGTTCTACTGGATCCCCTTTTCGTGTTTCCATCATGTTGCAGGTTCTACAGGATCTTCTGTCCGGTTTCTGTCACGTTAAAGATTCCACAGGATCTCATTTCTGTATTTTCTTCACGTCAAAGGTCCGACGTGATCTCCTGTCCTTCTACCATCATGTCTGTGCTCCCGTCAAGTCAAAGGTTCTACTGGACCTGCTGTTTGTGTTTTTATCACGGGAAAGGTTTTACAGAATCTCCTGTCCATGCTTCTATCATGCTACAGGTTCTACTGGATCCACTGTTCCATTTCCACAACTCTAAAGGTTCTACTGGATCCCCTTTTCGTGTTTCCATCATGTTGCAGGTTCTACAGGATCTTCTGTCCGGTTTCCGTCACGTTAAAGGTTCCACAAGATCTCATTTCTGTATTTTCATCATGTCACAGGTCTAACAAGATCTCCTGTCTTCTTTCATCGTGTTAAAGGTTCCACAGGATCTGTTTGCGTTTCCATCAAGGTTCTATGTGGTTCCTGTCTGTGTTTCTATCATGCTACAGGTTCTACTGGATCCATTTCCACGACTCTAAAGGTTCTACAGAATCACTTGTTTGTGTTTCCGTCATGTTAAAGGTTCTGCATGGCCTCAAGTCTGTTTGCGTCATGTTTAGGGTTCAGCAGATCTCATGTCTGTGCTCCCATCAAGTCAAAGGTTCTACTGGATCTGCTGTTTGTGTTTTAATCATATTAAAGGTTCTATAGAATCTAACGTCCTATTTTCATCACGTAAAAGGTTCCACAAGATCTCATTTCTGTATTTTCATCATGTCAAAAGGTCCGACAAGATCTCCTGTCCTTCTTCCATCAAGTCAAAGGTTGTGCATGATCTTAGGCCCATTTCCATCATGTTGAAGGTTCTATGTGGTTCCTGTCTGTGTTTCTATCATGCTACAGGTTCTACTGGATTCGCTGTTCCATTTCCACGACTCTAAAGGTTCCACAGGATCTCTTGTTTGTGTTTCCGTCACATTAAAGGTTCTGTGTGATCTCAAGTCTGTTTGAGTCATGTTTAAGGTTCTGAAGGGTCTCCTGCTTGTGCTAGTGTCACATTAGAGGTTCTGCGGGATCAGCTGTTGTGTTTTAATCATATTAAAGGTTCTACAGAATCTCTTGTCCTATTTCCATCATGTTAGAGATGTTCTACTGGATCTCCTTCTTGTGTTTCAATCATGCTACATGTTCAGTAGCATCTCTTGTTTGGGTTTCCGTCACGTTAAAGGTTCTACAAGATCACATTTCTGTATTTTCATCATGTCACAAGTCTAACAAGATCTCCTGTCCTTCTTCCATCATGTTAAAGGTTCCACAGGATCTGTTTGTTTCCATCGAGTCAAAGGTTCTGCATGATCTCAAGTCTGTTTGTGTCATGCTGAAGGTTCTATGTGGTTCCTGTCTGTGTTTCTATCATGCTACAGGTTCTACTGGATCCACTGTTCCATTTCCACGACTCTAAAGGTTCTATAGAATCTCTGGTTTGTGTTGCCGTCATGTTAGAGGTTCTGCATGATGTCCTGTTTGGGTTTCAACCATGTTAAAGGTTCTACTGGATCCCCTTTTCGTGTTTCCATCATGTTGCAGGTTCTACAGGATCTTCTGTCCGGTTTCTGTCACGTTAAAGATTCCACAGGATCTCATTTCTGTATTTTCTTCACGTCAAAGGTCCGACGTGATCTCCTGTCCTTCTACCATCATGTCTGTGCTCCCGTCAAGTCAAAGGTTCTACTGGACCTGCTGTTTGTGTTTTTATCACGGGAAAGGTTTTACAGAATCTCCTGTCCATGCTTCTATCATGCTACAGGTTCTACTGGATCCACTGTTCCATTTCCACAACTCTAAAGGTTCTACTGGATCCCCTTTTCGTGTTTCCATCATGTTGCAGGTTCTACAGGATCTTCTGTCCGGTTTCCGTCACGTTAAAGGTTCCACAAGATCTCATTTCTGTATTTTCATCATGTCACAGGTCTAACAAGATCTCCTGTCTTCTTTCATCGTGTTAAAGGTTCCACAGGATCTGTTTGCGTTTCCATCAAGGTTCTATGTGGTTCCTGTCTGTGTTTCTATCATGCTACAGGTTCTACTGGATCCATTTCCACGACTCTAAAGGTTCTACAGAATCACTTGTTTGTGTTTCCGTCATGTTAAAGGTTCTGCATGGCCTCAAGTCTGTTTGCGTCATGTTTAGGGTTCAGCAGATCTCATGTCTGTGCTCCCATCAAGTCAAAGGTTCTACTGGATCTGCTGTTTGTGTTTTAATCATATTAAAGGTTCTATAGAATCTAACGTCCTATTTTCATCACGTAAAAGGCTCCACAAGATCTCATTTCTGTATTTTCATCATGTCAAAAGGTCCGACAAGATCTCCTGTCCTTCTTCCATCAAGTCAAAGGTTCTGCATGATCTTAAGTCCGTTTCCATCATGTTGAAGGTTCTATGTGGTTCCTGTCTGTGTTTCGATCATGCTACAGGTTCTACTGGATCCGCTGTTCCATTTCCACGACTCTAAAGGTTCCACAGGATCTCTTGTTTGTGTTTCCGTCACGTTAAAGGTTCTGTGTGATCTCGAGATCTCAAGTCTGTTTGAGTCATGTTTAAGGTTCTGAAGGGTCTCCTGCTTGTGCTAGAGTCACATTAGAGGTTCTGCGGGATCTGCTGTTGTGTTTTAATCATATTAAAGGTTCTACAGAATCTCCTGTCCTATTTCCATCATGTTAGAGATGTTCTACTGGATCTCCTTCATGTGTTTCAATCATGCTACATGTTCAGTAGCATCTCTTGTTTGGGTTTCCGTCACGTTAAAGGTTCTACAAGATCACATTTCTGTATTTTCATCATGTCACAGGTCTAACAAGATCTCCTGTCCTTCTTCCATCATGTTAAAGGTTCCACAGGATCTGTGTGTTTCCATCGAGTCAGAGGTTCTGCATGATCTCAAGTCTGTTTGTGTCATGCTGAAGGTTCTATGTGGTTCCTGTCTGTGTTTCTATCATGCTACAGGTACAGGTACATCTGCTGTTCCATTTCCACCACTCTAAAGGTTCCACAGAATCTCTTGTTTGTGTTGTCAACATGTTGAAGGTTCTACTGAATCAGCTGTTGTGTTTTAATCATATTAAAGGTTCTACAGAATCTCCTGTCCTATTTCCATCATGTTAGAGGTTCTACTGGATCTCCTTCTTGTGTTTCAATCATGCTACATGTTCAGTAGCATCTCTTGTTTGGGTTTCCGTTATGCTAAAGGTTCTACAAGATCACATTTCTGTATTTTCTTCATGTCAAAGGTCCGACGTGATCTCCTGTCCTTCTTCCACCAAGTTAAAGGTTCCACAGGATCTGTTTGTTTCCATCGAGTCAAAGGTTCTGCATGATCTCAAGTCTGTTTGCGTCATGTTTAGGGTTCTGAAGGGTCTTCTGTGTTTCCATGTTGAAGGTTCTATGTGGCCTCCTGTCTGTGCGTCAATCATGCTACAGGTTCTACTGGATCTCCTGTTAGCCTCACGTAAAAAGATGAAAACTTTAAAAGTAGAACTCAATTATTGATCGGTCTGCAAATATTCCGATAATCCATCACGTGCTTCCTGTTTCTCACAGGAAACTGAGGATCTCACTTCTGTAAATCAAACAATCAGCTGATTAATCCAGAACTAATCAGAAGTGATTGATTACGAAGATCAGCGACGGCCGAAGCCTCACGTGCAGCTGATTGTGTGTTTGACTAATAAAACGTGAATAAAGAGAAAAACAAACACATTATTCATACACACACTTCAGCGACGGAGGAGGCTCCATCAGGAAAACACACACACATTAACACACAGCGGCCACACACACTCTGAGTCCTGACAGATGGAACATGTTCCTCCATATTCTGTCCCTCATAAAAAGGATTGTGGCCTCCAATATCAATTACCCTCTCATCCTGGGGGGAGGCCGGGGGAGGCAGGAGGGAGGGGGTATTATCTCTAATTAGATTTTCTGCTCTATTTGGCTCCTCCAAGAGAACGAGAGCTCATTTCACAGTCCTTAACAAGACCGAGGAGGAGGAGGAGGAGGAGGAGGAAGAGGAGGAGAACAGGGGAATGCTGTGTTCCTCTTAGCAGGCAGTAGAACAGCAGTTTGGTGTTTTCTTCACAACAAAACAGGAGAACAGGAGTCCGTTGTGTTCATGTCAGTGGACAGAAGAACAGTAGAACAGCAGAACGGCAGTTGTGTTTCTTCTAGGCAGACAATATAACTGTAGTATGGTGTGTTCTTCCCTCCACTGACAGTAGAACAGTAGAATGGTGTGTTCCTCTCTCTAATGACAGTAGAATGGCATGTTCTTTCCTATAATGACAGTAGAATGGTGTGTTCCTCCTTCTAATGACAGTAAAATGGTGTGTTCCTCCCTCTGATAACAGTAGAATGGTATGTTCCTCCTTCTAATAACAGTAGAATGGTGTGTTCCTCCTTCTAATGACTGTAGAATGGTATGTTCCTCCCTCTACTGACAGTAGAATGGTGTGTTCCTCCCTCTAATGACAGTAAAATGGTGTGTTCCTCCTTCTAATAACAGTAGAATGGTGTGTTCCTCCCTCTAATAACAGTTGAATGGCGTGTTCCTCCCTCTAATGACAGTAAAATGGTGTGTTCTTTCCTCTAATGACAGCAGAATGGTATGTTCCTCCTTCTAATAACAGTGGAACAGTAAAATGGTGTGATCCTCCTTCTAATGACAGCAGAATGGTGTGTTTCTCCCTCTAATAACAGTACAATGGTGTGATCCTCCTTCTAATGACAGCAGAATGGTGTGTTCCTCCTTCTAATAACAGTAAAATGGTGTGATCCTCCTTCTAATGACAGTAGAATAGTGTGTTCCTCCTTCTAATAACAGTAGAATGGTGTGTTCCTCCTTCTAATAACAGTAGAATAGTGTGTTCCTCCTTCTAATAACAGTAGAATGGTGTGTTCCTCCTTCTAATAACAGTAGAATAGTGTGTTCCTCCCTCTAATGACAGTAGAATGGTGTGTTCCTCCCTCTAATGACAGTAGAATGGTGTGTTTGTCCCTCTAATGACAGTAGAATGGTGTGTTTGTCCCTCTAATGACAGTAGAATGGGGTGTTCCTCCCTCTTATAACAGTAGAATGGTGTGTTCCTTCTTCTAATAACAGTAGAATGGTGTGTTCCTCTCTCTAATGACAGTAGAATGGTGTGTTCCTCCTTCTAATAACAGCAGAATGGTGTGTTCCTCCCTCTAATAACAGTAGAATGGTGTGTTCCTCCCTCTAATGACAGTAGAATGGTGTGTTTGTCCCTCTAATGACAGTAGAATGGTGTGTTCCTCCTTCTAATAACAGTAGAATGGTGTGTTCCTCTCTCTAATGACAGTAGAATGGTGTGTTCCTCCTTCTAATAACAGCAGAATGGTGTGTTCCTCCCTCTAATAACAGCAGAATGGTGTGTTCCTCCGTCTAATAACAGTAGAATGGTGTGTTCCTCCCTCTAATGACAGTAGAATGGTGTGTTCCTCCTTCTAATAACAGTACAATGGCATGTTCTTTCCTATAATAACAGTAGAATAGTGTGTTCCTCCCTCTAATAACAGTAGAATGGTGTGTTCCTCACTCTAATGACAGTAGAATGGTGTGTTCCTCCCTCTAATAACAGTAGAATGGTGTGTTCCTCCCTCTAATAACAGTAGAATGGTCTGTTCCTCCCTCCATTGAGCAGAATGGTGTGTTCCTCCCTCTAATAACAGTAGAATGGTGTGATCCTCCTAATAACAGTAGAAGGGTGTGATCCTCCTAATAACACTAGAATGGTGTGTTCCTCCTTCTAATAACAGTAGAATGGTGTGTTCCTCCCTCTAATGACAGTAGAATGGTGTGTTCCTCCCTCTAATGACAGTAGAATGGTCTGTTCCTCCCTCTAATGACAGTAGAATGGTGTGTTCCTCCCTCTAATAACAGTAGAATGGTCTGTTCCTCCCTCCATTGAGAGTAGAATGGTGTGTTCCTCCCTCTAATAACAGTAGAATGGTGTGATCCTCCTAATAACAGCAGAATGGTGTGATCCTCCTAATAACAGCAGAATGGTGTGTTCCTCCCTCTAATGACACTAGAATGGTGTGTTCCTCCCTCTAATGACAGTAGAATGGTCTGTTCCTCCCTCCATTGACAGTAAAACAGCAGTATGTTGTCGTCCTGCTTATACAGGCAGTAGAACATGTTGTGTTCTTCTCTTAACAGACAGTAGAACAGTAGAATGGTACGTTCCTCTCACAGCAGACGATAGAACACCAGTTGCTCTGTTCTTCTCTCAGCTGACAGTAGAACAGTAGAATGTTGTGTTTCTTCCTCCACAGACAGCAAACATGTTTCACATGTAAATAAATGAATAAACAGATTCTCCTCAGAGGAAACAACACCGGGCCTGTTTACAAACAAACAAGCAAACAAACAGTGTGTCGGCTGCTCGACACCAACCTGCTGCTCTCTGTAACACCTGTCTGCTTGCGGTTATTGATCAGTCGTTACTGTTATTGATCGACTAGAACAGTGACTGACAGAGGGACTCATCATGTCTCGGTCTGGTTCTGTCGGTCGGTTCCTGCAGTTAAATCAGGTTCTGTGATAAGTTCAGTAACAGAAAAACCAACTGAGCTTCTAGACGAGGTGGTTCCTCATGTACCGTCAGGGTTCTGCAGGGTTCTACTGCCGGTTCTTCATGGTTTCAGTTAAAGCTGCTCCAAACAGTCAGACCAGAACTTCAACTCAGAGAATTCATCCAGCAGAATTCAGATGATGAGTTACAGACTGGACGGGTTCCACTACATGTTATGATGCTGACTTCTTAACTGGTAAACTGTCAACCTGTTAACCTGTTAACTCGTTAACCTGTTAACTCGTTAATCTGTTAACTCGTTAGCCAGTCTGAACAACAGAAAACGATAAATTCGTACTCAGCCGCCTGCTGCAGTCGACGGGCTCGAAGCAAAGCCTCGTCTCTCTCCTCATTGGCCAGCAGGAGTCGTGACATCAGAGCCTGATCTCTGTCCTTCTGAGCCGCGAGGACCTCCTCCAACACCGCTGAGGAGACGAGGAGACATGGAGGCAAGGAGGGGAGGAGAGAAGGAGACAAGGAGTGGAGGAGACAAGGAGGCAAGGAGATGAGGAAACAAGGAGGGGACGAGACAAGGAGACAAGGAGACGAGGGGAGGAGGAAGGAAGATGAGACAATGCGGCAAGGAAATGAGGAGACAAGTAGACATGGGGGCAAGGAGTGCAGGAGGCAAGGAGACAAAGAGTGGAGGAGGCAAGGAGGTGAGGGGAGGAGGCAGGGAGATGAGGAGACAAGTAGGGAAGGAGACAAAGAGACATGGAGGCAAGGAGTGGAGGAGACAAGGAGGCAAAGAGGCAAGGAGATGAGGAGACATGGAGACAAGGAGAGGAGGAGAAAAAGAGGGTAGGAGACAAGGAAGCAAGGAAGGGAGGAGACAAGGAGGCAGAGAGACAAGAAGGGAGGAGCCGAGGAGACAAAGAGATGAGGAGGCAAGGAGACAAGGAGTCGAAGAAACAAGGAAACAAGGAGGGGAGGAGCCAAGGAGACAAGGGGAGGAGACAAGGAGGCAAGAAGGCAAGGTGAGGAGGCATAGAGACAAGGAGGGGAGGAAACGAGGAGACAGGGAGACAAGGAGATGAGGAGGCAAGGAGGGAAGGAGATGATGACATGAGGAGACAAGGAGGCAAGGAGGAGAGGAGGCGAGTAGACAAGGAAGAAAAAAGACAAGGAGGGAAGGAGACAAGGAGACAAGGAGATGAGGAGACAAGGAGTCAGACTGAGGATGTCACCAGTAGAAACTAAACATCGGTGAGTTATAGTTTCTCCTGACCGACCAATCAAAGCACAGGTCATTATTAGCAAACATTGTGTGTGTCTGTGTGTGTGTGTGTGTGTGTGTGTGTGTGTGTGTGTGTGTGTGTGTAGGTGTGTGTAGGTGTGTGTTCCAGGTGTAATAACAGAAGTGACCACAGCTCATTTGAGACTCAGCGTAGGAGAAATAAAACTGGTTATTAAATCACTGTGGTTCTCTGTAAGGTTCTGTAAGGTTCTGTAAGGTTCTGTAAGGGTCTGTAAGGTTTTCTGCCACGAAGCAGCAACAAAAACTCCAGAAAGAGAAGCAAAATGGACACAAACAGACGGTGATTTAAGACCAACACAAACACAAACACAAGGACCACTTCTAGATGCAAAATAATCAGAGTGACCAGGAAAAAGGTGAAAACTGACTTTAAAAAAAGACACAAGAAGCAAAATGACTGAAAACAAACAGAGTGAGCCGCAAAACAGCAACACAGACACACAAAGTGACTAGAAGAAGATAATTATCGGTTAATTTTGGCAATTATAATGTCATTCCGATAATAAAAAATGACCCGATAATAATAAAGACTATGAATCTTGGTTTTTGCCGTTGGTCTGTGTGTTGTGGTTTGTCCTCATGCCTGGCTCCTCAACCCCTCCCCTCCCGACGCTACTGTCGCACGTGTGTGATGTCATCAGACTGCGCCGGCAGAGAAAACAAGCAGCATGGTGGCACTGACCAGTGTGGACTTTCTTTACCGTGTCAGAAGAAGACATTTGACTAGGACTGGTCCTGAATATTGGAATATCTGAATATTGGTTGGTTGTGGTGGTATTGGGATAATAATTTTGATATTCGAATAGTCGTGTGCTGCTGCCGGGGGGCATTGAAGAGCTTTGCTGAGTGTTGCTGAGCATTGCCGAGCGCTGCCGAGGCTGTAGTACGCCGTCGAGCATCCCCGAGTGTCACCGAGCACCGCCAAGCATCCCCGAGTGTCGCCGAGTGTCGCTGAGCGCTGCCGAGTGTCGCTGAGTGATGCCGAGCACTGCCGAGGCTGTAGTAAGCCGCCGAGCGTCCCTGAGCGTCGTCGAGCGCCGCCAAGTGTCACCGAGTGTCGTAAGCGTTGCCGAGCGCTGCCGAGGCTGTAGTATGCTGCTGAGCGTTGCCAAGCATTGCCAAGCGTTGCCAAGCGTCACCGAGCGTCGCTGAGCGCTGCCGAGCGCTGCCGAGCATCGCCAAGGCTCGAGTTCGCCGCCGTGGTTGTAGTACGTGGACCTGCCAACTATGGTGTCACGCTCTGGTGTCACCCCCGCTCCCTCTGCTCCTCCCCCCACCCCAGCTGACACCGCGGCACAAACCCAGTCGGTTGATATTATCGGTTATCGGCTGCAAGAAGTATAAAATTGTCGATTATCGGTATCGGTTGAAATTGACGTTACCGTGCATCCCTAATTAAAACTGCCTCCAAAGAGATGCAAACCAACGTAAACGAAGACACAACAACCACAAAGACCCGTGACGCCATGTAAAAGGAGAAACCTCTAATGAAACCGCTGAGACACGGAGCTGCTGCTGTCTGAACCAATCCGACATGTTATCTCACCGTATCCGAACAGCGTCTGTGTGTGCTTCTGCCTCCGACGTCGACAAACTTTATATTTTCCAACTTTTGCGCCTCAGACGGGAAGGAAAACAGTTCATTTTGAGGCTTCAGTCGTTTATTTCTCCCCAGGATTTTTTTTTTTTTTTTTTTTTTTTTTATAGAAACACAATCAAAGCGAAGATAAAATAAATGTGTTGCAGGGAGACTTTCTGTTTCCGTGATAATCCTGCTGGATTAAACTCACAGCAACAAACACACACAGTAACACACACACAGTAACACACACACACACTCACAGCTCAGTTAAATCAACATCACATCCGAGTGTGATTGCTGGTTAAACACACACAAACACACACTGTTCTGTTAAACTAACAGCTGCCTCGTTAACTGTCACCTCGTTACCACTGCTGTTGTTTTAATTACTGCGTGTGTGTGTGTGTGTGTGTGTGTGTGTTGGTATTAAACAGTGTGCGTGGAAAAATATTCAAATATTTAAGAAGTCGAGGTTGGATCAGATCTGATTAAGAGGAGAGTAAACTGTCGGCCTCCCCCCTCCTCACCTGCAGGTCTCCCCCAGCGCTGCGCCTCCCTCTGCTCCTCCCTCAGCTCTTCCTCCACCTCCCTCCTCTGCAGCTCCTTCTCCTTCTGAACCAGCTGATCCTGCAGCTGAAGCACAGAACGTCAAACATCTCAACATCTGCCCTGGAGAGGTTCCCCCAGACCTCCTCAGGATCAGCTGATTCTTTATCCACAGTAACTTTAACATATTTAAAGACGCCATGTAAAGTTTCACCTTCATACTATGAATATTTCCCTTCAGTCCATACAGGAGGCTCCACATTTATCACTTTTATTGCACTTTTTCATCATTTCTGAGCCTCAGAACTTCATCCATACATCAGACAGACACATGACATTTTAGTTTTTGAATCCTTCCAAACCAGCTTCCAGCGATTTTGGACATTTTTTCATGCTTGTGGACACATTTTAAGTCATTCGTTTGTCATTTTAAGTCATTTTTGACCATTTTTTGAGACATAATTTTCATCATTTTGGATCTTTTGTGATTTTTTTGGACAACTGTTTGGTTTCTCTGGACATTTTCTGTCATCTGTTGGACTTTTGAACCATTCCAGACCAGATTCATACAATTTTGGACAAATTTTCATAAATACGGACAAATCTTAGTTAGTTTTTGAAAGTTTTGTTTTTTGTTTTAGACATTTATGACTCATTCAGGACATATTTTAAGTCATTTTGGTCTTTTTTAGACATTTTTGTTCATGTTTCTCGCCAACCAACTTTGAGTATCAATACTATGGGATGTATCATAGTTTGAACTGTAAAACTGCAGCAGTTTAATTTCTATGCAATAGAGTCAAAGAAAGAAGCACTGGTGCCCTTTTTTACCTCTACCTTTACAAGCCTTCCAGGACCTGCTGCTGAGAAACATCTGCACATCATGATGCTGCCACCTCCATGCTTCACGTCATGATGCTGCCACCTCCATGCTTCACGTCATGATGCTGCCATCACCATGCTTCACATCATGATGCTGCCACCTCCATGCTTCACGTCATGATGCTGCCATCACCATGCTCCACATCATGATGCTGCCACCACCGTGCTTCACATCATGATGCTGCCACCACCATGCTCCACATCATGATGCTGCCACCACCGTGCTTCACGTCATGATGCTGCCACCACCGTGCTTCACATCTTGATGCTGCCACCACCGTGCTTCACGTCATGATGCTGCCTCCACCGTGCTTCATATCATGATGATGCCAACACCATGCTTCACATCATGATGCTACCACCACCATGCTTCACCTCATGATGCTGCCACCTCCATGCTTCACGTCATGATGCTGCCACCTCCATGCTTCACATCATGATGCTGCCACCACCATGCTTCACGTCATGATGCTGCCACCTCCATGTTTCACATCATGATGCTGCCACCACCGTGCTTCATTTAATGATGCTGCCACCACCATGCTTCACCTCATGATGCTGCCACCTCCATGCTTCACGTCATGATGCTGCCACCACCATGCTTCACATTATGATGCTGCCACCACCGTGCTTCATGTCATGATGCTGCCACCACCGTGCTTCATGTCATGATGCTGCCACCACCGTGCTTCACCTCATGATGCTGCCACCACCATGCTTCACGTCATGATGCTGCCACCTCCATGCTTCACATCATGATGCTGCCACCTCCATGCTCCACATCATGATGCTGCCACCTCCATGCTCCACATCATGATGCTGCCACCTCCATGCTCCACATCATGATGCTGCCACCTCCATGCTCCACATCATGATGCTGCCACCACCATGCTTCACATCATGATGCTGCCACCACCATGCTTCACATTATGATGCTGCCACCACCATGCTTCATGGTGAGGATGGTGTGTTTGTGATGATGTTTTGTGTCTGTCAAACATATCGCCTAATCTGATGTACAAAAAGCTCCATTTTCTTTTGTTTTCTGATCATTCACCAGAGAAATCTTGTGTTCATTCACCTTGTTGTTGATCTCTCTCAGGGCGTCGAGCTCCTTCAGCAGAAACGAGATGTTTTTGTCTCGATCAAAACTCTGAAGTCGACCGGCTGCAGAGACCTGATGAGGACTGAAGGAGGAAAACAGGTTTAGCGTCCAGACAGAAACTTAACAACAACACAGGAGGGTTCGTCTCACGGATAAATTAACTAATGAGTTACTGAAGGAGCTGCAGAATCAAACACCGAGCTCCTCATCAGCAGCCGATAACGTCTCCTGTTGACCTCCTGCTGCTAATAAGAAGCTTCATTTATTTAGTGATGGTCTCTGACATTCACCCTCTGAACCCCGAAACCTGTAAAGGGGGTTGAAAGGCGTCATTACCTTTAGAAAGCTGGACTCTACATCATTTATCAGACAGAAACTGTGAGAACAATAGCAGTGCAACTGAGTTTGTGAAGGCAGGAGGAGTTAGTTCGTTAAATATCGACAGTAAGTGAAGCTGTAACACCTGTGGAGGTCAGGATTGTTCAAAAATAGTCCATTATGACGAAAGATTTGTCGTTTTAAACCAATTTCCAGTTACTTTGGACAATTTTAGACCTAGAAAAATCAAACCTACTGGATCAATAATATAAAAACAGTGAACAGACGAGCAAGTAGGTGGAAGATACATCCAGCATGGTGAAGCATCGTTCTGCAGATGATGAGCAGAGCGGAGAGGAAAAGTCTGGAGAGAGGCCGTAAAAATGGGAATATTAATCCACTGAGTGACTCAAAACTTGTCCGAGACGAATTGAGGTTGCCCAAAAGGACGTGAACATGTCCAACATTATTGAAATTTTTCCCAGTACGACTCAAAATCTGTCCAAGATAAGATGAATGTGTTAAAAAGTAATGAAAAAAAGTCAATAAACACTCAATAACTGTCAAAAATGAACTAAATTTATCTAAAATGTTTCGAAAAAATGAAGTAAAGTTATTAAAATTTTGTCTGTGATGACTTAAACTGGACTAAAATTATCGCGCAAAAGAAAACAAACCTACTGGATCAATAGAATAAATGCAGCACGGCTCAGAAACAGTGAACAGAGGAGACAGTAGTTGGAGATACATCCAGCATGGAGGAACATCTTTCTACAGATGATGAGCAGAGAGGAAAAGGTTTGTAGAGGTGTTTGTAGCACCTGCAGGCCTCAAAATTGTCCAAAATGACTTGAAAATCCTCATTTTTAACTAATTTTGAGTCCTCCTGAACGAGCTTAAAGTAATTTTGGACAGTTTTCAAGTTACTTTGGACAATTCTTGAAATAATTTGGTCAAGTTTCGACTCAATTTGGACAATTTTATGTGACTTTGGGAAAGTTTAAAGTTGATCTGGACAAATTTTGACCCTTTATTTTAAAAAATTCTGTTACTCCAGACAAGTTTTAAAGCATTTTAGACATTTTTAGAGGTAAATCCAACCTGCTGGATCAATAGAATAAATGCAGCATGACTCAGAAACAGTGAACAGAGGAGACAGTAGTTGGAGAAACATCCAGCATTGAGGAACATCTTTCTACAGATGATGAACAGAGCAGAGAGGAAACGTCTGTAGAGGCTGGAAACATGGAGATAGTTCAATATCTGTAGTATGTGAAGCCCTCATTTTTACCTGTGAGACTCAAAATCAGACTCATTATTGTCCAAAATATCACAGATTTTGTCCAAATTGACAAAAGACTGCAGCAAAGTGACGTAAAAATGACAATAATTGGGTCAGTTTGGACAGTTTGATGTTACTTTGGGCAGTTTCAATTTGTTTTGGACACATTTTGAGCCATTTTCGACATGTTTTAAATACCTTTTTAACAGTTTCTGCTGCTTTGGACGGAGTATTTTTTCAATTTTTGTCAAATAATTATCCTATTTTATTTCATTCTAACTGCGTCGTACTGACGGAGGGCATTTCTGAGTTCTCTCTCCTTCTTCATAGTTGCGTTGTTTCCATAAAGGTGCAGTGAAAAATGAGCCACAGTGAGGAAAAACTGAGCTAAAACAGTCACATTTTAAACGCCTGGGAACCTAAAAATCAAGCTCAGGCTTATTAAAGTGTCTAAATCTGTAGTTTAATGTGAAACCAGCCTATCTGTAGTTAACTTGTGGTGTTAAATTCTTTCCACTGTGACTGACTGCAGCGTCTGAAGCTGGTCAGCGTCGCTCTGATTGGTCAGCTCTCCCGTGACATCATCTCAGAGCGTGTTTCATTAGTGTTTCACCTGTGCGTGATCAGGTCAGGTGTTTTAACGCGAGGCCGCGGCCTCACATTATCAGATGAGAGGCTGAGAGCTGCAGCGGCGGGTTTAATAAGCACTGACTGATGTTCGCCTGTAATTCTCTCATATTACCTTAAAGGTCAGGCGGCTTCTTCGCGTAATAAAGCGGGTAAATAAGACACTGGAATATGGCTGACACTGTCTTCTGTAATTGACTGTTTCTGACTTTATAATATCAGCTGCTTCTAATCAACTTTCTTTTACTATCCTTCTATTTCCGTCTCGCCCTCCAACGCTTCGACTAATCAAATCAAATCTAAATTTAATAGCTCACATTTCACACAGTGATGCAACTCAAACGGCTCCTCAAATTTATTTGAAAATGCATCAAAAGAGACAAAAGTAGCCAAAAAAAAACACGAATGACAGAATCTAAAGAACGCCGGAAGTTTAATGAAATGCAATAAACTTTTTAATAAATCTCAGCGTCTGGAGGCTCCAAACATATCACACTAATCCTTTCAAAAAGCACCACACAATATCGCATTACGGAATTCCAATATCCACAATATTATGGTTTAAATGTGTAATAATCTATAGCTCGGATGCGTCGTGTCGTATGCTTTAAAGTCAAAAAACACCTTGCAGAACTTCACAGCTGAGACGCTGAATTCTTTCTGACTGCACTTCAAACGTTTCAGTCTGAATCTGCTGGTCAGCGTGAAAACCAGACTCTGAAGTGTGATAAATAAACATCAGCCACTAAAACAGCCGTTAGCTTCACCGCAGGTAAATCAAGCACTGAGTGAAGCTTTAACTCTTTATTAACACGTCTGTAATTTAATAAAAATAAAGTCTGAAATGTGTTTGATATTATTTTATAACTCAACATCACTATTCTTTCCGCTCCTTTTATTTAGTCTCATTTTTCATTTCAGCTCCTTTCAGCAAATTTACTTTAATTCCATTCGGCACAAACGTCCCCATTTCAAATCCTCAATGCCTTTCATCACTTCACCACCTTCACTGTTTTCCTCCTGCAATTTACCTGCCATTTACCTGTATATTAACTGCAGTTCACCTGTGATTTAACCTGAGTTTCACCTCTTCTTTTTTTTTTACCTTATTTTGTCTGTATTTCACATCAACTTCATCTGCATGATTCCAGTATCTCACTTACAACTCACCTGCAATGGAGTTATTTTTCATCTGTATTTTACCCATATTTAACTTGCAATTCACCTGCAATTCACCAGCAATTTACCTGCAATTCGCCAGCAATTTACCTGCTACTCATCAGCAATTCACCTGCAACTCACCTGCTATTCATCAGCAATTTATCTGTTATTCACCAGCATTTTACCTGCAATTCATCTGCAATTTACTTGCAATTCACCTGCTATTCACCTGCAATTTACCTGCAATTCATCTGCATTTCACCTGCAATTTACCTGCAATTCACCAGCAATTTACCTGCAATTCATCTGCATTTCACCTGCAATTTACCTGCAATTCACCAGCAATTTACCTGCAATTCATCTGCATTTCACCTGCAATTTACCTGCAACTCACCAGCAATTTACCTGCAATTCACCTGATATTCACCAGCAATTTACCTGCATTTCACCTGCAATTTGCTGGCAATTCGCCAGTATTTCACATGCAGTGGAGTTATTTTTCATCTGTATTTTACCCGTATTTAACCCGCATATCTCCTGCAATTCACCAGCAATTTGCCTGTTATTCATCTGCAATTCGCCAATATTTTCACATGCAACCGAGTTCTTTTTCATCTGTATTTCACCCATATTTAACCTGCATATCTCCTGCAATTCACCTGCTATTCACCTGCAATTTACCTGCAATTCACCTGCAATTTACTTGCAATTCACCAGTATTTCACGTGCAATTGAGTTCTTTTTCATCTGTTTTCACTCATATTTAACCTGCATATCTCCTGTAATTCACCTGCAGTTTGCCTGTATTTTAACTGCAATTCAACTGCTTTTACACGCATTTCTCCTACTTTGCATGCAGTTCATCTCTATTTCATCTGTGTTTCACCTGCATATCACCTGAATTCTCCAAACATTTCACCTTTTTTTCACCTGCAATTCACCTCCGTTCCTCAGTCGGCTCATCGACTACTTTAATCTGAGCTGACACTTCCACTCCTTTCATCACTTTCATTCAGAGCTTAAACCTCTACTGTCATCTGAACTCATCACAGCATTTCCATTATAGCCAATTCCACCATCTTTCACTGCTCACACACACTTCCAATCCCTTCAACTCCTTCCACTTCACTTGCTTTCACTTGTAATTACTCATTAATAGTAATAACAGAAGTAGCAGTCATCTCACCTGTCGGCAGTAGTGACCAGGTGTCTTCTGGGGGCGGGACTTCCAGGACCTCTGGATGCCGCTCCTTCATCTGGGGCGTCTCCGCTGCTCTCTACCCGAGGAGAGGGGCCTCTGCTGGGGGAGAGGTCCACCTCCATCTCCCCTGCACCTCTTGGAAGCCTGGAGGACAACGGAGACACAGACCTCCTGTAGGACGGAGGTGAGACGGGGGAGACCGACCTCCTCTGGAAGACGGGTGAGAGGGGGGAGACAGACCTCCTCTGGATGACGGGTGAGAGGGGGGAGACAGATCTCCTCTGGATGATGGGTGAGACAGGGGAAACAGACCTCCTGTGGGACAGAGGGGAGATGGAGCAGGAGGTTGGGAGCTCCTGGAGATACTGAGGAGCTGAGAGACAAAGACACAGATGATGGATGGATGATAAATGTATGGATGAGGATGGATGATGAACCTATGAATGGGTGACGTTTGAATGTTACCCTGAGGCCAGTCGGGGTTCTCTGGGGTCAGGCTGCTCCCTGGTCTGTAAATAAGAAACAACATGAAGTGAGTCCTGATGCTGTAACAGCGCATCACGTTTACTGCACAACAGATTTCTACAAAGTAATATCAACAAATTTAAAAACACAAAATGTAAAATAGATGATTGCACAAGTGTTCAAATCCTTCAAAGAGACTCGTCTAATTCAAACTCAGTGCAGCCAGGAATGTGGAACATGAGGAAATCTGACTAGAGCAGGACGTCCTCAAAAACTGAGAGACTATTGAGGGAGGCCACCAAGACACCTATGACTCCTCTGAAGGAGTTATAAGCTTCAGCAGCTGTTGTCTGTTCTTCACCAGTCAAAGCTTCATGGAGACAAAGAGAAAGACTCTGTTGGAGAAAGCTCAGATTAAATCTGGACTAGAGTCACCAGAAGACATGAGGAGACTCTGAAGTCAACTAGCAGAAGGTTCTTTGGTCTGAGGAGACCAGGATGGAGGTTTTTGTTCATCAGACTAGACAGTGTGTTTGTAGGACATCAAACACTGCACACCATCCCCACTGAGAAGCACGGTGGTGGAAGTATCATGATGTGAAGCATGGTGGCGGCAGCATCATGACGTGAAGCACGGTGGTGGCAGCATCATGACGTGAAGCATGGAGGTGGCAGCATCATGACGTGAAGCATGGTGGTGGCAGCATCATGACGTGAAACATGGCGGTGGCAGCATCATGACGTGAAGCATGGTGGTGGCAGCATCATGATGTGAAGCATGGTGGTGGCAGCATCATGACGTGAAACATGGTGGTGGCAGCATCATGATGTGAAGCATGGTGGTGGCAGCATCATGATGTGAAGCATGGTGGTGGCAGCATCATGATGTGAAGCATGGTGGTGGCAGCATCATGACAGGAAGCACGGTGGTGGCAGCATCATGATGTGGAGCATGGTGGTGGCAGCATCATGATGTGAAGCATGGTGGTGGCAGCATCATGATGTGAAGCATGGTGGTGGCAGCATCATAATATGAAGCATGGTGGTGGCAGCATCATGATGTGGGGATGTTTCTCAGCAGCAGGTCCTGGAAGGCTTGTAAAGGTAGAGGGTAAATGAATGCGGCAAAGTGTAGATAAATCCTGGAGGACAACCTGATCCAGTCTGATAGAGAACTGAGACGTGGAGAAGATCAGTTTCCATCCAGACAATGAGTCGAAGCAAACAGCTAAATGGTTTAAAGGCAACAAGGTGGATGTTCTGGAGGCCCAGTCAGAGTCCAGACCTCAGTCCAACAGAGAACTAGAGTCTGGACTAGAACAGAGGAGTTCAGTCATGATCTCTGTGGAACCTGACAGAGTTTGAACAGTTTTATAAAGAAGGAGGTAAAACAGCAGCGTCCAGATGTTGAGGCTGACTGAGACCAACACAGGATCAAAGCTTTTCACTTCCAGTCTTTTTTGTAACCAAACTGAACTGATTCAATGATTAAAAGGGGAAAACCTTCTAGGGAGGTGAGAACTCTCTATATGAGTCTGTCACAGCTGCAGGTGTTGCACTCACCTGTCCGGGCTGCTGAGGTGGTGTCTTGCAGGTGAGGGCAGACGCTGTCGCAGCTCCACGTTCACTTTGGGATTAGCTGGAAAACACCACGACAAACCAACAGGCGAGTCAACAGCGTCACACAACACCTGCCTGCCTGCAAACTGTAACTCCTCGGAGTTCGTCTGCAAACACGTCTAAGGCCTCGTTGACGGCGGTTCACGACTCACATTAAGGGAGAACCAATCAGAACGCAGCTCTGCAGGTGTAATTAAAATGGTGGCAGAGCTCAAGTTAAACACTCGTTAATTCAAAAGTAAGCAGCCAAACACACACACACACACACACACACACACACACCATCGTATACAAATGAGTGTGTTGGCGGGAAACAAAGAGACTTTCTACACTGGAGCTAATGGTGTCGCCATGACAACATCAGTGTATTGATGAACCTGAGGAGATGATTGATCAGTGATCAGGTGCTGATGACACAAGCAGGTCCAGTAAGCAGGTTCTATTGTTTCTAATCGTTTCCACTTTACAAATGAGGTCCGATACGTTCTGTTCTGTCCTGGTTCTGTTTCTTTTCTGGTCCTGTCCTGGCTCTGCTCTGATTCCATTCCGTCCTGTTCTGGTTCTGCTCTGATTCCATTCCGTCCTGTTCTGGTTCTGGTTCTGGTTCTGTCTTGTCCCATCCCATTCTGTCCAAGTTCTGTTTCTGGTTTATTGCGGTCCAGTCCTGGTTCTGTTCTGCCCAATTTTGTCCTGTCTGGGTTCTGTTTCGGTTACATTTTTTTTTCTGCCCAGGCCCGTGTTGTCTTTTTCTGTGGTTCTGGTTCTGTTCTGTCTTGGGCTGGTTCTGTCCTTTTCTGTCCTGCTACCTACTGGTTCTGTGTTTATTCTGGTTCTGTCCTGTCCTGGTTCTGATTTTGTTCTGGTTTTTTCCCGTTCTGCCTAATTCTGTCCAGGTCCGTGTTCTGTCTTTTTTTTTGTTCTGGTCCTTGTTCTGTCCTGTTCTCTGCTCTGGTTCTGGTTCTGGTTCTGTTCTGTCCTGTCCTGGTTCTGTTTCTGTCCAGACTCGTGTTCTGTCTTTTTCTTTGGCTCTGGTTCCGTTCTGTCTTACTCCGGTTCTGTCCTATCCTGTTCTGGTCCCTGTTCTGTCCTTTTCTGTCCTGCTACTTACTGGTTCTGGGTTTTTCTGCTTCTGTCTTGTCCTGGTTCTGATTTTGTTGGGTTTTTTTCTGTCCAGGTCCGTGTTCTGTCTTTTTCTTGGTTCTGGTTCTGTTCTGTCTTGGTCCGGTTTTTTCTCATCCTGTTCTGGTCCTTGTTCTGTCCTTTTCTGTCCTGCTACTTGCTGGTTCTGGGGTTATTTTGGTTCTGCCCTGTCCTGGTTCTGATTTTGTTCTGGTTTTGTCCCGTTCTGTCCAATTCTGTCCGGTCCTAGTTCTTTTTCTGTTCTGGTCCTGGTTCTGTTCTGGTTCTGTCCTGTCCTGGTTTGTTTTCTTGTTCTGTCTCGTTCTGGTTCTGTTTTCCCCCGTCCTGTTTCTTTCTCTGTCCTGTTCCTTATCCTGTCCTTTAACACCCTGTTCTCCCCTGGTTCTGGTTCTGGTTCTGCTCTGTCTTGGTCCGGTTCTGTTACCATCCTGTTCTGGCTCTTGTTCTGTTCTTTTCTGTCCTGCTGCTTACTGGTTACTGCTTCTGGGCTTTTCTGGTTTCAATTTTGTTCTGGTTTTGTCCCGTTCTGCCCCTATTCTGTCCTGTCCTAGTTCTTTTTCTGTTCTGGTCTTGGTTCTGTTCTGGTTCTGTCCTGCCCTGGTTTGTTTTCTTGTTCTGTCTCGTTCTGGTTCTGTGTTTCCCCGTCCTGTTTCTTTCTCTGTCCTGTTCCTTGTTCTGTCCTTTAACACCCTGTTCTTCCCTGGTTCTGGTCCTGGTTCTGTTCTGGTTCTGTCCTGTTCTTTCCCTTCTCTGTTCTGGTCCTGGTTCTATTCTGGTCCTGGTTCTGGTTTGTTTTCTTGTTCTGTCTCGTTCTGGTTCTGTTTTTCCCCGTCCTGTTTTTTTGTCTGTCCTGTTCCTTGTTCTGTCCTTTAACACCCTGTTCTCCCCTGGTTCTGGTTCTGGTTCTGGTTCTGATTTTGTTCTGGTTTTGTCCCGTTCTGTCCAATTCTTTCCGGTCCTAGTTCTTTTTCTGTTCTGGTCCTGGTTCTGGTTTGTTTTCTTGTTCTGTCTCGTTCTGGTTCTGTTTTTCCCCGTCCTGTTTCTTTCCCTGTCCTGTTCCTTGTTCTGTCCTTTAACACCCTGTTCTTCCCTGGTTTTGGTTCTGATTTTGTTCTGGTTTTGTCCCGTTCTGCCCCTATTCTGTCCTGTCCTAGTTCTTTTTCTGTTCTGGTCCTGGTTCTGTTCTGGTTCTGTCCTGTCCTGGTTTGTTTTCTTGTTCTGTCTCGTTCTGGTTCAGTTTTTTCCCCGTCCTGTTTCTTTCCCTGTCCTGTTCCTTGTTCTGTCCTTGTAACACCCTGTTCTCCCCTGGTTCTGGTTCTGATTTTGTTCTGGTTTTGTCCCGTTCTGCCCCTATTCTGTCCTGTCCTAGTTCTTTTTCTGTTCTGGTCCTGGTTCTGTTCTGGTTCTGTCCTGTTCTTTCCCTTCTCTGTTCTGGTCCTGGTTGTGTTCTGGTCCTGGTTCTGGTTTGTTTTCTTGTTTTGTTCTGGTTCTGTTTTTTCCCCGTCCCGTTTCTTTCTCTGTCCCGTTCCTTGTCCTGTCCTTTAACACCCTGTACTTCCCTGGTTCTGGTTCTGCTCTGTCTTGGTCCGGTTCTGTTACCATCCTGTCCTGTTCCTTGTTCTGTCCTTTTAACACCCTGTTCTCCCCTGGTTCTGGTCCTGGTTCTGTTCTGGTCCTGGTCCTGGTCCTGGTTTGTTTTCTTGTTCTGTCTCGTTCTGGTTCTGTTTTTTCCCCCTCCTGTTTCTTTCTCTGTCCTTTTAACACCCTGTTCTCCCCTGGTTCTGGTCCTGGTTCTGTTCTGGTTCTGTACTGTTCTTTCCCTTCTCTGTTCTGGTCCTGGTTCTGTTCTGGTCCTGGTTCTGGTTTGTTTTCTTGTTCTGTCTCGTTCTGGTTTAGTTTTTTCCCCGTCCTGTTTCTTTCTCTTTCCTGTTCCTTGTTCCGTCCTTTAACACCCTGTTCTCCCCTGGTTCTGGTTCTGGTTCTGGTTCTGGTTGTGGAACAGCCAAGTCGCAGTCGGAATAATTTCCTCTGTTCACTTTGAAACTTTTCTCATTTCTCGCCGTCCTCTGCGTCCCCCCTGCGTCCCCCCTGCGTCCCCCCGTCTCTGATCTTCTTGTGGACTCAGAGCTAATTGAGCGCGGCGGCTCTCCTTATTATTCATGTACAATTACAGATGTGATAATGTGCTTAAATCCTTCTAAATGACCGTTCATGCCTCGCGCTCGCTTTGAAGTCTCGTCAAAGATGGAAAAATGAGCAGAAAAAAGGGAAAACACAAAGGCCAATCAGAAGACCAATCTACATTAACCAATGAGGAGAGGAGGGGGGAGGAGGGGGGAGGCGGCGGGAGGAGCGTCCCCCCTTCTTCTTCATGTAATATAAACTGAAGTCCATTAATTTTTTAAGCTGTATTTAATACATTTTGTGCAGAAAGTTTGGAGCGGTGAGTGCCGGGTGTTCCAGCTGACTGCATGAATATTAATGACGGTGTTATGATGATTAAAGAGGCTTCAGCTCAAATCCAACACAATCCGCCTGTGATCCGCCCCGCCGACACCACGCCGCCGCCACGCCGCACATGAATTTAGATACGGACATTAAGCCGAGGAGAGGCACGACGTACAGAGGACGTGTTCGTACGGGCGCGGAGGACATACAGTAAACATGATGCAGAACATACATGCTCGCGCCGACGCTCTCGTCACGCAGGAAGCGACCGGCCGCTCTGTCGATCACAGATCAATTAGAGTCGTTTAAATAAAAAGAAAAGAGGGAGAAGGTGTGATTCTGCTGCTTTTCTTCTTCATGTGTGATCAATAAAAACGTTACAGGAGATCCAAACCGATTCATCAGGACGAGTGCAGTCAATCGATTGAAACACTTAATTGCGATTAATCTCATGAATGTCACAGTTAACTCACGATTAATCGCAAATTAATCGCACATTTTTATCTATTCTAGATGTCACTTGAATGATCATTTTAATCTTCTTATCTCCATTGTCGCCTGGTTTTGACGAGGAGGAGGCGGAGAATTCACATCAGCTGTGTTTTTTTCCCATCTTGCAGCGAGGGTTGGACCTGAATATCCGGATATTCGGTCGTTGTGGTGGTGTCCAAATAATCATTTTGAGGTCCGAATAGTCGTGCGCACCCCCGCCATCTACTCAAAAGGAAACCGAGCCGACAGAACAAGGTCCGTGTACGTCGCGGCCATTCGTTTTCTTATTTTGAGATTTCAAAATAAAAACGAAAAATAAACCGTTTCCCTTTTTTTTCAGTTATAATACAAAATGAAAAACGGAAAACGGGCCCTAATTCATTTTCCATTATCTGTTATCTGATTTAATTAGATGTGTTTGTAAATGGAAATTAAAATTAAAATACACCTGTGGAAAACTTATTTCTCTACTTCCTGTTGGTTTTGGCTCCGTGACCCGTCTGACTTCTGATGAGGAAGGATCTGGTATCTAAAGCTCCAGTGTTAGCTCACTGTTAGCAGACCTTGCTGTGTGCCGTGGCCTGATGAAGACCCACTGTGGGGTCCAAACGTTGCTTGGCTCACATTGTTCACTATTTCACAGTGGACTTTTCACCAGCGTGGGGTTTATTTGTCCCTTTGGAGGGACCTTGTGGTGCCGCTAGCTCTGCTGCTAGCGCTAAATCGCTAGCGTTCAGCTGCTTTTCGGGTAATTTTTGGGGAGGTTTTCTGTTCCTTTAGCTTTTCCAGAAAGCAAAGTAGCAATTTAGTGCTAGCGGCAGAGCTAGTGCTAAATCGCTAGCGCTAAATCGCTAGTGCTAAATCGCTAGTGCTAAATCGCTAGTGCTAAATCGCTAACTCCGCCATTTAGCTCCTCTTCAGAAGTCAGACGGGTCACGGAGCCTAAACCAACAGGAAATAGAGAAATTAGTTTTCCACGGGTGTATCTTAATTTTAATTTCCATTTACAAACACATCTAATTAAATCAGATAACGGATAATGGATAATGAATTAGGGCCCGTTTTTTCCGTTTTTCATTTTGTATTATCACTGAAAAAAACGGGAAACGGTTTACTTTTCATTTTTATTTTGAAATCTCAAAATAAGAAAACGAATGGCCGCGACGTACACAGACCAGAAAGGCATGGCGAGTGAGTGTAGCCGAGTAAATATTTTGTTTTAAAATATTTTTTGCTATTTTAATTTGTGGACATTCTCAAAACTAGCTAAAGAATTTGTTTGTCAGTCCCTCCAGGAATTCACGATGCTGCGATCGCAACGATTAACGCAAATTCAACCAATCTCCACGAATTCTGCGCGATCTTGCAATTTCATCCAATCACTGCGACTTTTCCGCAATTTTGTCCCGCCTCCTGTGAGTTCCACCAATCACAGCCAGGTACCTCTGACTGTAGCGTGCAGTTCGGGGCAGGAGCTCAACGTTGCTCAATGTCGGCATGCTATTGGCTGAATCTAACATTTGACTCTGCCGGGGACAGTAAAAACAAGCTCCGTCTTCTGATCCTAGCATAGTCGTAAACCTGTATTTGGTTCCACTCTGAATTGCATTAGATACACCTGCAGGATGACGGTTAGATCATCACCAAACTGTTGAAAAATGAAGTAAAGTTGAACGTTGAGCTCCGAACTGCACACTGCAGTCAGGGGCTTCTCATCACAGCAGTCCCCAGTAATGCACGTACGTCACCGAATCCACTTCCTTGTTTATGTTTTGAAGATGCAGACATGTGCCATAGTAACGTCTCTCACTTACCAACTAAAATTCCTGCTAAAGACCTGCAAAACAATTCCCTGATGTTCTTCACCAAAGCGGAGGTAAACTGTTTTCACCCCATGGAATATTGAGGTGGAACACAAACCAAAATCAATCTGATGTAATTTTCCCAGGTAACACACACCTCAAGTACACTGAAGCTATTAAAATCAATATAATGTGTAAGTCTGACTACTGAGCAGTGCATTAAGAAAAAACTGCATTTTTGCATCCCAGTCTGTTCCTTAACGTTCTGTAGGTCATGAACCTCGCTGTCAATCAAGATGGAAAAACCTGTAACAGTAGTGACCAGTTCATGTTGGCAAGCAGGGAACACTGTGGGGGTTTAGCGAGCACCAGGCCACCATGAAACGACTTATGTGGCGGTTAATGACCTCCGAACTGAGCAATGTTGCAGCTAACGTCATGTCTGTTTTGTAAGTGCAGCTACATCAGCACACGGAATAAAATCAGCTGTACGAAATCATGTTTTCGATTAATCGATTATCAGAATAAAAGCCCGAATAATGATCATTTATCAGTTGGATTTACTTTGGAGAGAGGTAACGCCAACATGGAGGCCTCTGAGGAAACCAACAGCATCTTTTTTTTTTTTTTTTAGAAACTTTATTTGTCCCCAGGAGGCAATTCAATTTTCACAGTTCAGGTCAGTGGTGCAACAGGACTCTGGAGCAGGAAGGGTTAAGGGCCTTGCTCAGGGGCCAACAGTGGCCACACTGGGGGCTCGATCCACCGACCTTTGGATCGGCAGTCCAGCGCTTTACCTGTTGCACCACCCATGTCACAGAAAATTTCACTGTCGATTCATAAAATCACAAAGGGCAGCAACATTTAACCTTTTAGTCGACTAATCGCGCACAATTCTAGATTACATGCAATCAAATTAAAATTCCAACTGCACTGTCTTGACTCGCTGATCAGTTCTATATTCTCACTGATCATCTTACAGCCACTATTTGCAGACTCAGATATGAAGATCTGCTGCTGGTCGTTGTGACGGTAAATCAAACATGTTGTATTGGTGACAGTGTGAGAACATCGAAGGGAAGGTCTGCAGCTGTTTCTTACATTTTATAGATGATAATCAGTCGACTAACTGAGAAATTAATGATCAGATTCATGGATAATGAAAATAACGATTAGTTATAGTCAGGTGTGGCTGCTTCCAACTTAATTTAGGAACATTCACGATGAAAGAAGGGAAGACTGAAGGTTGTAAATGTGTCCTCACAGTGCAGGCATGCCGCACAATGCAAATGTGTCCCCGCAAAAAGGATATGTCCCCACAAAGCAGATTTGTTTGGACAAATCACTACTGTGGGGACTTGTCTGCCTTGTGAGGACATGTCTACCTTGTGAGGACATATCTACCTCGTGATGACATATCTACCTTGTGAGGACATGTCTAACTTGTGAGGACATATCTACCTCGTGATGACATGTCTGCCTTGTGAGGAGATGTCAACCTTGTGAGGACATATCTGTCTTGTGAGGACATATCTGTCTTGTGAGGACATGTCTACCTTGTGAGGACATGTCTACCTTGTGAGGACATGTCTGCCTTGTGAGGACATATCTACCTTGTGGGGACATGTCTAACTTGTGAGGACATATCTGTCTTGTGAGGACATGTCTACCTCGTGATGACATATCTACCTTGTGGGGACATGTCTAACTTGTGAGGACATGTCTACCTTGTGAGGACATGTCTGCCTTGTGAGGACATATCTACCTCGTGATGACATATCTACCTCGTGATGACATATCTACCTTGTGAGGACATGTCTACCTTGTGAGGACATATCTGTCTTGTGAGGACATGTCTACCTTATGAGGACATGTCTAACTTATGAGGACATGTCTGCCTTGTGAGGACATATCTACCTCGTGATGACATATCTACCTTGTGAGGACATGTCTAACTTGTGAGGACATATCTACCTCGTGATGACATATCTACCTTGTGAGGACATGTCTGCCTTGTGAGGACATATCTGTCTTGTGAGGACATATCTGTCTTGTGAGGACATGTCTACCTTGTGAGGAGATGTCAACCTTGTGAGGACATATCTGTCTTGTGAGGACATATCTGTCTTGTGAGGACATGTCTACCTTGTGAGGACATGTCTGCTTTGCGACGACATGTCTGCCTTGTGAGGACATCCTTGTGAGGACATGTCTGCCTTGTGAGGACATGTCTGCCTTGTGAGGACATGTCTACCTTGTGAGGACATATCTACCTCATGATGACATATCTACCTTGTGGGGACATGTCTAACTTGTGAGGACATATCTGTCTTGTGAGGACATGTCTACCTCGTGATGACATATCTACCTTGTGGGGACATGTCTAACTTGTGAGGACATGTCTGCCTTGTGAGGACATGTCTGCCTTGTGAGGACATGTCTACCTTGTGAGGACATGTCTACCTTGTGAGGACATCCTTGTGAGGACATATCTACCTCGTGATGACATATCTACCTCGTGATGACATATCTACCTTGTGAGGACATATCTACCTTGTGAGGACATGTCTACCTTGTGAGGACATCCTTGTGAGGACATGTCTACCTTGTGAGGACATCCTTGTGAGGACATATCTACCTCGTGATGACATATCTACCTCGTGATGACATATCTACCTTGTGGGGACATGTCTAACTTGTGAGGACATATCTGTCTTGTGAGGACATGTCTACCGTGTGAGGACATGTCTGCTTTGTGAGGACATGTCTGTCTTGTGAGGACATCCTTGTGAGGACATGTCTACCGTGTGAGGACATGTCTGCTTTGTGAGGACATGTCTGTCTTGTGAGGACATATCTGTCTTGTGAGGACATGTCTACCTTGTGAGGACATGTCTGCCTTGTGAGGACATGTCTACCTTGTGAGGACATATCTTCCTTTTGAGGACATGTCCTCCCTGGTTTGAGACTAAAATGTGTCCACACACACATACATACACACACACATACATACACACACACACACACAAACACACACAGAAGCGCACACACATTCCTGCACAGATAACAGCAGCTACTTCAGTCTGTTCAAACAAACCAGAGTCTGCAGCCCACCCTCATCCAACAATACACTCTGTGTGTGTGTGTGTGTGTGTGTGTGTGTGTGTGTGTGTGTGTGTGTGTGTGTGGACCACCCACTCTGCAGATTAAACACTGTTCACACGACTGCCTCCTCCCTCTCTCCTTATTCACTTTCAGCCTCACTCGGCCTTTGTCTTCTTCCTCTTCTGTCATTAAATTAATCTACTCACCACAGTGTGTGTGTGTGTGTGTGTGTGTGTCTGTGTGTTTGTGTGTGTGTGTGATCTGCTCTGATCTGTGACATTTTATCAATCGAGATTATTCACGTTTAAAAGCGAATTTTATTCCGGCTTTGTTTTTTTTTGTTTTTTATTGTGGCCGTCTGGTTTGTGCAGTAACACTTTGCGCCTGCAGGTGGCGCCACACGCTGCAAACTCCTGAACACACTTCAGGTCAGCAGAGACTAAAGCAGAAAAACGGCATTTCGGAGCTCAGACCTCCGTCACACTAAACAACAACAGCAGCAGCAGCGTTTTCCCGGGAAAATCCCACCAATCAGAGGAGCCTCCAGCAGCTTCCAAATTAAGGTCAATGAGCTGCAGACAGATACTGAACGCTTACTGCTGCAAAGACGCTGAAATGTGCTGATATGAAACGGATGAACGTGATGCGACGCAGCGACAGAAACAACAAAATGATAAACAAGATAACAACACAGAAAACAGACAAGAAAACAAGAAGAGTCTTAAGAAAACACCATAAATATCATAAATATGGTGTAAAACTGGACACAAAAAGCACTAAAGTAGTAAAATGTGTAGATTTTTATATAGTAAAGGTCAAATTTCCACCAGTATTCTTTCTAAATTCTACAGCTGCGTTGATTATTCCATTATTTCTCAACTGTTACTTCAATTTTAATAATCAACTAATTCATATTAACAATTTTTTTAAATCAAATATTTTTAAAAAAAATCAGTTTTCAGCTTCCTAAAAGTGAAGATTTTCATTTTCCTTTGTTACATGTGACATTAAACTGAATCTGAAGACATCATCTTGGGCTATAAACAGCAAAAAAAGCTATTTTTACTGGCTGCAGAGGAGAAAACAGACAAAACACCTGTCGTGTGAAACAACAGCCCCGGTGTAGTCGAGTTTCAAATAGGCGATGAAGCGTTTTGTCGATAAAAATTATTAAAAACCTCCCACAAAGTGAAATGACAGCTTCTGGTGTCTTGTTTAGTCGAGATCTGTAACTGTTAATCAATATGTTGTCGACTATTGAATTAATCTGCAAGTACTTTGACAACCTGTTAATTAAAAAAAATGTATAAATTCTCTGGTTTCTGCTTCTTAAATGTGAATATTTTCTGTTTTCTTTCCTCCTCTATGACGGTAAAATGATCTTTGGATTGCGGACTAAACAATCGGGAAACGCGACACTCGTTTTTTGACAATTTTCTGACATTTTATGGACCAAACTATCAAGATTATCCAGAATAAATCCAGAAAACAATCTACAGATTAAGCAAAAATGAAAGTAATTATCATTTGCGGCCTCAGTTGGGTCGTACCATTTGTGGTTTTAAGGGGGAACAACAAAAACAGTCAGTTTCATGAGACTTAAAACGTTCATAGAGGAGATTATGATCAACAGTGTGAGAAAATTAAAACCTAAATTAAAATGAAGAAACATTCAGTATTTTTGGTTTTCAAATGGAAGAATTAGACTCAGTGTTTTTGCGTTTTGAACATTCATTGGCGTCGCTCTAATCGACCAAATCAGCTGATCCGATCGATCCCATTCGTCTATCAGAGAACAGTGAGTGTGTAAATACAGTTATGATCGTAAATATGTGGACGGCTCCACGTGTTTAGTTCATTCTAATAAAATAAAGCGTCCTTGTTGCTTAAAAATGACCTTCCTTTAAAGACAAACTGCATCAGAGCAACATGTTTTCTTCTGGTTTGTTTGCGTCACAAATATGTTTCAGATCTAAAAACTCCGAGCGAGTTTTTAACAGAAGGAGTCTAAATTCTGTGATCGCAGCTTCTCAAACGTGAACACTTTCCAGTTTCTTTCCTCCTCGGCTCGTGGGAAAAACACCAACAATTTCCACAATCTTCTGGCATTTTATAAACCCCAAAAACTCACCGAACGACTCAGAAAACAATCCACGGATTAATCAGCAAAGGAAGTGATCGGTTTCAGCGCGTTCTGATTCCTACCTCTAATAAACTCAGCATCCTCACCTGGAACTTCTCACCTGCCACGGCCTCCGGAAAAACATCGAATACACTAAAACTAAACTTTTTATTGTCTTTTGAGAATGTTAAAAACAAAATCCGGACACAGAAACATCAAATCATGTATTCAAACCCTTCTTTTTGAATAACTTTATCACCATTTTATTTGTACGTTTCCTTCATTTTGTGAGCTCTGTGACCTTTTTTTTAATTTTCTGACTCCCTCCAAGTCGTACCTGCAGTTTAATTTTATTTATTTATCCAATTAGACATAATAAACCTACACAGTAAAGCAGCAGAATCGCCTCCTGTCTGTAGCCGATTATGATTTACAGACAACTATCACCGGATTATTAATGTGATTCTGAATTCTCTCTTCTCTGTTTTTATTTTTGAGCTGATTTCTGGAGGTTTACTGTGAGGTAATTACATCCTCAGAACGTGGACGTGGCGCTGAATTAAGCACTGAAAAGATTTGGGGAATATATCCAGAACAGCTCCTCTGACAGATATTGATTTGCAATATTGGTTTTTAGCTCCGGATTAAAAACATGCGATGAAGCTTTACCACGTGAGACGCCATCAATGAATGAGTAAAACCACTGTTTAAACTTTGAAGCACTGGATAAAACACATCCTGAACTGCAGCTTTTGTGATTTATTATTTGCGTTCTTTAAAATTGTTTAAATGTCCAACCAAACGCTGAGTTTCAAAGACGTGTTTGAGCTCAGATCCGACAGCAGCGAGACTCAAACTGTGTTCAAACCTCATCTGTATTTTATTCAAGACACTTTTGTTCCGTGCAACGAGGAACACTTCACCGTGGCTCCTGCATAAATCAGCCACAATCGGTCCACATGTTGTGTTTCTGCAGTGAAAATCAGACGACTCAGGTGTAAAACGTTCACCTGCCTGCTCAGACCAGTTCACTGCTGCCACCTGCTGGCGCTTCAGAGTCCTGCACGTTCCCAGGCGAGTTATTTGTGAATTCCTGCACGCTGTCGGTGTTTTATTTTAATCTTTTATTACCTTTATAATACCTCGGATTTGCTACACTTGCTGTTTATCTGGCTTTTTTTTTTAAATAATCTTTTATCCTTCTTAGAAATGTTTCGGCGTTTACTGTTAAGCACCAAAACATCAAGTCCTCGGATGTGAAGACCTACTTGGCATCAGTTTCCTCGACTTAATCACAGAAATATAACCCTCCCTCAGGATCTAGAGGTTCATTCTTCACTCTGAACTACTAAATAATTTCACTGCATCTGTTTTATCTCTGTTCTGAGGCATTTTCTCTTTTCCTAGAAGCGTCTTCATTCATTTTTCTGCTTTGAAATTTAAATTAATTACAATAAAAGCATCATTTCGGTGTTCAGGGGTCCCAAACTGGAAGCTGGTGCTATTTTTTGAGCCTTTAAATTTAAGGCTGTTTGTTTGTTTGTCTGTTTATCTGTCCCTCCTGTAAAGCGTCTTTGAGTGACCAAAAAAGCGCTATATAAAATTGATGAATTATTATTTTATTATTATTAACAGATGTCGCGGTTTCACGTATTTAAAAACATGCGATGAATCGTTTCGACGCGAGACGCCGTTAAAATATTCTATATTCTAACGTAAAGACGTGTGTTTATTACATAATTTTAAAATGATGCAGGGCAGGGAGCAATTATCACAAAAGAAAATCTAATCTAAAAATCAAATATAAAGATTTAAATCAACCTTTTAATTTTCAAACATTATTTTGATGGTTGATTAAATATTATTGCAGCTTATATTGTATATTTTGTGTGATTTGAACTTAAATTTCTGCCATTAAATGACTTTAAAACCAAATTCAAGTTGAGGTAACTTCATGAAATCAGCAATTATCACAAAAGCTGCGACTGTGATGAGCTGAATAAATGATCTGGTGATGTGATGATGATAAAAATAAAGCAGTTATTAATGAAATAACTTTGTGTGAACGGTTAACAATCAAGTTAATAATATCGAATAAACTCTGGGTCTAAGCCTTTGTGATTTTATGATTGCGTTAGTTTACTTGTAAATGTGTTGTTATGTTATTTAAATATATGAGAAGTGAAATGTGTGTGAATCCTACATTGTTATAACCCAAAGAGTGGCAGTAAAAAGCAGCCAGAGTTCAGCTTTTGGTCGTCAAACAGAACTCCGGTTGCTTTTCCCTGCAGCTGCTCTGACTGCAGTATCCGTGTCGCAGTACTGAAGTATCGCCTAGTATCTGCCGGCAGCGTCCGGCCGAGGTACGGCGGGCTGAACGGGCTGAACGGGCTGAACGGGCTGAACGGGCGGCGCCACGGAGGAAGAACTGAGCAAACAAAGACGCATATGGGCGCGATGCGAGCCTGGCTGCCGTCTGCACAACTGAATACTGTGTTTCCTCCACAACTGTTTCATATGGTGTGTTTGATCTGGGCGAGGGACACCGACAGATGACGGATTATCACCGAGGCTCGGTCCGGGGGGAGGACGGGGGAGGAGGGGGGAGGGAGGGAGGGAGGGAGGACTCTGATAAATTCATTAAATAAACTGTTGCTGCAGTTTCTGCCACTCGGGTTTCTGCAGAGCCTCGTCTCAGGTGGTGGAAAAAAACAGAAACTGTCAAGACTTCTGCAGCTTGGTTTTATAATTCTGTTAACATCACTTTAGACATGTTTAATCGATCAAATGAGTTAATTACCTGCAAAAGCAATCAATAAAAACAACCTATTCAAGGGATCTGATTCTAGTTGCCTCCAAAATAATAATAATAAAAGATTTAAATAAACTTTTCTTGGGGTAACTTCGTGAATCGGCTTCATAACTAAACTCTGGAGCGACTTCTGTTCTTTAAAATCTGCCAACTTTAATATTTTTAAATACCATAAAAATACAAACTGGAGCTGCAGATTCTGTTTCTGTTTGCAGAATCTTTGCCAGGCGGTGAAGCAAGAAACTGCCCGTGCTTCCACAGCTGATCACTGATCAATCGATCAATACAATTAATAAAATCAGCTTCTTAATTAAACTCCTCCTACTTAAACATTGGAGCTACTTATTTATCTTAATTTGCCAGGATAAAAACTTGATTTCATAATTAAATAAATAGAAAAAATACTTCTGAATTACATAAAAATACCAGTTGGAGCTGCTTCATTTTGCTGTAGTTTCTGTTTCTTTTGTCTCATGTGATGAAAAAAGACACAAATGAATACTTTTGGGCTGATTACAGATCAATTAATCAATACTATCATGATTACCTCCTCCAAGGAGGTTATGTTTTTGCCGGTGTTGGTTTGTTTGTTTGTTTGTGTTCAAAATAACTCGAAAACTCATGGACGGATTTGAATGAAATTTTCAGGAAATGTGTGAAATGGGACAAGGAACAAATGATGACATTCTGGGACTGATCCGGATCACCGTCTGGATCCAGGAGGTTTTTTAATCTAAGTGTAACCAGGTGGACAATTAAATGCGGTTTACTCTAAAAGCCACCAGAGGGCACTCTTGTTTTTGGGGTAACCCCCTCTGACCACATGACATTTTGGGTCTCCACACGACAGACAGCGACAATGACAGAGTTCTCTTTCCTTCCTGAGCAACATACGCACGGTTGGGCCAGCATTCTTATCTCCGGTTGTCTAAGAAGCTGGGAGGCTGTTAGGAGCTGCCGCGCTAGAGGCCGCGCCTGTTCATTAGGTTGGATGGGGTGAAGGCCACATTGTTGGTAGGACATTTGAACTGTATGTAATTACATTTGTATCTGTAACGTTCCATAGAAAATATGTGAATTGGGAGATTGTGTTGGGGGTGGAATGAAGCTGTCTGGAGGAGGTATGAGCTCTCTGAGGGCTTTTTAGTTTCAATTGTTATTAAAGAAAAAACAGCAAAAAGTTCTCTGGTTTGGGTCGTAAATTTTTGTTAACATCACTTTGGACAATGTTTGATTGATTAAATAAGTCGATTAACTGTCAAAGTAAAAATAAAAGTAGTGATAAAACAGCTCAGGGGATTCCTTCCTCTCTCTTAATTAAGTGCATTGCTGCAATATAACAATTCAAATTTAATTTCTGGCTGCACAGATCATACTGACAGGTTGTGTTGACATAATAATGTTGCATTAACTTAATACTGTGTAAACATGAAGTCAGATTTCTATGTTAGATGTAAAACTCCATTCAAGTTAGGTAACTTAATGAACTGGCTCGATAACGACGCTTTTGTTCACCTTTAATTTACCATTTCTAGTCCTCTCTTCTTTTTACGAAACACTGGAGCAACTCTTTTTCAAAATTTGCCAACTTAAGAACTATTTTTTTTTTGTCTTGCTCTGTTGTTTTTATGATTTTAATGTGAATTTGTTTTTAGCACCTGTATGTTTCTAACCTTTGTTTTTTACGTAAAGCACATTGAACTGCTCACATGTATGAAATGCGCTGTGTAAATAAAATTGCTGAACCATAAAAATTCATTTCATGTAATTTAAGAAAACTGGTTGGAATTAAATTTTTACTACATTCGAGTCAAAATAGCTTCATGAAATTAGCTTAAAACTAAACAGAGGTTAGGATTTAAAGTCCCTTCTACCTTCTCAACCTATGTTTTTCAATTTGCCAATTTAAAAATGCAATTAACACCAATAATAATACATACTAAATTTAAGGTAATTAGCTACATACTGTTTGCAAATCATAAAGTAATAAAAATACCTTTGGCTTTGGAGGTAAAGTTAATTCTCCTACCTTGATTAAGTTTGTTAAACTCAATAAAATCAATGCAAACTGTTGCCTTAATTTTTCTTGTTGAGTTTAAAAACTATTCTTTCAAACAGCAGGTCTTATTTTGTGTATCTATACGAGGATCAATACCTAAACAATGGATTTATCTCATGTTAGAGACACTGAAGGAGGATAAAAAGTTAATTTCAACCTCCAATAACTCAAAACACAAAATAAGAGCAGCGTCCAAACTCCGAGGCTCCTTCAAAATAAAAGCACGAACACACACACCGGTGGCCGACCAGATAAACACGAGCTCGTATTCGTCTTTGTAAGATGAACGCCGCGGCTCGTCAGCCTCCCGTCAGTCATGGAGGTAAACCGGCTGTTGCCATAGTAACGCAGGTTGTCACTGATCTCCGGCAGGCTTCATCCTCTGTGTTAACATCGAGCCTCTCAGCCCGGCGCGTCGCTGCAAACATGTTTGACGAAGCACAAAGTCAAAATCCAAATACACGGTCGTCCTCGAGGTGCATTTACACAGCAGATTACCGGCGGCGGCGGCTGGAGGACGAGACGGTCTCCAGATTACCGTCAGAGGACAGGAACACACTTTAAGACGAAGAACCAACGATCACACGGTCGAAGCTTTAATCCGGACTTTTTTTTAACTTGATTTCACATTTAAATTCCAAACGCACACTTTGTTCTGTGACTTCTTCAGTTTGTAGAAAACAGTTCAAAAGTTCAAAGTTCTTCTAGAATCTAAAACAGTCTTGACTATTGATTATTGCCTCCACCAAGGAGGTTATGTGATGGCCGGCGTTGGTTTGTTTGTTTGTTTGTTTCTTTGTTTGTTTGTGTGCAAAATAACTCGAAAACTCATGGACAAATTTGGATGAAATTTTCAGGAAACGTGTGAAATGGGTCAAGGAAGAAATGATGACATTTT